>SIJG01000005.1:422355-768545 GCA_023374025.1 Heterodera schachtii
ACGGAAGCATTATACAATTGCTGAAAAAATGGAAATGAAGAAACAATATTTTGAATTGAAAAATCAATATCCAAAAATCAGTGATTTCGAAATTGGCGAAATTTTGAACATTCCAAAACGATCATTTAAAAGATACAAATCCGAATTCAAAGGAAAAACTAACATATTTAGTATACAGTAGTCGGTCATTAGCCTCTCCCAGGAAATTGGAGGACTGTAATTTATTTGGAAATTGAAAAAATCTAATTTTTTTGGGTGTGTTTTTTGTAAATAAATCTTTTTCTTGCTTACAAATTCAATTTTTAAAATGTTTGCAAAATTTACAGAAAAAGTCTAATGGAATTTAACAAAAAAAAATTTTTTATTGCATATGTTCAATAAAAAAAATAATTAAAACAAAAAAAAAATGTTTGGGTTTGGGTTTTTCAATATTTTTTAAATATTTTAGCACTTTTTAAATTTTTCATGTTAAAATCAGAAGTTCTTTAACAAAAATGCAATAAAAATGATTTTTTTTTTTTTGCTGCAATGCCATTTTTTTGGCGACATGTTGAAAAAATTTCAAAAATTTTACACTAAATAAATCTGTCGAAAAATAATCCCCCCCCCCGTCTACATTTATCCCCCGTCTCTAATTATCCCCCCCTTTCTGAGGAGGTTGAAAAAGAATCCCCCCGGGGAAAATACGGTAATAAGGGTTCTTTTCGGTTTTGTGACCACTCTCCCACCCCCCCCGAAAATGCATTTTTTGGCTAAATTCTGCTAAGAAATCGGGGCAAATTTTGTTATTATTAGGGCTGCCAAAAATATGTACAAAAAGTGGTCCAAATATGTACATAAATATGTATGAAAAATCCCAAAATATGTACAAAAAACCCCAAATATGTAAAAAAAATTTTTTAAATGGTTATTTTTGGAAAAAAAAATCCTCATAAAGTATGAAATAGGCACAAAATGTCATAACAATTACTTAAATAGTCTTAGAATCACTTTTAATATTTTAAAATTACTTTTTTGGTATTTTTCGTGGGTAATTTTTCACTATAAATTTTTTATGTAAAAAAAAATTTGCCGAAATTTTGAATTTTTTTTTTGAATATTTCCAAAAATTTTCGTAAAAAATCCTCAAAATATGTAAAAAAATGAAAATATATAAGAAAAAAGTCCAAATATGTACTAAATATATAAGAAAATCCCGAAATATGTAAAAATATGTAAATAAAAGTCCCGATTTTGGTTCGCAAAACCAAAAAAGATAGTGTTTTTCCTGCTATTTAGAGCATGGAGAAGTCAGGAAAAAAATATGTATTTACATAAAATTGGCAGCCCTAGTTATTATTTTTGTTTTTTGAATATTTTTTTTTCGAAAATAAAATTTTTCGAGACTCAAAAAGGCCACCAAACTCGCGCGGATCCCTGAAATTTTGAATGCGGGATTTTCGGGATTAATCTCGCGTCCCGGCCCAAAAAATATTTTGAATTCCAATCCCTAGCGGGGTGCGCAAATTTGAAATTTCCGTGCTCTAGTTTTTATGGATATATGGTGCCGTACAAATTGCAAATGTCATTGTGCAACAGAATGGCTGAAAAGCCGGCAATTTTTGTGTAATAAATTTATAAAAAATGCCGAAATAGGGGCGAAATGCCAAAATAGGGTGACTAGACAAATTGCTACATTTTCACTTTTCATCAAAATATTATTAACATAATAATTATTAATGTGAATTAATATTCAAAATGATTAATATAAATTGAGGCTGTCACGATAAAGGAAGAAAAGAAATTTTGCTTAAATCTTTGGCTAAGGATGGGACGCGAAATTCTTTGAATTAATTTAAGAAATTGTTTTGCCGTTTTTTCTGCAAAATCTTTTTGTTTCAATTTCTTTGAATTAATTTAAGAAATTATTTTAAATAAAAACCTATTTTGAAAATTGCTAATAAATTAATAAATACCTATTCAAATAATTCTACTGAAGATTTCACCCTTGCAAATTCAATTCAAATATAATGTGTAATATTTTTAATGCGTCATTCTTTATGATAAATAGGGCTGCGACTTTTAGTATCTCAAAATAGTTAACTAAAATAGTGAGTAAAAATGCCAAAATAGTGACAAAATAGTGGCAAAAATTCCGAAATAGTGACAAATAGTGACATAATTTTTAGCCAAAAATTAAACAAAAATAATTTTTATTCCACTATTGCAATTGCAAATGAGTAGGGCTGGGATTTTTAAGGCCGCAAAAAACCAAAAATAAGTACCTAAAAAATAATTTTAAAATTAAAATTCTTGCCAATAAAATGCATTTTTGAGAAAAATTTTTTCATTTCTTATGAGTGTATTTTTGAAAATTTTTGGGCCAATTTTTAGGGGTATATTTTCTGAAATTTTTTAAGTCGATTCTTAGGGGGGTGTATTTTCCGTTTTTATTGCATTTTTGTTAAGGAATTTCCCAAAAAATGTCGAAATAGTGAAAAAAAATAGTGACAAAATGCCAAAATAGTGAATTTTCACTATTTTAGTGACGAAGCGCCAAAATAGTCATTTTTAGTGACCGATTATGACATCAGAATCGAAAATTTTTAATGCAGAAATGCGTTTTTTGAGCTCCTTTCTTCAAATCAATTGAGCAAAAAATTTAGTTAAAACCTAAAAATCGCAGCCCTAATGATAAGATAATAAAACAACAAGGAAATTTGGATATTCTACTGATGGATTACCATTTAAAATTGAATAATTTTATTCACATTATTTTTAATTGCGTCATTCTTTAAAATAAAATAATAATAATAATAATAATAATACATTACATTAAATCAATAAGAGACAGACAGACTATTTTCTTAATATTATTATTACTAGGGCTGCTAATTTTATGTAAATACATATTTTTTTCCTGGATTCTCCATAGCCTAATTAGTAGGAAAAACACTTTCTTTTTTGTGTTTGCGAACAAAAGTTGGGACTTTTATTTACATATTTTTACACATTTTCGGATTTTTCTACATATTACATATGTACATATTTCACAATTTTTCGTACATATTTTCATTTTTTTTTAACATATTTTGAGGATTTTTGAGAATTTTTATGAAAAATTTAAAAAATTTGTTGAAAATGTATCCCTAAAAATCGAATTTTTTTCAATAAATGATATATCAAAATTAATTTATGAAATATTAAAATGTGATCTAAGCCTATTTTGGTCATTTTTATGGCATTTTGTGCATATTTTCACTTATTACGAAGAATTTTTTTCCAAAAATTAACCATTTAAAAAATTTTATTTACATATTTTAGTACATATTTTAGCATTTTTTATACATATTTTATTTACATAATTCGCAAATTTTCTTACATAAAATTAGCAGCCCTAATTATTACGCTATTATTTATGATAAAATATATATTTTTTGTTTTTGAATAAATAATAAAACGAAAGTCCGACAAAATTTTCCCGACATTAAGTGTGACCGCTAATTGCAAAATGTTCATATTTTTGTAATAGGAGCAATGTTTTATTCTGTCTTTATAATTGGTTTTTTTATTATTATTTCTCTTCAATTTTTAATTGCATTATCAAATGTATTTCCATTAGTGAGTTAATTAATCAGTAGGGCTGGGAATTTAAGTCAATTGTGCTATTCTATAAATTGTTAAAAAATGGGGATTTTTTATTTTGCCTAATTTTTCAGGAATTTTTTGCAATTTTTTCATGCTTTTTTGGTGTTTTTTTTGTGAATTTTTTTTATGACTTTTTTATATTTTTCGTGACTTTTTGCGTTTTTTATGACTTTTTGGCTATTTTTTATGACTTTTTTACTATTTTTCATGGCTTAAATTCCCCGCCCAATTAATCAGGGAAATAATTTACAAATATACATTTTAATTACCTAATTAGGTTGAGGACAATATGCTAATTGCAGTTTTGAAAGGTCAGCCGAACATTCAAATCAGCCAATATTCAATGCAAAAATACGAAGCTCACCTTGGCATTGTGCATTTGATGCGCGAAAAATGGCATTGTGATCAACTCGCAGCAGAATTTGAAGAATATGAACGGACAGAATGCCAAAAATATCGCAAATATTTGGACATTTTGTACGAATATTTGAGCAGAGAATACGTAGGAATTCCTACAGTGATGCCAAAATTTGTGTTTAAAGACCAAATTGAAATTGAAGGACCGCTAATTTATGCGGTGAATTCTTTGGCCAAAATTTGGCAATTTTATTTTGTTCAAAAAGGACGACAAACATATGAATATAAATTGTATAACTTCAATTTGGATTATTATTATTATGAACAAAAATTGTTGAATGAGGAGAGATTAAAATTTAAAATAAAAAAGAAAAAGGAAGAACCAAAACAATTACCAATTAATGAAATGATTTTGCAATTAGCAATTGACACAGCGAATGAATGGCAAACAAATGAAAGTGCCGAACAAATAATCCGACAAAATTTTGACAAAAAATTGAAGGAAATGTTCAAAAAAGCGGTAGAAAATGTAAAAGAGGACGACTCATCAGAGAGAGCAATTACCATAAATGATGATAAGTATTGGATAAATTTGGATTCCAAATTTGATGATCAATGGATATGGGTGAGATTTAACATTCAATGGCAATTATTAGGAATGGGAATTTTAGGCAAATGCCTATAATTTCGGCGCTCTTAATACGCTCAGGTCACGAAAAACGCATTTTCCGCTTGATTTGAGGAACCTAAATTGAGTTTAATGATTCGCCAGTTTTGGCGCCTATTTTCCGAATTTCCGGAAAAATCCTTAACAAAAATGCAATAAAAACGAAAAATAGACACATAAAAAGACTCAAAAAATTTTCAGCACCCCCCTAAGAACTGAAAATTTTCTCCAAAAATTGATCCACAAAAATAATATATATTTTTTTCTTTATAAAAATTTTGTGGTTTAAAAAATTGTTCTTAATCGAAAAATCTTTAAAATATTTTATTTTTTATAAATGAAATAAAACCAAAAATTAAATTTTGGATTAGTTTTTTATGTGTTTAGCTACCTAAAATTTTTATTAACAAAAAAGTAAAATTTTTTTTGAAATTTTAAGCAATTTTCTTAACAAATTGCAATAAACATTCAAAAAATTTTCCCGGCGGCGCCTATCGGCACCGCCGGACCCCCATTTTACCATATTTTTGAAAAATTGAGACCAAAATGGCAAAAAATAATAATTTTTTGGCGAAAAACGTCTAAAAATTTTGTAAAATACACCCCCCAAATTCGAGATTTCAAAAAACAAAAAATACACCCCTAAAAATCTAATTATTGACTTCAGCCCCCCCCCCCCCCCCCCCCCCCGAAGCCAAGGGTCTGGCGCTACGCCCTTGCTATTTAATGCCTATTTTGGGGGGTTTTTTTTTTTTTTTTTTTTGTTTCCGTTTTAGGCGCCTATTTTGCAATTTTTGTGCCTAAAATTCCCATCCCTAATAATTATGTAAATTCAAAAATTTAGACTGAAGATGCGCTATTTTCTGAATTTGTCAAAGGATTAGCGACAAATTCAAAGAAATTTTTTAAGCTAATTAAAGAAGTTTCGAATTATTTTTATCGATAGAAAGAGAAAGGATTCATTATCCTTTTTGAGTTCGACAAAATTGAGAAAATGAGCAAATATTTGACGCAAACATATGAGGCCCATTTTGGCGTTTTGTATTTAATGAGACAGAATTGGCGCTGTGACATAATTACGGGTCAATTAACTGAAGTTGGCCTGAATGAATGCAAAAAATATCGCAAATATTTAGACATTTTATATGAATATTTGTTCCGGTTGTATGCTGAAGGTTTGTTTTTTCATTATTTTGAATTTTTTCATTATTAAAAGTATTAATGATAACTAGGTTCTACGGTTTTTAGATTTTTCACTTTTTCCTAAGCTCCCTATGGCCTGAAACGCACGAAAAACACATTAAAAAAAAAAAAAAATTTTGGATAAAATTTTACGATTTTACACCCCTAAATTTCAAACATTTTAGCAACTATTAAAATAGTTTACAACCCTAAATTTCAAACTTTTTAGCATCTATTTTCCCACTTTTAACACCTATTTTGTGGTTTTTTTAGAACCTAATAACTACCTACATAACTATTTTGGCAGTTTTTAGTAACTATAAATCGTAGCCCTAATGATAATTAGTTCTTAAGCTAAAAATCCGAAGGTGCCGAAACAATTGTCACCATTGGTGAAGCCAATGTTTATCATCGATTCTGTTCCTGGCTATTTAATTAAAGTTGTCAAAAGTTTGAATGACCTTTCGAAATACTTTTGGCAAAAATATGAAAATGCCACCGATGAAATGAAATTGGTAAATGAGGAGGAATTAAATGGTGAAATTAAAGTGTATAAAAATTGGTCACATAAATTCATACAAATGGGAAAACAAATTTTAACAGGACAAATAGACAATGGAAAAATTCGGGAAGAATTTGAGAAAAACATGAAAAAAACATATGAAAATTCGAAACAAAATGCCATTGAAGAAATAGCGAAATTGAAAAAAGCAATTGAAAATGCGGCAAACAGTGAAGAAAAACAAAATCTGATAGACGAATTTGATGACAAATTTGGCACTTTCATTTCGTCGCCATTTCATCGAAAATTCATTCTTTCCTATCAAATTCATTGGCCTTTCTTCTGATTTGCTTGCTGTTTTTCTCTTTTAATTTTTCATTATTAGGGTTGTTGTAAATTATATGGACTAAAAAAAAAAGTTAAATATGGACATAAATTATGGGTTAAAAAAGCCCGAAATGTGGATTAAAAAAGTTCAAAAATCGCCCCAAATATGGATTTATTCACGAAAATACCGAAAATACTGAATTTATATGGACTAAAAATCTTAACTAAAAAAAAAAATTTCTTAGAAATGCTATTTTGAGCCCCTTTCTTCACAGCATATGCGAACAAAAAACAAAATTGTTTAATAGCCATCATACGGTATAAATTCACAATTGTACTGTAATTGCAATAAAAATTCAAAATTTTTAACTGATAAATTTCAAACAGACATTAAATGTCATTACAAAATTACAAATCCGAATTCAAGAGAAAAAGTCATGGTGTTCTGAAGACGGAATGATTGAGAATTTTTTTTTTTTTTTTCAATTTTCAGGATTTAGTCAATGTGTTGTTGTGTTTGAAAAATTTTTGTAATTGACAGGGCTGCAAAAAATATGCAAAAGGATATTTTTTCCTGGATTTTCCATGCTCTAAATAGTAGGAAAAACACTTTCTTTTTTGTGTTTACGCATAAAAATCGGGACTTTTATTTGCATATTTTGGGTTTTTCTGCATATTTCATGCATATTTTGCCATTTTTTGTAACATATTTTCTGATTTTTTTGCATATTTTGCGATTTTTCTGCATATTTCATGCATATTTTGCCATTTTTGTACATATTTTCTGATTTTTTTGCATATTTTGCGATTTTTTGTAACATATTTTCAGATTTGAAAATCCCTTAGGAAAAATTTTGATTATGCCTAAAATTAAATCCAAATCTGAATGGGTGCGCGAGTGGGTCAACAGTGAGCTTCACTGCCGAAAACCTTGAGAAATTTTTTGATTATCAATTGCAAAAACAACCGACAAAATTTATGAGGAATAAAAATTTTTAATTATTTTGCACCCCTAATTTTCGGTGCTGAGTCGTTATATAAAAACCATCAAAAAGGGCGTTATATAAAAAACCATCAAATGGAAATTTTCAACAAAAAACTGCCCATAACTTTTGTAAAAGACAACCAAATTAGACATTCTTGGTATCATTCGATAGCCCTAACATTTCTCTATTAGATCATCTAAATTTCAAAAAAATTGGTTAAGTTTGAGCAAAGTTATTGCCAAAAGTACGCAAGGTACCAAGTTTTCACACATTTTTGGTCATAACTTTTTTTAAACCCAATAAAATTTTTTGAAATTTTGCAGGCTAATAGAGGACACGTAGGGCTATCGAATAATAGCAAGAAAATAAAAAATATAAGAAATTTATAACGGACATTTTTTCATAAGATATAAAAAATTTTGATCATCAAAAATTCTGATCAAAACTTTCTCAGAACCAACAAAATTAAAAAAGCTTGCTATTATTCGATAGCCCTACGTGTCCTCTATTAGCCGCAAAATTTCAAAAAATTTTATTGGGTTTTAAAAAAGTTATGGCCAAAAATGTGTGAAAACTTGGTACCTTGCGTACTTTTGGCAATAACTTTGCTCAAACTTGACCAATTTTTTTGAAATTTAGATGATCTAATAGAGAAATGTTAGGGCTATCGAATGATACCAAGAATGTCTAATTTGGTTGTCTTTTACAAAAGTTATGGGCAGTTTTTTGTTGAAAATTTCCATTTGATGGTTTTTTATATAACGCCCTTTTTGATGGTTTTTATATAACGACATAGCACCTAATTTTCAAGTTTTTTTGTGCATATTTGGTGCATATTTTGCGATTTTTGTGTGCGATTTTTGTGCATATTTGATGCATACTTGGCAATTTTATTTGCATATTTATGTGCATATTTTGGTCATTTTTCGTGCATATTTTTTTGCAGCCCTGGTAATTGAAGAAAGAATCAATAAATTTAATATTGAATTTTGTATAATTTAATAATTTTTTTTATTGCTTATATTTAATTAATTATTATTTAAATTTTTAAATTTTATATATATTTTACCGTTTTGTGAGTTTGGTCGAATGTGTTCACATTAGTGATGCTCGAGAGTCTCGGTCTCGAGTCTCGACTCGAGAAAAGTCTCGGGTTTTTTGGTCTCGGTATCGAGTCTCGGGGTCAAGTCTCGGAATCGGTCTCGAGTCTCGGGGTCAAGTCTCGGAATCGGTCTCGAGTCTCGGGGTCAAGTCTCGGTCTCGAGTCTCGGGAAATTTTTGGTCTCGAGCATCACTAGTTCACATATGAGGCACCTCCAAAAAGTCTTTTTTTTTCAAAATTTTATTTTTCAAAATTTTAATCTCACATAAATTCGCCAAAATTTTGTCCAAATAGAGGACAAATTTGTCCTGGAAATATTCCAACGCTTATTTCAGAATAAATATTTTATCAACTTAGAAAATTAACAAAAAAAAAATGGGAATTTTACAAATATTTTTCAACAAAAATTCATTAATTTTCACGCCGAAGTTTGGCCTTGAACATGCAGCGAACCAACAGCATCAGGCAAAGAATGGAGCACAGTGCGAGCACAATAAAGATGACAACGATGACAAGATGAACGGATTTGAAAATGGATGAAATCTGAAAATTATATTTAAAAATGGGCAGGAATATATTTTTGAAATTATTATTTTTTCAAATTAAATTTCTTAACTTTCAATTTTTCATATAAAAAATAATATTTATTGAACAGGCAATCTTAGGCACAAAAAACGCAAAAAATGCTTCTAAAAAGGCAATAAAAATATACAAAAAGGCAGTAAAATGCTCAAAAAAACAAATGAGAGGAAGTATACACATTAAAAAACGGTTTTTAATGATTTAGAACTGAAAATTGTAAGAAATTTTTAATCCAAAAAATGATTAAATTTAGTTGGTTTTTTACGAAGGAAAAATTATTAATAAATAATAAAAATGGTATTCTAGGTTTTTTCATAAATCCGCCAACAAAAACAAAAAATTTTCATAAAAAATGTTATTTTTAAATTATTAAATTTAATAATTTAATGCATGCATAAAAAGTTGTTTGAAGTAAATTAGAAAAAAATCTTGAACAAAAATGATGCGGAAAATTTTTTTTAAAAAGGCGTTACGAGAATAAATGCATATTTTGCCATTTTTGGGCTATTAGAGCATATTTTTGTCATTTTTGGCAAATTTTCACAAGAAAAATGCGAAAAAAAGCGAAAAATACACCCCTGAGGGTCGACTTTTTGGGAATTTAAAAAAAAATACACACTTAAAAATCGACAAATTTTTACTTTTTGTAAGAAATTTTGGAAAAAAATTTATTTATATAAAATGTAATTTTGTTTTAAATATATAATAAAAATTCAAAAATTTGGAAATTCAATATTTTTGCAATTGTCTAAAAAATGCTCCTTAGCCCTTGTTTTGGTGTTTTAAAAGTCAATTCTTAATTTATACACAATTCTTGGCATTTTTTTTGAAAGTTAAAAGCCATTTTTTGGCAGTTTTTAAGGCATATTTAATGCATATTTGGCATTTTTCGGGTTTTTAGGGCATATTTGGCGGATTTTTAGTGCATTTTTATGCGCATTTTTGGCATTTTTTAGTGCATACAACTTCGAACCCTAGTTATAAGTAGGGATACGATTTTTAGGCTCTAAAAACTGCCAAAATAGGTAGGTTCTAGGCTCTAAAAACCCCAAAAATAGGCACTAAAAATTGGAAAATAGGCACTAAAAATCTCATTTTTAGGGGTGTAAAATGACAAAATTTATTCAAAAAAGTTAAAAAAATTAGGTCAAACCAGTATTGAGATAAATAATTTTTTTAATCAAAAATTCTTATTAAGAAAATAAATAAATAAATTTTGGAGATGCATTTTTGAAAATTTTTCATTTCTTAGGGGTGTATTTTTGAAAAAAATTTTGGGTCGATTCTTAGGGGTGTATTTTTCATTTTTATTGCATTTTTGTTAATAATTTTGGGAAAAATGCCAAAATAGGCAAAAATAGGCTCTTTCAAAATTTTTTAGGCTTTTTAGGCGCTAAAAATAAAAGCCTAGAAAATAGGCACTAATAACTCGAAAAGTAGCTTAACAACAGCCCAAAAAAAACATGTTTTTCGTGCGTTTCAGGCCACGGGGAGCTCAGGAAAAAAATAGGCTTTTGCCTAAAAATCGTATCGGTTGGTTTTTAAAAATGCCAAAATACGTAAAGAAATTAAAAACCAAAACTTTATTTTCATCTAAAAATTGTTAAATTAAATGAAAAAAAAAAAATTCTTTACCGATTCGTTGTCATCATTTTTGTCTTTGTCATCTTTGTTCGACAATTTGCCAGAAAATGTTGCAACAAATAACAAAGAAAAAATAAATAATTTAAAAAACATTTTTCCGTTAATTTAGTTAAATTTTATTTACCGCAATTGAAAATCGGAAATATTTTTTGAAATGAATGAAAATCAATTTTCCACCCCACTTTTATTTGTTCCACATCTGCTGCTGTTGGGCTTAGTCATTCATTCATTGCCACCAACTCTGATGAGGGGACCGGTTGTAAAGTGACTAATACATTTGTTGATCAAGCGGAAAAATTGCAAGAAAAATATTTGATTTTAGGGGTTAGAAGATTTATTTGTTTGAAAAATTTTACGAATTTTTCTTAAAAAAATATTCATTTTTCCAAATGCCGTCAAAAATTTAAAATTTTTCATAACAATACCTTCGAAGCCATCGAGGAGATCAACAACTCATAAAATAAATATATTTATTCAAATTAGGCGGAAGCGAGAAAATAAAAGTTAAGGTAAATCGGCGTTTTAAAAAAAATCAAAAATTTAATTTTAAAAAAAAGCTAAAGAATTTTCTATTTCATATGTAAAATTTTTTGCTAAATTTTTTTTATTAATAATTTTAAATATGTATTTTATTTTTAACAATTTTTTTTTATAAAATACATAAAAAAAAATTATTTTCATTTAGCTTGAATCAATTCTCATTAACTTCAATTAAAATGATTGCAAGAATAATATTCTGTTTTAGGGGTTCGAAGATTTATTTGTTTGAAAAATTTTTACGATTTTCTTAAAAAATATTAAAATTTTCCCAACGCCGTAAAAATTTAAAATTTTTCACAACAATGCATTCGAACCAATCGAGATCAACAACAAATTAACCATAAAATAAATATTTATTCCAATTAACGAAAAGCATGAAAAAAGAAAAATTAAGTTGAAAGCTCGTTTTTAATGATTTTTTCAAAAATTTAGGTCTAATTTTTCTATATAAAGGTGTTTTCATTTTATTTATAAAATTTTCTGCTATGTTTTTTTTTATTAATATTTTTCATTGACGTCAATTACTACGATTTTAGTGGAAAATTATAGAAAAATTCAATTTTAGGGATTTGTAAATAAATATTTTAAAATTAATTTGTATTTCTTTAAATAAAATAATTTTTATTTAGAGTAAAATTATCGTTTATGATGAATTTTTCAAATTTAAATAGAATTTTCTTAATTAAAAAAAATAATTTTTTTTATAATATTCATGAATATGTATATAAAAATTAGTTTTATTTTTTATAATTGCAACAGATCAAAGCTATTGCCTGACTCCTCTGGATAATCCGTTAGTGAGCAATTAGATTTGGATTATCCTACTGATGATCATTCACCATTTTAGATAATTGCGTCATTATTTAATTAAATATAAAAATTATATTTAGTAAAAATTAGATTTGGATAATCCCATTAATGATCATTCACCATTTTAGATAATTGCGTAAAAAATTAAAAAATGCAAATTTTTTATTGTCTGTTGTATAAAAAATACTTCCAAGTTTGCCAATTTCAAAAAAAAGTAGCATTTAAAAAAAAAGAAAAGTTCGCAAAAAATGGTGAAAATATTTATTAAAAATGCCAAAATGACGACGAAAACCCAAATTTTTCATATTTTTCGGGGTGTAATTTTTAAAATTGCGTGTATTTTTTGCTTTTTTTTTTTTTTTTTTGCATTTTTCTTGTGAGCAAAAAATGCCGAAATATGGACTAAAAAGGCAAAAATGGCGAAATATGGATTTATTCCCCAAAACCCCTAAAATATGGATTTATATGGACTAAAAACCTTCACCAAATCAAAAAATTTAACTTAGAAATGCTATTTTTGAGCCCCTTTCATCATAGCATATGCCCAGAAAAATATGTGTATAATCCATATAATTTACAACACTAATTATAATTGTTAGAATATTCGTGGCAAAAGCAAAAAATAAAAATAAGAATTTAAAATTAGTGTATAATAAAATTTTTCCTTTTTTTTCAAATTTGAAAATTGGCAAATTATTACTATTTATCTGTGAGTGATGAAAAAATAATACCAAAACATTCATGAAGCGGACAGAAAGTCGGAAAGTGCAAAATTGGTAACTACAAACAGCCCATTAATTGAGGGTTAATTAATGAAATAAAATCAATTTTTAATATACAAAATTTTATGGCATTTTTTACGTTACCACAGAAAGCCTGCGAGTGGATGCGATGGCACAAATTGCAAAATGATCATTAGAAACTAAAAAATTTTTGGAATATTTAAAATAACAACAGTCCCATTTTTAATATTTTTTAATTAAAATTTATAATAAAAATATTATATAAGGATATATAAATTGCAGTTATATTCAATATTGTATATGTAAAAAATATAAATTTTCTTATAATGCGTTTTATCCATGCCATTTTACACTGGAGAATTGGCATAATGCCAAAATGTGGCACTCATTACCTCACTTAGCCACATTTTCCTCATAAAATTAAACAATTGGCCAAATTTAATTTTCACATTTTTCTTTCCCACTCATACATAATCTCTTCTTCTCCATATTCTATAATTTTTATTGTCTTTATTTCTTTTCCACTCTCTTTTCTATAAATACTATTTCATTGTATTATAAACAGAAGAGATACTGCATAGGCCAACAATGTATATGCCCTCATATACCCATATTTTCAATGCCAAATGTCAATTTCTCTATTTTCTCTCCATTTGTCATACTCTATAATATATATAATAATAATAATATATGTATATCTTTTTTCATATTGCATATGCCAACAATTGTATGACATAGCAATAGCTCGTATTCCCCCATTTCTCTGTCATACTCTTCATTTGGCCAACTGTCTATTTTATATTGTCTTTTTTTCTTTTCCGCTCTCATTTATATAACCGCTATTTCCATTGTTCTCGTGTCAAAATTTCCGTATAAAACAGATAATGAAAATTAAAAATTATTACTATTCATATTAAATGAATAAAACTGCCAAAATAGGTAGGCTTTAGGTTCTAAACCCCCCCCCCCCCCAAAATTGGCACTAAAAAATCTCAAGTTATTCAAAAAAATAATAAAATTTAGCCAAATGAGTATTGAAATAAATAATTTTAAAAAAATTCTTGTCAAGAA
This sequence comes from Heterodera schachtii, assembly GCA_023374025.1. Lineage (NCBI taxonomy): Eukaryota > Metazoa > Nematoda > Chromadorea > Rhabditida > Heteroderidae > Heterodera > Heterodera schachtii. The sequence continues at coordinate 436,496 of SIJG01000005.1, forward strand.
ATAAATAAATAAATTTTGAACATAATTTTTGCGAAAATTTTTAGACTTTTAGGCTCTAAAAAGAAAACCAAGAAATAAGCTTAAATAATTCGAAAATTAGCTTAGCAGCACCACCAAAAAAACAAATTTTTTTCGTATATTTCAGGCCATAGGGAGTTCAGGAAAAAATAAACCTAAAAATATCATCCCTAATTATAATGCTTTAAATTTTTCTAAATAATTTTTTGAAAATATTTTTTTAATAATTTATTATATAAAATGCATCATACTTTATTGTTTTATTATTTAATTGTATCTTTAAAATCAATTATCATTGACGTCAATTAAATAATTTGCATAAATTATTGTTTGTCATCATTATTATGTTTAAAATTCCTTATAGTGAAAAAAAAATCTGGTGGTCCAAAACTTGTTGTTTCTAGGCCTGTTTTACCTAAATTTTTAGAAATTTATTCCTTCAAATTTTCGCATTCAATGGAAAATCTATAGGAACAAATATAATAATGTGCTGTTCTGTTTTTTGTTTTCTGATTTTTTAAAATATTTTAATAAGCCATAAGTTTTTCATTAATTTCAATGAATTTTTTTTTAAATTTTTAATTAAAACTGAAAAAAAATTTTTTTCGAAATTTTGTTGAGTTAACTTTAATTCTAAAATTCAATAAATGAACAATCCAATTGTTCATATATTTTTTGGGCTACATATTTGTTTGTGATCGATCATCTCATGGCACCATTCAGATTTGCTCAAAAAAGTTTTTGCTTATTGTTTTGCCAAATTTAAAAATTGTTCGGGAGGCAATATTTTTGCATTTTTTCGTTGATACTTTACCAATGTTTACATAAATAATAATTAAATTACATTAATTTCAAAGGTGTTTTTTAGATGAAATTTTCATTGCTCATATTTTTGTCCGTCATTTTCATCATTTTTGCATTTCATGCCGTCAAAATTGATGCTACTGGTGGAAACAAAGTGAAAGAATCTTTGAAAAAAAGTTGGGAAAAACGTCAAGAAAAAAGTAAAAAAGCAAAGGAAGAAAAGCAAACGATGGCCAAAGAAGAAAAACGACAAAATAATTTGAGAAGACAATTATCAATTGAGGGTGACGACGATTGCCCGACATGTATGCCGAACATTTTTAAAAAAATTGCCAAAGACGACACGAAATGTTAGCAGTGTCAATTGGTTGTCGTGGTGCCGTTTTGGATCAAAAGGCTAAGCACAATGATCAGTAGATATGAAAAGCAGTTATTTTTGTTGTTGTTGTTGATATAAATTATTTCGTTTTTTTTTTATGATTGTTGTGTTGTTCTATATAAAAAGTAACTGTTTGTTTGTTTTTTTAAATTACACTATCAATTTGGGCATTTTTTATAAAACTTATTTTAAATCGCCCACCAAAAATTGAAATTAAAATTTGAAAAAAGGTCAAAGGTTTAAATTTAGTCAATTCTTAAAATTATATGACTATAAAGAAGTTGTCTTAGTTTGATGATAAAATACGAAAAATTAAGGAATTTGGTAGTCCCACTTTTACATATAATTGTTGTTAGAATATTCGTGGAAAAAGCAAAAAATAAGAATTTAAATTTTATTTTATTTAAAAAAAATTTTTTTTTTTTTAATTTGTAAATTGGCAAATTATTACTATTTAATCTGTGATTAATGAAAAACAAAACAAAAAAAAATAATACAAAACTTTCATGAAGCGGACAGAAAGAACTCCGGAAAGTTGCAAAATCCGTCACTGCAAACAGCCTATTTAATTTAGGATTAATTAATCAAATAAAACAAATTTTAATATACAAAATTTTTCGATTATATTTTTTAATGCTGTTAAAAAAAAAATGCAATTTTTACAAAATTTACCAATTTTAAATTTTATTTTTACTAATGGAGCACCAGTTTCCAGATTTTTGTTCATTGAAATTTTGTGGTAATTATGTCAAAAAAACCGATCCAACAAATATCCATAACCAGGTGGGTTGGGGAAGGAATTCTCAATTAGGGCTGATCGAGAAATTGGTATCTAATTTGGGTCAAGAAAAAACGGGCTTTTCCGGTTAACGGTATAGTTAAAAATGAAAAACAGTTCAGCATCAAACAGCACAAGAGCACTCACATAAAATAAAATTTTTTAGACAAATTTTAAATTTAAAAAATTTTAAGAAAATGGGTTTTTTCCAGGCAAGGCTTTAAATTAATGAAGGTAAACACCATTATCATTTTTATGCTCACAAATTGAAAGATAAATTTTATTTTTCATAAACTACATAATACGAAATTATGCATAATTTACAGCTTCCTAATAAAAACATATAATGTGATCGATCTATTGACTCTGCTTGAATAAAAGCCAAAATTATGAATAATTTAAATTAATACAAAAAAAATAATGGAAAAAATCTTTTAAAAATATTTTCATATTTTATTTTAAAAAAATGAAAACATTCTTCGTATTAATATTAATATTATACGTTTTATTATTAAAAAATGCAAATGACCAAACTGAAGCAGGCAAAATAAATCAATAAAAAAGTTTTGGTGAAATATTTGGCCAAAGATGGGACGACAGAGCGGAAGAGAACAGTGAAGAAATGTCCACAAATTCTGATCAATTTGAACAATTGCCAAGAAAAAGTGGACAGATTTGTGATCATTTTTCAAATGCAATTGATAAAAAGAAAAGAGAAATTGTGGAAAAATTTCATAAGATTAAAGAGAAAATTAAGCAAATGGGAAAGAAATATTCAGCCAAAGAATGGACAAAAATTGAAAGAAAAATTGCCAAAAATTTGGGTGAAAATAGGAACAAAATTTATGAATGGAAAAGGGAATTTGGAATGATGACGAAAAAAAATCATTCAATTGAAGAAAAACGGAAAATTTTAAAGCAATTTGATCAAATATATGGCAAATTAAAAATGAAATTAAATGAAAAATTGGAGGGAAAAAGAGAAAAATGTCAAAAATTAATAGCAAAACAATTGGGCATTGATATCAGAAGCATTCAAAGATGGAAAAAACATTTAAATGGAGAATATTTAGTTAAAAATCACAAAACTGATGGCAAAAAAAGAGAAATTATTGAAAAATATTTTAAATTAAAAAATGAATTTATCCAAAATAGAAAAAATTCACTGAAGGAATGGGAAGAATTTAGAGCAAAAATAAAACAAATTTTTGGAAGAGATTGTACAACAATTGAAAAATGGGCCAAAAAAATTGGCATCAAAGAGAATAATATTCAAAAAGGTAAAAAAGAATTTATTATTTTATTATTTAAAATTTTCAGTGCGAAGACTTTACACAATTGCTGAAAAAATGGAAATGATGAAACAATATTTTGAATTGAAAAAGCAAAATCCAAAGCTCACCGATGGCCAAATTGCCGAAATTTTGAAAATTCCACTAAGATCATTACAAAAATACAAATCCGAATTCAAGAGAAAAAGTGATGATGTTTTCGGGATATGGAGTGATTGAGATTCTATTTTCAGGTGTTCCTGTTAGTTTAGAGCAATTTTTGTATTTTGAAGAATCCAAAAAGTTTGTTTTTTAGATTATGATAAAGATGTTTTTAGCAAATTCTAATTCGTCCTTTAAAATCAAAATTATTCTTTTAATATTTGCTTAAAAAGATATTAAAATATAATTTATGCCAGGGGCGTAGGCAGGGGGGGGGCTGAGGGGGCTGCTAAAGCCCTCCCCCTGAAACCCAAAAAAGTAAAAAAATTTCAGTAAAATTTCTTTAAATTTTAAGCAATTTTCTTAACAAAATAGCATTTAAAATACTCAAAAATTTTCCCGATGGTGACTAACGGCACCGCCGGACTCCCACTTTAGAATTTTCTCGAAAAATAAGAGACCAAAATGGAAAAAATTACTAATTATCTGGCGAAAAACGGCTAAAAATTTTGTGAAATACACCCCTAAAAATTGACTGAAAAAAGAAAAATACACCCCTAAAAATCGAATTTTTGACTTCAGCCCCCCTGCTGAAGCCATGGGTCTGGCTACGCCCTTGCACAAATTGCAATCATCGTGGTCACTACCGCCCAAAATGCCGACTATCACATCGGCTTCATCTAAGTACAAGTCTCAGCACCACCTTGCCACAATGTCAATTTTCAACATCGGAGACGATGATATTTTGGACTGAATCCTGGTTGACTGTCACATCAATGGCAAGAAAACAACACTGATGGCACCGATTCTGTTCAAATTTGGCGCCGTCATGCAGCAAACATTATGGGAGCAATTAGGCAGTCCAAAACTCAAAAAGGGCATTTCCAAAGCTAAAATATATTCGGGACACTGTTTCGAAATCTTTGGATAATGCATTTTGTTTAGTAATTGTAAATTATGAAGTTTATTAAAAAAATTTGGTTAGAAAGTTATAAAATACCTTCACTTTTTAAATTTTTGCCAGGAAGGAAAATTGTGAACAGTAAATAAATGTTCAAAAGCTAAAATACCTATAAAATTAGTTAAAATTTGAGTATTTCGCTACAATTTATCTTGTAATGCAATTTTTTCAATTATATATTTTAAAATTCAATTTTAAAATTTGCAATTTTTACTATTTTAAATTTTATTTTATTATGTGTACAACCAGTAAATGTTTTGGTAATTATGTCAAAAAAGCGGATCCAAAAAATATCCATAACCGCGGGTTTTTGGGAGAGGAATTTTCTATTAGGGCTGCTCGAGAAATTGGTATCTAATTTGGGTCAAGAAAAATATGGGCTTTTTCAATTAACGGCATAATTAAAAGAAATTGTGAGTTTTCGAGCAATTGAAAGATGGACCAAGAAAATTGGCATCAATCAAATTCTTTAAAGGGTGAAATTTTTAAAGGATTTTTGTTATTTTAAATTTATTTAAATATTATAGAGCGGAAATTTTTTTTTATAAAATTTCTGAAAAAATGGAAAAGATTAGTGAAGGAATCATTTTGTAAACTCTATCATTTTTTAGCTCACAAATTGAAAAATAAATTATTTTTCATAAAAAACATAATATGAAATTATGCATAATTTACAGTTTCCTCATAAAAAACATATAATGCGATCGATCTATTGACTCTGCTTGAATAAAAGCAAAAATTATGAATAATTTAAATGAATACAAAAAAATAATGGAAAATCATTTAAAAATATTTTCACATTTTATTTTAAAAAATGAATACATTCTTCGTATTAATATTAATATTATACGTTTTATTATTAAAAAATGCAATTAACCTAATTGAGGCTGGCAAAATAAATCAAGAAAAAAGTTTTTATCAAATATTTGGCCAAAAATGGGACGAAAGAACAGAAGAAAACATCTGCCAAATTTATCAAATAATGCATGGAGAAACAGTTGATCAGAACAGCCAATTTGGACAAAATGGTCGACAATTAGATCAAAGTTTTGATGAAAATATGGAAGTGAAAGAAGAAAGTGGAACAAATTGTGATCAATTGGAACAATTGCGAACAAATATTGGACAAATTTCTGAACATTTTTCAAATGCAATTGATAAAAAGAAAAGAGAAATTGTGGAAAAATTTCATAAAATTAAAGAGAAAATTAAGCAAATCGGAAAGAAATATTCAAAAAAAGAATGGAATAAAATTGAAAGAAAAATTAAATTTTTGCCTGAAAAATAGAGGAAAAAATTGGTGTGTGTTATTATTGCTTATTGATTGTCTGTGATCATAGAAGGGAAAATATGAAATTTACAAAAAAAAAATTTCAAAAAAAATTGTTATACATTTTTAAAACAATAATTAATATTTTTATGAATAAAATAATATTAAGACTTAAATAAAAACACAAATTGGTGATGGTAAATTATTGAATTGATTAAATAAATTAGCTAAAATATTCATTAAATATAAATAGTTTAATTATTATTTTTTCATAAAATATCATTCATTTTATTTGAAAACCATGCAAATTTTAATATTATTTTTATTACTATTATTCAAAAATGCAATTAACCAAATTGAAGCAGGCAAAATAAATCATGAAAAAAGTTTCGATGAAATATTTGGCCAACGATGGGATGAAGGAGCTGAAGAAAACATCTGTCAAATTGATCAAATAATGCATGGAGAAATTGCTGATCAGAATCAAAATAGTCATCAACAAATTGATCAAATTTTTGATAAAAGTTTTGAAGTGAAAAAAGAGGAGAGTGAAGAAATGTCCATAAATGATGGTGATCAATTGGAACAATTGAGAGAAAATGTTGGACAAATTTGTGATCATTTGATAGTTTTGGAAAATAAAAAGAAAAGAGAAATTGTGGAAAAATTCCATAAAATAAAAGAGAAAATTAAGAAAAAGGGGAAGAAACATTCATATAAAGAATGGAGTAAAATAGAAAGAAAAATTGCAAGAAAAATGGGTGCAAATCAAAAGAAAATTTACAAATGGAAAAAGGAATTTGGAATGATGACGAAAAAAAATCATTCAATTGAAGAAAAACGGAAAATTTTAAAGCAATTTGATCAAATATATGGCAAATTAAAAATGAAATTAAATGAAAAATTGGATGGAAAAAGAAAGAAATGCCAAAAATTAATAGCAAAACATTTGGGCATAAATATCAAAAGCATTCAAAGATGGAAAAAACATTTAAATGGAGAATATTTAGTTAAAAATCACAAAACTGATGGCAAAAAAAGAGAAATTATTGAAAAATATTTTAAATTAAAAATGAATTTATCCAAAATAGAAAAAATTCACTGAAGGAATGGGAAGAATTTAGATTAAAAATAAAACAAATTTTTGGAAGAGATTGTACAACAATTGAAAAATGGGCCAAAAAAATTGGCATCAAAGAGAATAATATTCAAAAAGGTAAAAAAGAATTTATTATTTTATTATTTAAAATTTGCAGTGCGAAGACTTTACACAATTGCTGAGAAAATGGAAATGATGAAACAATATTTTGAATTGAAAAAACAAAATCCAAAGCTCACCAATGGGGAAATTGCCGAAATTTTGAAAATTCCACTAAGATCATTACAAACTTACAAATCGGAATTCAAGAGAAAAAGTCAAGATGTTTTCGGGATATGGAATGATTGAGAATTTTTTCAATTTTCAGGGTTTAGTCAATGGGTTAGGTTGATAAACAAAATGATTAAATCAATCTTTTTAACAATGAATTGACTAGCAATTATTTAATTTTAATTATTTCGTAATTACTCTCTTAACGCCAAATATGTTTGTATTTATGTGCCAAAAAAACCAAAATAAGTGCTAAAAATAAAAAACAAAGCCAAAATATATGCCATAAAAAAAAATGCTCAAAAAATGTGAATTTCACAAAAAAAAAAAAATCTCATTTTATCAAATCCGCTTACAAAATTCTTTTTAATAATTGAATAACTTTGGGCTTCCGGTGCAATTAACGGCTCAGTTGTCGAACAAAAAAGGGCATTTTTCTTTTATAAAAGTTGAAAAATTTTGTTTCTAACCGCGTGCGCAATTAATTAATATTTTTTCAATCGCTTAGCAACTAATTATTATTTTTTCAATCGCTTAGCAATTAATTACTATTTTTTCAATCGCTTAGCAATTAATTACTATTTTTACAATTGTTGTGACTGAGCTGTAGACCATTTAGCCAAATGGTCTACAGCTCAGTCACAACAAAAGGAACTTCAAGTTTTTAGCTCTGAACTGAGCACTCAGTCACAAACGAATTCATAAATCTGCCACACCATCTTTTGATGGGAACTTGGCTCGACTTTTCAGTGCCGAAATTCGATTACGCACCTACTTCCTCCCCTTTACACACTCTCTGGTGCTTATCGGCACAACATTGCTGCCGTGGCGGCCTTACTTTCAATGCTGCCGTGGCGGTGCAATTATTTTTAAATAATCCACCGCCAGGAGGAGTCGAACTTGAAGTTCCTTTTTGTTGTGACTGAGCTGTAGACCATTTGGCTAAATGGTCTACAGCTCAGTCACAACAACAATCACGTATCAATTAATTATTATTTTTTCAATCGCTTAGCAATTAATTACTATTTTTCAATCGCTTAGCAATTAATTATTATTTTTTCAATCGCTTAGCAATTAATTACTATTTTTTCAATCGCTTAGCAATTAATTACTATTTTTTCAATCGCTTAGCAATTAATTACTATTTTTCAATCGCTTAGCAATTAATTACTATTTTTACAATCGCTTAGCAATTATTAATAGTTTTACAATCGCTTAGCAATTAATTACTATTTTTCAATCGCTTAGCAATTAATTACTATTTTTTCAATCGCTTAGCAATTAATTACTATTTTTTCAATCGCTTAGCAATTAATTACTATTTTTTCAATCGCTTAGCAATTAATTACTATTTTTTCAATCGCTTAGCAATTAATTACTATTTTTTCAATCGCTTAGCAATTAATTACTATTTTTTCAATCGCTTAGCAATTAATTACTATTTTTTCAATCGCTTAGCAATTAATTACTATTTTTCAATCGCTTAGCAATTAGTTACTGCATTTTTCAATCGCTTAGCAATTATTACTATTTTTACAATCGCTTAGCAATTAATTAATAGTTTTACAATCGCTTAGCAATTAATTACTATTTTTTCAATCGCTTGAGCAATTAATTATTATTTTTCAATCGTCTATCCCTCCCTCTAGCATTAATTACTATTCTTCAATCGCTAGCAATTAATTACTATTTTGTTCAATCGCTAGCATTAATTACTATTTTTACAATCGCTTAGACAATTAATTAATAGTTTTACAATCGCTTAGCAATTTAATTACTATTTTTTCAATCCGCTTAGCAATTAATTACTATTTTTTCAATCGCTTAGCAATTAATTACTATTTTTCAATCAGCTTAGCAATTAATACTATTTTTTTCAATCGCTTAGCAATTAATTACTATTTTTTTCAATTGGTTAGCAATTAATTAGTATTTTTTCAATCGCTTAGCAATTAATTAGTATTTTTTCAATCGCTTAGCAATTAATTACTATTTTTTCAATTGGTTAGCAATTAATTAGTATTTTTTCAATCGCTTAGCAATTAATTAGTATTTTTTCAATCGCTTAGCAATTAATTACTATTTTTTCAATCGCTTAGCAATTAATTACTATTTTTTCAATCGCTTAGCAATTAATTACTATTTTTTCAATCGCTTAGCAATTAATTACTATTTTTTCAATCGCTTAGCAATTAATTACTATTTTTCAATCGCTTAGCAATTAATTACTATTTTTTCAATCGCTTAGCAATTAGTTACTGCATTTTTCAATCGCTTAGCAATTAATTACTATTTTTTCAATCGCTTAGCAATTAATTACTATTTTTTTCAATCGCTTAGCAATTAATTACTATTTTTTCAATCGCTTAGCAATTAATTACTATTTTTTCAATCGCTTAGCAATTAATTACTATTTTTTCAATCGCTTAGCAATTAGTTACTGCATTTTTCAATCGCTTAGCAATTAATTACTATTTTTTCAATCGCTTAGCAATTAATTACTATTTTTCAATCGCTTAGCAATTAATTACTATTTTTTCAATCGCTTAGCAATTAATTACTGCTTTTTCAATCGTTTAGCAATTAATTATGCTTTTTCAATCGCTTAGTAATTAATCCTTATATTTCTTTATTAATTTTCTTTTACTTTTTGTGCGAATTATATTTAAAAATAATTGAATAGCCTTGGCTTTCCGGCAATTAACGATTCAGTTGTCGAACAAAAAAAAAGCAAAATATTCTTTTTTTTATATATAAAAAATTGCAAAATTTTGCTTCCAATCGTTTAGCAATTAATTACTAATTCTCCAATCGGGTAGCAATTAATTCTTATTTTTTTCTTTATTAGTTTTTCTTTTACATTATCTGCGAATTATATTTAAAGAAAAAATGTTTCAAATTTCATTTTATGATTTACCTACCGACAACAAAAATAGCAAATAACATAAAGTTTTAAAAGATTGTTTTTTCTTAATGGGTTAATTAAAGTTGTGAAAAGTGTGAATTGTGCACTTTATCCCATTCCCATGGCTACAGAATAAAAAGTGAAGCGTTGTTTAGTTTAAACAAAAAATTACCTTCATTTATTTGACGTAATCTTCTGACAAGTTTTTTGATTTATTTAGATAAATTTTAATTTTTTTATAGGCGTTTCCGTTAATTCTGAATTTTGAATTTCCTATATACTAGGGATAAGTTGGAATGCCGATTTCCGGTTTCAGATTGCCGATTTCCGACTTTTTGGACTCGGAATTCCAATCTCCGATTGCCGAAATTTTTTGAGGGCGCCGGCATACTTTTTACTTATTAATATTTATTTTCTATTTTCTATTTCAAATTTTAAATTATATTAAAAAATAAAATTTATTAAAACTAAGCAAATACAATTTAATATTAAATAATTTTTAATATTTGCATCATTCTCAGAAGCCATAATAAAAAAAAAATTAAAAATTAAAAAAAGCATCTTGTAACACATGTAAAATAATAAACTAAAATATAAAATTCAATGTAATTTATTTCCTGTTTAAATTAATTTTCCATTTTTTATTTATTTTAAATTTCAAAATTTTTTTTCTATTTTATTAAAATTAACGGTTCAAATTCTTTAGTATAAGCCAAAACACTAAATAATTTCCAATTTACAATTCATTATTTGCAAATTAATTAATTAATCTCAGTTCCACTTTTATTTTTATTTTTTTTAATTATGAGAAAGGTTATTTAATTAATATTTTAATTCTTTTCTTCTCTTATTCATAGAATGCCCCATTTTCCATTTAATATTCATTTTACGAATCAATTTTCGATTAAAAAATTTAATTAACGACCACCTTGCCTTCAGTCTCGAGGCAATGATTATGAAGGAAATGCACACGACTTATTGTATTATGGCCAATGCTTTGTTGTGTAATAAGTTGGGCCCATAAAATGAAATATGGCCTTACAAAATCGAAAATTTTTCAATATGCCAATAATATGAGATGGAAAAATTTAAAATTTATTATTTGATAAATTTTTATTAAAAATCTAAGTTTTTCCCTAAAAGCCCAAAATTTATCATTTATAGGACCAACCCATTTTAATAAATGTGAATTTTTCACTGATATGCGATAACAGTAAATGTGGCTTCATTAAAATTAATTATTAATGAATTAAAACATAAATTATATTTTTTAATTCTTCGGCTTTTTTGATATTTAACAATTTTATAATATTTATTTTTGTTTTCGATAGAACACTTGCATTTGTGTGGTTTTCAAAATATATGAATACTAAATATAAATATATTTTGGTGACGCAAATGTTAGCGGCACTAATGATGGCACGACTATAATTTTAAGCAAATTGATTCGTTATTTTTTGTTATTTTGCGAGTGATGATGGATGTGTCGTGGCACCTTTTAAAAATAAATGATTTGAATTAAGATTTGAAATTGAAAATTGGCAAACTCTGATCATTGTGGCCCAAAGGATTCCGATTTTCTGTTTCCAAAATTTTTTGGGGCCTCAGAATTTTAATTTCCGTAATTTTTTGGTACCGCGGAATTTCTGTTTCCGAATTTTGATGCCTCAGAATTTCAAGTTCCAAAAATTTTTTTGAGATCTCGTTAAATCGAACTATTCAAGGCCCATAATATTTACAGAAATTGTTTTTCTGAACTGAAAAATTCATCATTTTTGTACCATAAATTTAAAAGAACTTTTTTATTTAGTAAACCAAAGAAAATCGCGTGCTTTTCTAACCTTAGGCTAATATGTTCAAATATCGTTTTACGTGACAACAATTTTTTTTGTATAGAAGAATACTACGCGGTTTATTTCCGAAACGATTAATTTAATACGGAAGAATTTTAATGGTTCATAAACCAAATGAAAATTCTTTTAAAAACTTTCGATAGCTTAAAATGCTCTTTATTCTATTAGAACTCAGAAAATTAAAAAAAATTTTTATAAAGTTATAAAGAAATTTTAATATGTGAATAAGTTAGGAAAATTTTATATTTTCATGTGCTGTGAAGAATGAATTCAAAACTCGTATTTCTGCGTTAATGATGTTTTTTTTTTGTTCATTTAAATTCATATTCTGAAATTTTCGAAAAGAAATCAATACATATTTCGCATTTTGAGTTTTTATCCCATATTTTGGCCTGCTTTGGAAATTTAAAAATTACAGCCCTAAAAATTGTTTTCTTTTTTGAATATAAATTACAATATTTAATCTTTTTTTTTTCCATATCAGATTTATTGCAGAAAAACATATTAATTTTAGTTAAAAAATATACCTTTTTTCCTTTTTAAACATTTTTTCGCAAGTATCTTTTTGATATTGTATTAAGCAATGATTAGCATTTCTCTGGAAGTCCTAGTCAAGCAATACAATTTTTTTTAAAATTAAAATTTAACATTTCATTTATACATATTTTTCTTCATTTAATGGAATATTAAATGAAGAAATTATTTATTACAATTTTTTTAAAATTAAAATTTAACATTTAATTTATACTATTTTTCTTCATTTTATGCACAGTTTTCCCGGCAAATTATTTTTCACAATTTTAAATTAAATTTAATTATACATAATTTTGTTCATTATTTTAATGCATATGTACAAAATGAAGATATTTAATTAAATTTTTTTATGTATTTTTTGCTTAACATCTTTTTTTTTTATCATTATGAAATTAATTTAATATTATTGTTTCATAATTGACACTTTTAGTAAAGGCGAATTAATTAATTGAAATTTTTTTGCGTAAATTCATTATTTTTATTGAATAAAATTGAATTGATTTTAATAATTATTTTTATCGCCTTTTGTAAAAATTTTTAAGATTTAATCTGTCTTATTCCTTTTTGTTTAAAAAATTTAATTTTAATTTTTGTTTTCATTCTATTTCATCCATCTGGTACGAAATTATTCTTAATTAAATTTTTTTTTTTTGCTTAAATATTTTGTTTTTTCATCATTAAGATAGAATTTATGCGATTTATTTAAAAACCTTTGTAAAAGGATATTAATTTTTTAAGATTTTTTGCGTAAAAATTCATTTTTTATATTATAAATAATTTGAATTCGATTGGGTTTTTTTTGCCACTTATTATTAAAATTTCTTTTGTTTAAATTTTAATTTACCTAAATTTTTTTTTTGCTTTTTTCATCACAAAGATAAAATTTTATGCGATTTATTAAAGATTTTGGTAAAAGGAGATTAATTGTTTTGGATTTTGTTTTCTTGAGTAAAAATTAAATTTTATATTGTAAATAATTAGAAATTTCGCATTTTTTAATAATTTTTTGGAATTTTTTTTTTGGGTAAAAATCAAGTTTTATATTATAAATAATTAAAATGAATTTTTTCTTTTTGCCACTTCCTATTAAATTCTTTTTGAGAATTTTCTGCGATTTATTAAAATATTTTGGTAAAATAAGATTAATTTTCAGTTTGAGTAAAATTTAATAGTAAATCAATAAAATATTCGCATTTTTTAAATAATTTTTTGGAGTTTTTTTTTGGGTAAAAATGAAGTTTTATATTATAAATAATTAGAATTTTTTCATTTTTTTAATCTTTTGAATTTTATCTTTTTTGCCACTTATTTTAGAAAAATTTCCTTTTGTTTGAATTTTAATTTATTGCAAAAAATTACAATTTTAATGTAGAAGAAAACATTGCCATAGCAACTAGCATTGGATGTGGAGCAAAGAGAGGCAATTATAAGCCGGCTAATGAACTAATTAAAATCTTCCGTAATATATAGACAATAGCGTTACAAATGTTTCCTTAATGCCTTAAATAAAATAATCATTTTCCTGAATAAAGGCTCAAATTTTTTCAAATAAAAATCATTTGGGAATTTTTTTCTATTAAAGAATTTTTATTCAAACAAAATTTTGTGCGAAATTTTTAAATTTCATTTTAAATTTATTTATTTATTAAAATAGGCATTTTTATTGAATTCCCATAAAAATAATCTGCAAATTTTTTTCAATTATAAAATTTTTTTTAAAAGAATTAAATTAAATTTCCATTTTTTAATATTATGTTTTTATTTTTCATAAGAAAAGTTGTGCAGATTTTTGAAATTAAATTTGCTTGTTTCCTATTCAGCATTTTAATTTTTTGTTTATTAAAATATAGGCAATTTTAATGAATTTCCAAATAAAAATAATTTACAATTTGTTTCTATTAAAAAGATATTTATTTATCCGTTCAAGTGAAATTCCCATTTTTTAGCATTAACCATTTGAAATTTATTTATTAAAATGGGCGTTTGTCAGTCGCAGGAGGAAATTAAGGCACGAGAAATTTCCAAGAAAATTGATCGTGATCTACAGGTGGAAAAGCAGTTCAGACAAAAATTGCTAATTTTGGGTATTTTTTTTAAATTTTTTAAATTTAAATTTAAATAATTAAAATTAAAATAAAATGTAAAAAAATGATGATAAATTTAGGACCAGCTGAAAGTGGAAAAAGCACATGTGTGAAGCAAATGCAGTAAGCTGAAGATAACTGTGTTAATTGATTAATTAATTGAAAAAAAATGAAAAACATTTTGGGCTCATTGCACCTTTAGGCGTCAAATCAGCCTTTTTTCGACAAGTTTTTTTGATGGATTTTTAGAAATTTTTCGTGGATTTTTTAATGATAGCTCATTTTATTTAGCATTCATTCATTTTTTGTTTTTTTTAATCCATGAATTTTAAATTTTTATGAGTTTTTTAGTCTTCCCTAAGCCCATTGAATTAAGCGTTATAATTAGGGATACGATTTTTAGGCTCTAAAAACTGCCAAAATAGGTAGGCTTTAGGTTCTAAAAAACTCCTAAATAAAAAATGGAAAATAGACACTAAAAAACCTCAAATTTAGGGATCTAAAATATCAAAATTTATTTTTTAAAAAATAGGCCAAGAGTTATAATCAAACCGAAAGAAACCCATTTTTATTGACATTAGTCTGAGAATTGCCAACTTTAAGGCGTCCAATCAATGACCGAACATCTTCAATTTCTTAGGCCATATCTATTTTCTCACTTGATCAAAGCATAGTAAACTGAAGATGATCATTGATTGGACTCCTAAAAAATGATTGGACGCCTAAGGTGCAATAAAGCCAAAAATTTTCAGTTATGAAATTTTTTAAATTAATTACTTTTCAGAATTTTACACAATAACGGCTTCAGCAAAATTGAGATGGAAGAACGAAAAAGCATCGTTTTTTCAAATGCAGGTGAAAAAAGAAATAATTTATGTAAAAAAAAAAAACAACAACTAAAATTATTCATTCATTTTGCTCATTTGTCAGTTCGAAGTATGTACGAGCTTATACAAATAATGAATGAATTGAGCATACGATTTAATGACTCAGCGCTGGAGGTAATTTTTATTAGTATCCAATTAATTTATTATTCTTATTTTTAATACTTACTAAATTATTTTATGAAATTTATTTATTTGAATTTAATAATTTTTAAATATATAGAAGTTGTGAATAGTCAAATTATTCTATAAGATTAATTTAAATTTAATTAATATTATTTTTAAACATCCTTAATTTAGCAAGCAACTATTTTATAATTTTTTTTAATTTAAATTTAATATTTTAAACCTTTATAATTTAATGATTAATTAAACAATCAAATATTTTTTTATTAATAGATTATAGATTTACAAAGTTCCAACGTTAGTTTTGTCCAAAATTTTATTAAATACATAATAAATAAAAGGCTATTTATCTTTTATTGATTGCTATATTAAAATAAGAAAAAATTGTATTAAATTCCTTCGAGTTTGTAAAATATTTGGCTGAGGATGCATCAAATTAAAATTAATTAGTTAATTAATTAATTACTATTGTTACTTTTAAATCTATATTTTTACTTATAAATTAAGAATGAAGTCAATATCATACGGTTACATGTCGAGAATGGTTTTGAATACACTGAGATCACGTCATCAGTGAAATTGGCAATCCAAAGGCTATGGAAAGATTCGGCAATCATTGCGGCAGCGACTCACAAAGCAAATTACCATGTCATTGATAGCGCAGCATAGTAATTAATTTGCTAATTACCGACCGATAAATAAATTTTAATTTTTAATTGGAATCATTTTAATATGTTTTTCTATTACAGCTTCTTCGAAAACATTGAAAGATTAGCAGGAAAGAATTATTTGCCAACAAATCAGGACATTTTGATGACCAGAATGCCAACAACCGGAGTTGTGAAACTTGTCTTTACGCTCAAAAACATCGAATTCAAGTAAAAAATAGCGTAAAAATAAATATGAAATTTAAAAATAACAAAATACGATTAAATATATAATTTTAAAATATTTTGGCCTCTTTAAACGCGTTATCCTTTGAATTAAATATAAAGTAGTTAATTTTATATATTAGTTTCATTTTTTCTAAATAATTAAAAATTTTAAATTTAATTTTAAATTATTTTTTGTAATTTTTTCAATAATTAAAAATTACTTGTCTTTTTTAGTAAATTTCATTTTACTAAAACCAAAAAATGAAATTTA
Organism: Heterodera schachtii; assembly: GCA_023374025.1. NCBI lineage: Eukaryota > Metazoa > Nematoda > Chromadorea > Rhabditida > Heteroderidae > Heterodera > Heterodera schachtii. The sequence goes on from SIJG01000005.1 coordinate 453,040, forward strand.
TTTTAATAAATTTTCTGAATAATATCATATAAAAAAATAATAAAAAAATATAAATTTAATTTTTATTAATTTTTAGTGTTTTTGATGTTGGAGGCCAAGGTCAGAACGGCGAAAATGGATTCACTTTTTTGACGATGTAAATGCAATTATTTTTGTTGCTGCCATCAATGAATATGATCAAAAACTGCGGGAAGACAATAAAACAGTAATTTAAACTAATTAGAGACTAATCAACAATAATTAATTTTGCTTAATTTTAGAATCGACTCATTGAAGCGATGGGTAATTAATAAATTTAAATAATTAAAAAAAAATTAATTCTTTTTTTTCAAGAACTTTTTGACGGAATTGCAAACAGCAAATTTTTTACAAAATCATCAATGATTCTGTTCATGAACAAAAAGGATTTATTTGCGGAAAAAATTCAGCATGTTTCGCTGAACATTCTTTTTCCATCATATAAAGGTAAAAAAATAATATTTTTAATAAAAAAAATAATTAATTAAAAATCAATCTAATTAATTTAAAAAATCAATATTTTTTTCTTAGGTCGTAAGATTTTGATTCTACGTGCTCTAAAACTTTTTTTCCGAACATAAGATGGATTTTTATTTACATATTTTTACATATTCCCTAATTTTTTACATAATATATTTTGAATTTTATCTCATTTTTTTTTGTAAATATTTTGCATTTTTTGAGGATTTTTAAGTAAGATCTTTCGTATTTTTGCTTGAGAATTTTGGAAATTTCGGAATTCCGGCAAAAAGTTTTGGAAACTCGTAATTGACTATTAAAATTTAGCAGATCTTTAAATTCCGAGAAAGTATAAAATTTCGAAAATACATAAATTTCTAACAAAAAATGTCTTGACTCTAACTTTGAAAGTTTATAGAAACAGAGATTTTTGCTTGATGAAAAAAATTTGAAAAACATTATTTTTAAGGAGGTCTAACCTATGAGGACGGTGTTGCATATTTACGTGTCAAATTCCGCAAACTGTACAGAAATACACGGAATTTGTACATCCACGAGACATTCGCCACTGACACCAACCAAATCAACACGGTGTTCCGATCAGTGCTTGACACGATCATACAAGAAAATATGCAAGACACGGGCATGTTATGATCAGTTTTGGGCGTTGCGTTGTATTGATAAAAATAGAAAATAATTTATTTAAGCATATTAAAGAATAAAATGGCCTAATCGATAGGAGGGTGTCATCGTGCTGGGTCATTTCATAAATCCGCCAATTTTAGCGCATTTTTCAACAAAACATGGCATAAATTTGCTTAAAGGCAAAAAAATTTTACATTCTTGGGTACCATTCGATAGGCAAGCTTTTCTCTATTAGCCTGCATAATTAAAAACAAATTGATCAACTTTAAAAAAAGTTGTATGAAAACAAGTACTATTTCTACCATAACATATGCTAAATTTGATAATTTTATTTGAATTTAGCTAGCTAATAGAGTAAAAGCTTGGCTATCGAATGATACCAAGAATGTTAAATCTGGTTGCCTTTAAGCAAAGTTATGCCATATTTTGTCAAAATATCTCTCAAATGGCGGATTTTACAAACGACCTAGCACCGGGTGCCATGACAATCCCTTATTTTGTATACTTGTATAAAAAATAGTATTCTAATTAATGAAGAAAAGAATTGGATTTTACAGTTGTGAGTTAAAAAGCTCGGTTTATCGCTATAATTTCATTAGTTTTACGATCTTCTAAATTTTTTCGTTTTTTTTTTGTCGGTTTTAAATATTTACATTATATAAATTTTCAATTTACCTACCTAATATTGGTAGAAATATATTGAATAAATAAAGGATTTATTTTTTACTTTTTAATTTATCTATTCATTAAATTGTTATTTTCTTTTGAATTTTGTTAAAATAAAGCTGATAAAAATTTTAAATGTTAAATTAATTCAACTCGCTTTTTAATTTATTTGTGCAAATTTAAATTAATTGAGGTTTTACAACATGGGAAATTTTGCACAGTTTTTTTTGAATGCAATATTAAGAGATAGTATAATGTGGTATAGGGCAACAATTGTTTGGCATATGTCAAAGCCCCCATTTATCAATAAAACTTATTAATCTACATTTTACAAATTTTATTCTTATCTTTTTTTCTTTACCCCTCTATTAACGCTACTTTCCAAAGCATTATACATTGAATAAATATTTGGTGGCAAATGCCAGCAATTGTATGGCATCTGCCACCTATCACATTTCCCCATTTTATCTGCCAAACTCTTCATTTAACATACTATCTAATCTATATTGCCTTTGTATCTTTTCACTCTCTTTTAAATGAATGCTATTTTCCAATTTTTCCAACGCGTTATACATTGAATAAATTATATCTTATTCCCCTTTTTCTCTTCCATACTCTTCATTTAACATACTATCTATTCTATATTGTCTTTGTATCTTTTCACTCTCTTTTAAATATCTATTTTCCAATGCATTATAAACAGACAATATAATATCAAATATGTCAATAATCAACAAATTTTTAGCATATGCTGTGCTGACGCCCCCATTTATTAAAAAAAAAATTAATTGCATTTTACCAATTTTATTATTATCTTTTTCTTTTCCTCTCTCTTAACGCTTTTTTCCAACACATTAACAGTGAATAAATATTTGGTGGCCAAAATGCCAACAATTGCATGGCATCTGCCACAAATCACATGCCTCCTTTTCTCTGCCAAACTCTTCATTTAAAATACTATCTAATCTACATTGTCTTTGTATCTTTTCCACTATCTTTTGTATAAACGCTATTTTCATATAATATTTCATTGTTATTCGTGTGAAAATTTTCATATAAAAACAGATAAATGAAAATGAAAAAATTATTTATTAATTAATTATTAAAATGGATACTTTTTTAATTATTCGCCCTGGCTGAGAAAATTCGCCCATTACCAATCAAATTTCCATTTTTCCGATATTTGTAAAAAATTAGGCCTCAGGTTCCCAGTCAATTTTTTTTATAAAGATTAAACAAAAATTTTATAGAAAATGGTAAATATTTCTATTAATATTGTTTTTATTTTTCTCTTTGCTTTTGCCACACGCTTATGTGGAGGCAACCCAAAAGATGACAAAAATGCTGCCTCCAGCTCAAGTGGGACTAGCAAAACGGAAAACTCCGAAAACCAAGTGGCTAAAAAGAATTTGGTGATAATTACGGACATGGCGGTGGAAGACCAATTTACACTGGAGATGATCAGCGCAACAGAATTGGTCGGTAAAGTGTTGGCCATTGGGACGACGGAGCAAGGAAGAGAAGCAGCATTGGCACAATCACTGGGACTGGGGAAAGCGCGAGTGTATGTGAGAAGTAGTAATGAAGAACTCGAGAAAATGCTTTTACTGAATCCCAATGAAAGTAGGTTCAATTTACAAGTTGAAACGTTGGCATTTTGCCTTGAAAATTGTTTTTAATTTTAGAGAAGCCAAAAAGAGAGGAAAATGAATTTCAAAATTTTTTGAAAAATTTGCTGGGTGAAAGATTGAAATTTATGGGAGTAAAGGTTAATTTTTTGGTGCTGGCACCTCCAACCGATTTAACTGCAGTATTATTGGAGAATAAAAAATTGGCTGAAGCTGTTGGGCAAATATTTATTTCGGACGGATGTAAAAATTGCCAAGATTTACAACCGCCGGCACCGCTTAGCCTGAACAATTTTTTGTGGCAATTAGCAAAGAAACAGACAATTACCAGAACATACAATGTTCGCATGGACGCATTAGCAACTGCGTACCTTTTCGAAATGGCCTCCAATGGTGAAGTTAATGTACTACTAGTTTCTTCAAGTTTACTTGCTGAAAAATTCGGTGATGGGGTCGAATTTGGCAGAAAATTTCCAAAACTGAAATTGATAAGCAAAAAGAATACACTGGGTTTTAAAATTATTGTTGAACGAGAAAAAAAAGTCCAACAAAAGCCATACATTGATGAGAAATTCAGTTCTGCAGGTCCAATTGCTGTGCTTGTAATTATGGATATGGCAAATGTAAGGCTGGATGGAATGCCAGAATCTGACAAATTCGTCCTGTTGACAATTCGGGCAAAGAAAATGAGCTTAATCACCCCAGAAAGTGGAGGGAAAAAGCCAGAAGATGGTGAATACCAAGTAGAAGTTGGAATTAAACAAGCAATAAAAATAAGATTGCTTGCCAATTTTAATGTTGACACATTTGGAAACGCAATGACACTTATTCTTGACAAAATCAACAAACAACGCCAAGAGGCGAAAAAGAATTTGGTGATAATTACGGACATGGGGGTGGATGATCAATTTACACTGGAGATGATCAGCGCAACAGAATTGGCCGGTAATGTGTTGGCCATTGGGACTACGGAGCAAGGAAGAGAAGCAGCATTGGCACAAGAACAAGGACTGGCGAAAGTACCAGTGTATGTGAGAAGCAGTAATGAAGAACTCGAGAAAATGCTTTTTATAAATCCATATGAGAGTAGGTTCATTTTCAAGTTGAAAACTTGACATTTTACAGCAAATTTTTTATTTTTAGAGAAGCCAAAAAGAGAGGAAAATGAATTTCAAAATTTTTTGAAAAATTTGCTGGGTGAAAGATTGAAATTTATGGGAGTAAAGGTTAATTTTTTGGTGCTGGCACCTCCAACCGATTTAACTGCGTATTATTGGAGAATAAAAAATTGGCTGAAGCTGTTGGGCAAATATTTATTTCGGACGCAAGTAAAAATTGCCAAGATTTACAGCCGCCGGCATCGCGTAGCCTGAACAATTTTTTGTGGCAATTAGCAAATAAACAGACAATTCCCAGAACATACAATGTTAGCATGGACGCATTAGCAACTCTTTACCTTTTCGAAATGGCCTCCAATGGTGAAGTCAATGTCCTACTAGTTTCTTCAAGCTTAATTGCTGAAAAGTTCGGTGATGGGTTCGAATTTGGCAAAAAATTTCCAAAACTGAGATTGATAAGCCAAAAGAATATACTGGGTTTTAAAATCAATGTAGAACGAGAAGAAGAATTTCAACAAAAGGCACACATTGTCGAGCAATTTAGTGCTGTAGGTCCAATTGCTGTGCTTGCAATTATGGATATGGCAAATGTAAGGCTGGATGGGATGCCCGAATCTGACAATTTTGTCCTGTTTACAATTCGATCAAAAAAAGTGAGCTTGATCATCCCAAAAAGTGGAGAGGAAAAGCCAGAGCATGGTGAATACCAAGTGGAACTTGGGATTAAACAATCAATAAAAATTAGATTGCTTGCCAATTTTAATGTTGACACATTTGGTAACGCCATAACACTGATTCTTGAAAAAATCAACAAACAATGCAATTACAAAAATTTGTCCGAGAAACCAAAGGTATAGTACAAATGAGAAAAAACTGTTTGTTCTCTAGATATTACTCAATAACCAATTTTAATTTTATTACCCTATTAGGAGAAGAAGATAAACAATGATCCAAAAGATGAGAAAAATGCTGCCTCCAGCTCAAGTGAAAAAAATGATCCAAAAGATGAGAAAAATGCTGCCTCCAGCTCAAGTGAAAAAAATGATCCAAAAGATGAGAAAAATGCTGACTCCAGCTCAAGTGCGCCTACCGAAAAGGAAAACTCCGAAAATGAAGAGGTGAAAAAAAATTTGGTGATAATTTCGGACATGGGGGCGGAAGATCAATTTACACTGGAGATGATCAGCGCAACAGAATTGGTCGGTAAAGTGTTGGCCATTGGGACGACGGAGAAAGCAAGAAAAGCGGCATTGGCACCACAATCACTGGGATTGCATAAGGCGCCAGTGTATGTGAGAAGCAGTAATCAAGAACTCGAGAAAATGCTTTTTATGGGTCCCAATGAGAGTAGGTTCAGTTTGCATGTTGAAACCTTGTCATTTTGCCCTGAATTTTTTTTAATTTTAGAGAATCCAAAAAAAGATGAAAACGAATTTCAAATTTTTTTGAAAAATTTGCTGGCTGAAAGATTGAAAACTAATGGAATGAAGGTTAATTTTTTGGTGCTGGCACCTCCGACCGATTTAACTGCAGTATTATTGGAGAATAAAAAATTGGCAAAAGCAGTTGGGGAAATACTCATCACGGGCGGATGTACAAATTGCCAAGATTCGCAACATCCGGAACAGCTTAGCCTGAACAATTCTATTTGGCAACGACTTTTGGAACAGACAACTTCTAGGCTCAAAAATTTCTGGCAACGATTTAGGGAACAGACAATTCCAAAGCCACCAACATGCAACCTTTGCATCGACGCATTGGCAAATCTCTATATTTTAGAAATGGCCTCCAATTGTGAAGTTAATGTCCTACTCATTAGTTCATATTTGCTTGCTAAAAAGTTCAATAATGTGGATGATTTTAACAAAAATTTCCCAAAACTAAAACTATTAAACAAAGAGAATATACTTGGTCTTCAAATTCGTGTAAATGGGGATGAAGAATTTCAGCAAATGCCCCACATTGACGAGCAGTTCAGTCCTGCAGGACCACTTGCTGTGCTTGCAATTATGGATATGACACGTGTAAAGCCTGATGGAATGCCAGAATTTGACCAATTTATCAAGTTCACAATTCGTGCACAAAAATTGAGCTTGATCCTCCCGAAAAGTGGAGTGGCAATGCCAAAGGAAGCACATGAAGTGGAAGTGAGAATGCCAGAAAAAGATGAAAAACTAACTGCAATTAGATTGATTAACAATTTTGATGTTGAAATATTTGGGAAAGCACTGACCTTTATACTTGACAAAATTGAGAAACACCGCAATAACAAAAAGATGTCCGTGCCCATAAAATGAGAACATGTCGAAAAGGACTAACAAGCTGTTGACTTCTATTTTCCTTTTTTATTAACTTCTTTTAATGTCATAATGTATTTTTTGGTTTACTCTATCTAAACTGTAATACTTTTCCTTTCGATCTTTTTACTGTTATACTGTATTTTCGGGCCATCTATCTGAGCTATAAATTTTTTTTCTAAAACGAAGAACTGACTGAAAATTCAACGCAATGACAAAAAGTTGTCCGTGCCCGTAAAATGAAAGCATGTCGTATGAGGATTAAACCAGAATTCCAACATTCCATTTTTTCACGGTGTATCAACCAAAGTTACTGTATTTGGGTCTGATTTTATGATTTATATATTATTTTCCATTTTGATCGGGTTTGGTTTGAGCTGCTAGCTGTTTTACTGTATTTTCCTATTTATTAACTTTTTACTGTTATACTGTATTTATCTTTTTTTATATCAGATCTGTAATATTTTCCTTTTGATTAACCTTTTTTACTGTTATACTGTGTTTTTGGGTTCATCTATTGGAACTATAACAGTTTTTCATACACCGAAAAACTGACTGAAAATTCAGGACGTGATCCCGCGCGAGAATTTGTGGTGAACAGGTCAACTATGATGGATTTTGTGGGATTATTCACGGTCTCCCAAAATTTAAATTCATTCCGTCTCGTGACCAGCAAATTCGGTTTTTGTGCAAAATCCAGCGGGATTAGCATTGTATCTTTTGAAAATTCAAAAGGACAAAACGCAAATTTTATGATTGAGCGACACAAAGAATATTAAATAAATTGCTTTATAAACTGTAATAAAGCCAAATATTCTTTTACTAGCAGATAAGAACTATTTGACCCAGATACTTATAAAACCTTAAATTAAATATAAAGCAGTTAAATGATTATATTTTTCTTTTTTAAAAATAATTAATTATTATTTAACACAAATAAATTATAAAATTCGTCAAAACTGTTTTCTTCCTTTTTTCCACCAACATAAATTTCATTTAAATTTTTAAGAATTAAATAAATAATAATACTTGGATTTTCATTTTTCATAAAATGAAAATGATTTCAAACCCATTTTAATTAATTGCTTTTATTTTCATTGATTTATTTGAATTCATTCCCAACTCAAATTTAATAATAATTAAATATATTTTGTGCTTATTTTAATAAAAACGTTTTTATGATGTTTATTCAGTGGCCAAAAAATATAAATAATATAAAAATAAAGCATTTTGAAATCAAAGAGCGTGAAAAGGGTTAATAAAAAAAAAAGGAAGTCCGGTGTTGCCAATAGGCGCAGTGAAATTTTGTGGGTTTTTAGGTCAATTTTGAAATTTTTAGTTGAAGGTTTGGGGGCCTGGGACTCCGACAGCGCAACTGAGAATTTTGTGGAATTTTTGCTTGTTGAATTTTGTGTGGAAATTTTAAAATTATTATGATAATTGGGATCCGGCGGTGCCCAAAGCCGCAATCCGGGGAATTTGGTTAGTCTTCCAAAAAGTGCTAGGTCGTTTCGTAAAATCCGCCACCTTGGGCGTTTCGTAAAATCCGCCATTTTAGCGAATTTTTCGACAAAATATGGCATAACTATGCATAAAAGCAATCAAATTTTACATTCTTGGTACCATTGGATAGCCAAGCTTTTTCTTTATTAGCCTGCATAATTTCAAACAAAATTATCAAATTTAGTCTAAGTTATGGTAGAAATGTACTTATTTTCATACAACTTTTTTTAAAGTTGACCCAATTTTTTCAAATTTTGCAGGCTAATAGAGATAAAGCTGGCTATCGAATAATAACAAGAATGTAAAATTTAGTTGCCTTTAAGCAAAGTTATGCCATGTTTTGCCAAAAAATTCGCTAAAGTTGCGGATTTTACGAAACGCCCAAGGTGGTGGATTTTAAAAATAGACGTATTTTCTAAATTTCTTATGGAAATAATGAGTAAAATTTAAGAAACATATTTTTAAATTTTGCATACTTAGTGCAAAATGAATAGTTTTTCATAAAAATCTTAAAATGTCTGTTCACATCCACCGAGGGAAATGAATAAAAGTTTCTAAATGTTCAATTAAAATTTGTAATCAACTGTTTAACTGATGTAGATGAGCTGAGCATTTTTGATGTAATGTTCTAGGCCAAATTATGACAAGTTTTTCTAACTTTTCAAATTTTCATTTTTTCACAAAGATTTTACAAATTAAATAAATTTTCTTTTTCATTCCTAAATTTATTTTCAGTCTTTTTTATTTTTAAAATTACAAAAATTTATTTTCCTAACAATGTCAGGGGTGTCATCGCCAAAACCTAAAAACCGGGCGCACGAGTTCAAAAACCGGGCAAAAACCGGGCAAAAATTTTCAAAAACCGGGCATATATTTTTAGCCAATAATTCAATGTATAACAACGTAAAAACATTTAAACAACATATTTATCACCACTTTTCACCTGTTTGAGCAAGTTTGGCAATGAAAGAAAATAATTGTGACAGTAATGTTTAGAGACTGGAGTTTTAGGCACGAAAATTTCTCAAATAGGCACCAAAAATGTGAAAAAAACGCATAAAAAGTTACAAAAATGGCAAAAAAGCACGAAAGGCACCAAATATTCAACATTTTTCTAGCAAAAATTTACCAAGAGACCTTTTTTTTTTGCTCTTCTGGCCTATTTTTTTTCTATGTTATATCAACAATTTCATAACCGGAGAGAAAAAAGGAATTTTTAGCTCCGAAAAAATGACAATTTTTTGGGAGTCCCGGCGGTGCCGATAGGCGCCGCCGGAAAATTTTTTTTTGGAAGTTGTAAGAATACGATAAGAAAAATTGCAAAAAAGGCACCAAAATTACGTGCCCGGCATAAGGCAGCAAAATCGCAAAAAAGGCAAAAAAAGGCACCAAAAAGTTCAAGCTAGAAGCTTCAAACCAAGTTAAAAACTTGTTTTTCGTGCTTATTAGGCCATAGCAAGTAAGCAAAAAAAAGGCATATGCCTCAAAATCCGGTCTCTAGTAATGTTTAAATGAATTAATAGCTTAACAATGAAAATTAGACTATTAATTTTGGCGAATGTTTAATAAAAATAAAACAAATGAAAGGAAAACAAGAAAATTGAAAAAATTAGGCAAAACCCCCAAAACCGGGCAAAAAACCGGGCAAATTCAAAAACCGGGCAAAAACCGGGCACAGACCCCCAAAACCGGGCAAATGCCCGGTTTTCCAGGTAAAATGGCACCCCTGAACAATGATTATGCCCTGAAAAATTGAAAAAAATCCCAATCACTCCATATTCAGAACATCTTCTCTTTTTCATTTGAATTCGGATTTGTAATTTTGTAACGATCTTTTTGGAATATTTAAAATGTCGGCAATTTTGCCATCGGTGAGCTTTGGGTTTTGATTTTTCAATTGATAATTTTGTTTCATAATTTCAATTTTTTCAGCATTTGTGTGATGCTTTCGCCCTGTAATATTTAAATAACAAAAATAAACAAATTCTTTAAAAATTCACCTTTTAAAATATTCTCTTTGTGACAATTTTCTTAGCACATTTTTCAACTGTTCTATAATCTCTTCCAAAAATTTCTTTTATTTTTGCTTTAAATTCTTTCCATTGCTTTCGTGAATGTTTTCCATTTTGCATAAATTCATTTTTATTTTCAAATATTTTTCAATAATTTCTCTTTTTTCATCATCAGTTTTTTGTTTTTTAACAAATTTTCCATTTTTTAATTGTCTCTTCCATCTTTGAATGCTTATTAAACTTGTGCCCAAATGTTTTGCTATTATTTTTTGGCATTTTTCTCTTTTTCCCACCAATTTTTCTTTGAATTTCTTTTTTAATTTGCCAAATATTTGGTCAAATTGTTTTAATTTTTTAACACTTTTCTTCAATTGAGTAAGCGTTTTTGATCAGACCAAATTCTCTTTTCCATTTGTGAATTTTCTCAAAACTAACACCCAAATTTTGTGCAATTTTTCTTTCAATTTTATCCCTTTGTTTTTTTGGGTATTTTTTTCCCATTTGCTTAATTTTTTCTTTTATTTTATGGAATTTTTCCACAATTTCTTTCTTCTCTTTTTCATTTAAAATTCGAATTTGCTCAAAAATATGTCCACTATTTTCTGGCAATTGTTCCAATTGATCACTGTTTGTGGACATTTCTTCACTTTCCTCTTTTTTCAGTTCCAAATTTTCATCAAAAATTTGATCAACTCGTTGATAATTTTGATTCTGATCGGCAGTTTCTGCATGAATTATTTGATCAATTGAACAGATGTTTTCTTCTGCTCCGTCGTCCCATCTTTGGCCAAATATTTCATCAAAACTTTTTTCTTGATTTATTTTGCCAGCCTCAATTTGGTTAATTGCATTTTCAAATATTAATCCGCACAACAATAAAAATATTAATACTATTTTCATGGTAATAACAATCCGTACGGCAAGTGCAACTCGCAAAATAGGGGTCAGAACGCTTACAAAAAATTAAATATCTAAATGAAAAAAAAGAAAAAAAAATAGTATTTTTGGAATTTTTAATTTTACTATTTTTTTCCTCTTAAAGTTCTCTTTTGTATTAGTGATTTATCAGTAGGGTTATAAATTATATGGATTAACATATTTTTCTGCGCATATGCTATGAAGAAAGGGGCTCAAAATAGCATTTCTACGGTAAAATTTTCTGATTTGGTGAAAGTTTTTAGTCCATATAAATTCGTGAATAAAACCATATTTAGCCATTTTTGCCTTTTTAGTCCATATTTCAGCCATTTTTGGCAAACTTTCATAAGAAAAATGCAAAAAAAAAAAAAAAAAGCAAAAAATACACCCCCTAAAGAAGACTTTCATAAAATTTTTAAAAATAACACCTCCAAAAATACGAAAAATTTGAGTTTTCGTCGGTCATTTTGGCATTTTTAATAAATATTTTCGCAATTTTTTTTGCGAACTTTTCTTTTTTTAAATGAGAATTTCTTTCGAAATTTCGGTAAACTTGAAAGTATTTTTTATACAATGGACAACAATGAAAATTTGCATTTTTAAGTTTTAAATCCATTTTTTGGTTGTTTATTGTACTTTTTTTGGGTTTTTAGTCCATTTTGGCCATTTTTGGCAAATTTTCACAAGAAAAATGCAAAAAAAAGCGAAAAATACACCCCTAAAGATCGACTTTTTTGGACATTTTTAAAAAATACACCCCTAAAAAGAGAATTTTTTCGAAATCTCGGAATTTTTTTTTAGGTATAATTTTCGCTGAAAACAGAATGAGATTGTTACAAACATTTTGAGATGTATTTGATTTGCAATTGTGAAGCTAGAATTTAATAAAAATTGGCACTTTTAAAATATTAAATCCATTTTTAGCAGTTTTTAGCGTATTTTTAACTCTATTTTAGCAAACATTGAATATAAATACATTTTTTGGAATTTTTTAGGATTTAAAAGATATGTTTTGGCAGTTTTTAGTCCATATTTTGGTTCATATTTGGCCATTTTTGAACTTTTTAGTCCATATTTCGGGCTTTTTTAGTCCATATTTTATGTCCATATTTGGCGTTTTTTAGTCCATATAATTTATAACCCTATTTATCAGAATACAGCTGTACAAGTTGCAATTTATCATAAATTAAAAAAATAATTAATTTAAAAATTAAAAGCAAATGATTTATCAAAGGTAGAGGTCTGAAGTCGCATTTTCAAGATATTTTTCAAGTTTATTGTTTGTTTTAAATTTTAAAATTTTAATATTTTTTCCATGTTGAAATTTCTTTTGTATTAATTGAACTTTATTACCAAATGTAAATGTTGCCATTTTATTTATAAATTTAGCAGAACTTCTAATCCCGAGAAAGCATAAAATTTCTAAAATGCATAAATTTCTAACAAAAAATTTCTTGGCACTAAATTTGGAAGTTTATAGAAACAGAGATTTTGCTTGATGAAAAAAATTTGAAAATTATTATTTTTAAGGAGGTCTAACCTATGAGGACGGGGTTGCTTATTTACGTGTCAAATTCCGCAAGCTGTACAGAAATAAACGGAGTTTGTACATCCACGAGACATTCGCCACTGACACCAACCAAATCAACACGGTGTTCCGATCAGTGCTTGACACGATCATACAAGAAAATATGCAAGACACGGGCATGTTATGATTGATTATGATCAGTTTTGGTGTTGCATTGTATGGATAAAAATTAGAAAAAAAATATTTAAGCATATTTAAGAACTGGGCTCGGATCGGACAAACTCCCTTTCCAAGGACGGGCAAATGGCTTTCCCAAGGACGTAAGGAAAAAATTCAATAGGTTTTTTCCAAAATTGATCATTTTTAACGCTTTTTGGGTGTCTTTTTTGAATGAAATTTTAAAAAATTTGGGAATTTTTGTGCACTTTATTACCACCACATTTTGCACTAATAATGCAATAAGTTCATAAAAATTTGGTATAAAAGGTTAAAAATTAAAATTTTTCAATTATTTCTTTCAATGCTCATTTTCAAGGACATCTTGAATTCAAGGATACTTTCAAATTTTCAAGTGAGATGGCCCAATTTCCAGGACGTCCTTGCCATTCAAGGACGAATCCGAGCTAGAGAAAGGCAAATCAACATTTTTCTCTTAGCGAACATTGTTTTAATAAATATCAACATTGAAGTTGATATTTAATTAAATCAACATAACATTATGCCATCAACGCAAATATCAACGTAAAATTTTAAAATTGCGATAATTTTTTAAAATTTATTTGAACGGTTTATAATTTTTATGTAGAGAGATAGTGTAAAAATGAGAGAGTGCTGAATTTCAGTCCCAGTCATACAAAACATTTTTGATGAAGGAGGGTAGAGAAAATAATTTCAATAGAGAGTGCTATGGGAAGAGAATTCTCTTCCCTTCTTCGCTGAATCTTTTGGTAAGAGACGCAGATTCCTCACTATGTTCTCTGTTCTCTCTCTGTCTTAAATCTCTTCCCATAACACTCTCTTTTTAATTTTTTTTCTTTATTCTTCTTCATCACAAATATTTTGTCTGACCAGTACTGAAAGGTACAGCACTCTCCCATTTTGCCTTATCTCTCTCCTAAATGATATTTCCCGCTAAAAGTCATTTTTAAAAAATTGCTTTAAATTTTCAAAAAATGATACAAATTTAAAAAATAGCGTTGTTATTACGTTGATGGCATAATGTTATGTTGATTTAATTAAATATCAACATCAATGTTGATATTTATTAAAACAATGTTCGCTAAGAGAAAAATGTTGATTTGCCTTTCTCTAATCCGAGCCCTGTTTAAGAATATTAAGGCACTAATTAAATTGTTAATTTATTAATTTTTTTTTGTCGATATTATATAAGTTATATTTTATAAATTCACAACTTACCAACATAATATAGATAGAAATATAATAATTAGTAAAGGATTTATTTTTTCTACAATGAAATTATATATTCATTCAACAAATGTTTGGCATATGCCCCACTCCCGCATATGCCAACAATTGTTTGGCATACGTCAAAGCCCTCATTTATCAATAAAAAAAATATGCCAACAATTATATGACAACTGAGACATATCATTTTCCCCTTTTTCTCTGCCATACTCTTCATTTAACATACTGTCTATTCTACATTGTCTTTGTATCTTTTCCGCTATCCTTTATACAAATACTATTTTCATACCTACCCCAAATTCTCATCTGAATTTCCATATTAAAACAGATTGTGAATATGAAAAAATTATCATTTGTTAGGGGAATAGTGACTGAGAAAATTCGCCCATTACTAATGAAATTTTTATTTTTCCATTATTTCAAAAATTAGGCCTAGGGATGCCTAGTCAATTTTCTTATAAAGCTTAAACAAAAATTTTATAGAAAATGGTAAATATTTCAATAAATATCGGTTCTATTTTTCTCTTTGCTTTTGCCACAAGCTCATGTGGCGGCAATCCAAATGATGACAAAAATGCTGCCTCCAGCTCAAGTGGGCCAAGCGAAACGGAAAACCCCAAAAACGAAGAGGCGAAAAAGAATTTGGTGATAATTACGGACATGGGGGCGGATGATCAATTTACACTGGAGATGATCAGCGCAACAGAATTGGCCGGTAAAGTGTTGGCAATTGGGACGACGGAGCAAGAAAGAAAAGCGGCATTGGCACAATCACTGGGACTGGATAAAGTGCCAGTGTATGTGAGAAGCAGTAGCGAAGAATTCAAAAAAATGCTTTTAACGAAGCCCAATGAAAGTAGGTTCAGTTTGCAAGGAAATTTTGGCATTTTGCAGCAATTTTTTTTTTAAATTTAGAGAAGCCAAAAAGGAAGGAAAATGAATTTCAAAATTTTTTGAAAAATTTGTTGGATGAAAGATTGAAAACTAATAGTAAGGTTCATTTTTTGGTGCTGGCTCCTCCGACCGATTTAAGCGCCGTTTTATGGGAGAATAAGGAATTGGCTGAAGCAGTTGGAGAAATACATATTACGGACGGATGTTGTAAAAAGTGCCAAGAATCTAAACCGGCGCCGGCACCGCTGAGCCTGAACAATTTTTTGTCGGAATTACTAAGGGAACACACCAAGCCAACAACATACAATGTTAGCATGGACGCATTGGCAACTGTGTACCTCTTGGAAATGGCCTCCAATCGTGAGGTGAATGTCCAACTAATTAGTTCATATTTGCTTGCTCAAAAGTTCAATAATGTGGACGACCTTAACAAAAATTTCCCAAAACTAAAACTGAGAAACGAAGCGAATGCACCGGCAGATATTAAAATAATGCCACTCATTGACGAGCAGTTCAGTCCGGCAGGACCAATTGCTGTGCTTGCAATTATGGACATGTCACGTGTAAAGCCTGATGGAATGCCAGAGTTTTCCCAATTCACCAAGTTAACAGTTCGAGCAAAAAAAGTGAGCTTGATCATGCCGAAAAATGGAGAGGAGAAGCCAAATGATGGGTTGAGCTTGATCATGCCGAAAAATGGAGAGAAGAAGCCAAAGGAAGGACACGAAGTAGAAGTCAAAATGCCAGAAGACGCTAAAAACCAAACTTTAATTGGATTGATTAGCAATTTTAATGTTCAAACATTTGGAAAGGCAATGACATTGATTCTTGAGAAAATCGAGAAACAACGAAATGCCAAAAAATTGTCCAAAAAAAACAAGGTATAGGACAAAAGAGAAAAAAATGGTCTGGTCTCTAAATATATTAATTACTCATTAATCATTTTAAATTTACCTATTTAAATTTTAATTACCTTAATTAGGGAAAAAAAATTGGCGCTGCCTTCCGACAATTCCAAAATTTCTTATCACCAAACAGAAAAAACAAGTAAAACGATTGAACAATACCAGTACTACGATGATGCTCCGACCTACTACATGAAATATGATATAAATGGATTCAAAATATATTTTATTATTCCCTCCTTTTTTCGGTGATTAAACCAACCTTTACTGTATTTGAACTTGTTAAATTATTTGTAATATTTTCCATTTTGATCAGGTTTGGGTTAACTAACAAACTGTTGTACTACTGTATTTTATTTTTGATTAACTTTTTTTCCTGTTTAAAAATGTTATGTCCCATTTTCTGATTCATCTATCTGATCAGTATTACTGTATTTGGACCTGATTAACTTTTGTATTATTTCCATTTTGATCCGGTTTTGTTAAACTAACTAGCTGTTGTACTGATTTTCCTTTTGATTAACTTTTTTTATTGTTATACATGTTTTTCTATTCTTCTATCTGAACTGCAAACTTCCTTTTGTAACTTTTTTTTTAATCGTTCTACTGTATTTTTCGTTTCATCTATCTGCACTATAAATGTTTTTTCGTAAATGAAGAATTGAATTAAAATTCTAATACAATTAAAAGTTCGATCACTAAGCAGACTGGAGCCCGCGCGAGTTTTGCGGTATCCAAGTCCACAATTAAAATGTCCCGGGATTAATCCCGCTGGATCCCGTCTGTTAACATTTTGAGTCTCAATCCCGCAGAAGGACCCGCAAATTTGCTTATTGTGCGTGATCCCGCGGGACCAGTATTGAATTTTTTTTTTTTTGTTGAAAATTTCAAAGGACATTATGCCAATATTTTCTGTTACAATTAATTTCAAAATTTTGATAAATGTTAATATAGAATTATAGAAATAAATTTATCATAATAATTTTTATAAACGACGGTCGAAATTTTATGACTTTTTATATTCTACGCCGAAATTTTGCCGTCCGAAGAAGACCACATCAACAGCCAAGATAAAAACAAATGTTTAATTGATCAAGATGATCTGAGCATTTTATTGAATATTCTAGGCCAAATTTTGACAATATTTTCTAAATTTTTAAAAATACAAAAATTTTTCATTTTTTTAGAATTTTTAAAAATTACTTAAAAGTTTCTTTATCATTACTAAATAAATTTTCCAGCCTTTTTTGATTCTTCAAATTACAAAAATTTATCTTCCTAACAATGAAAAAAGGTCAATCACTCCATATTCAGAACATCTTGACTTTTTATCTTCAATTCAGATTTGTAATTTTCTAAAGATCTTTTTGGAATGTTCAAAATTTCAGCAATTTTGCGATCGGTGAGTTTTGGATTTTGGGTTTTCAATTGATAATATTGTTTCATCATTTCCATTTTTTCAGCAATTGTATAAATCTTCTCACTCTGTAAATTGAAAAAAAAAAAAAATTTGGTAAAGAATTATTTAAAATTCACCTTTTAAAATATTTCGATTTACGCCAATTTTCTGCGCCCATCCTTTAAGTGTTGAATAACTCACACCAAACATTTGCTTAATTTTTGCATTAAATTCTTTCCATTCCTTCCGTGAATGTTTTCCAATTTGCTTAAATTCATTTTTTGTTTTCAAATAATTTTCAACAATTTCTCTTTTTTCATCATCAGTTTGTTGATATGGTTTTTCATTTTTAAATTGTTTCTTCCATTTTTTAATCGTTCTGAGACTTATGCTGAAATGTTTTGCTATTATTTCTTGGCATTTTTCTCTTTTTCCTTCCAATTTTTCATTTAATTTCATTTTTAATTTGCCATATATTTGATCAAATCGCTTTAATATTTGGCGTTTTTCATCATCCGCATAATAATGCTTTTTAATCATTCCAAATTCCCTTTTCCATTTGTAAATTTTCTCTCTGTTTGCTCCCATTTTTTGTCCAAATTTTCTTTCAATTTTCACCCATTCTTTTCTTGAATATTTCTTTCCCATTTGCTTAATTTTCTCTTTTATTTTATGGAATTTTCCCACAATTTTCCTCTTTTGTTTGTCATTTAAAATGCGATTTTGATCATAAAATTGTGCACTATTTCTTGGCAATTGTTCCAATTGATCACTATTTATGGACATTTCTTCACTTTCCTCATCTTTCACTTCCAAATTTTCATCAAAAATTTGATCAATTTGTTGTTGACCATTTTGATTCTGATCAGCATTTTGCGCATGAATTATTTGATCAATTTGACAGATGTTTTCTTCTCCTCCGTCGTCCCATCTTTGACCAAATATTTCATCAAAACTTTTTTCTTGCTTTATTTTGCCAGCTTCTGTTTGGCCAAGTTGATTTTTTAATATTAAAACGCATAATATTACTATTAACATGAAGAATATTTTCATCATTTTAATAAAATGGGAAAATAAATATTTCTTAAACAATTTTTTATTATTCATTTTATATTAATTTAAATTATTAATCAATTCGGCTTTTGAACCAAGCAGTCAATAGATGACATTAAATGATTTTGCAGAAAGATGTAAAGTAAATTAAGGATAAACTTAAATTACGACAAATGGTTTTCTTTTCAATTCAAAAAATGAAAATCCCTCACTTTTTTTTGCATAATTACCACAAAATTTCAACCAACAAAAATTCTAAAAATGGTGCTTAACAAATAAATATAAAATTTAAACTAGGAAAAAATTTTTTGTAAAAATTGCATAATCAAAAATGATTGGATTTTTAGATTGAAAAATTTGCCAGATTGATTGATAGGTTGAAATTGTTGCATGTTTTTTAAAATAAATCACAAACAAAAATTTATCATCTATAAAGAAACAATACAAAAAATTTTGAAATTTTTTAGACCCAATAATCCTTTCCAACAGCTAGGCATAGGATCCATCTCGAGAATGCTCGAATTCGAACTGTATTTGGTTTTTTAAATTATCTTTAATATTGTAAATACAACAAAAATTACAGAAAAATGTTTATGTTTACGAAAAAAATACAAATAAAGCTAAAAAGATTATCAATCCCAAAGAAAAAAAGGCAAAAATAGAAATTTTCCTTAATATGTTGTACTCTATTTTCTCATTTATTTAAGGTGTACTGTATTTTTCTCTTTAAATTTAAATTTTTTTAGTTTTCGGGAAATAAAAACATAGATCTCCTTAAAGAAAATTTAATTTTATTTGTATTTTTTGGATTTATTTTTCCGTTGCAATTCATTTCATCTCGACAAATTTTTGGTCGCCACCTGTCCTTTTCAAAACTTCGCCACATTTTCTTGAAATGCAACTTTAAATCTGGCTAATGAAGCTGTTGAGATTTTGAAAATTTGGGCAATTTTTCGATCACTGAGATTTTTATTTTCATTTTTCAGCTGATAATATTGCTTCATCATTTCCATTTTTTCAGAGATTGTTAAACATTTTCGCTCTGTATTATAATATTAAATGAATAAATTTCTCATAAAAATTAAAATTGAAATAGAAAATTTAATTTAATTTAATTTAATATATAAATTACTTAATGAATTAATTTGTTTGATGCCTAATTTCTTTGCCCATTCTTCAATTGTCATATGACTCACATCAAAAATTTGTTTTATTTTTGCTTTAAATTCTTTCCATTCTTTCTGTGAATGTTTTCCCAATTGCATAAATTCATTTTTTATTTTAAAATATTTTTCAACAATTTCTCTTTTTTGCTCATCAATTTTTTGATTTTTCACTGATTTTCCAATTTTAAATTGTTTCTTCCAATTATAAATGGTATTGATATGAATACCCAAATGTTTTGCTATTATTTTTTGACATTTTTCTCTTTTTCCTTCCAATTTTTCATTTAATTTTATTTTTAATTTGCCATATATTTGATCAAATTGTTTTAATATTTCTCTTTTTTCCTCATCCGAGTAACTGTTTCTGTTGATATTCATTCCACATTCTCTTTTCCATTTGTAAATTTTCTCCCGATTGATTCCCAATTTTTGTGCAATTTTTCTTTCAATTTTAGCTCTTTCTTTTTCTGAGTGTTTTTTTCCCATTTGCTTAATTTTTTCTTTAATTTTATTAAATTTTTCCACAATTTCTATTTTCTTTTTATCAATTGCATTTGAAAAATGATCAGAAATTTGTCCATTTTTTGTTGGCATTGGCAATTGGTCGCCCAATTCATCACAATTTGTGGACATTTCTTCACTCTGCTCTTCTTTCACTTCCAATATTTCATCAAAAATTGGATCAAATTGTTGATCATTTTGTCTAAATTGGTTATTCTGATCAGCATTTTCTCCACTAATTATTTGATCAATTCGGCAGATGTTTTCTTCTGTTCCGTCGTCACATCTTTGGCCAAATATTTCAGCAAAACTTTTTTCTTGCTTTATTTTGCCAGCCTCAATTTGGTTAATTGCTTTTTCGAATATTAATGCGCATAACAATATAAATATTAATAAAATTATCATGTTTTGTAAAATTAAATGAGAAAATACTTTTAAAAATGCTTCCAATATTCATTTTAAACCAATTAAATTATTATTTAATTCGGGTTTTTGAACCAAGCAGTCAATAGATCCATATTTTTATAATTGATACGAATATTTTCATGATTTTTTAAAAAAAAATGAGAAAATATTTTTTTCAACAAAAATTCTTTCTTGCTTATTTTTATAAATTTCACTTATTAATCAATTGGGCTTATGAACCAAACAGTCAATAGATCGCATTATATGATTGTTATCAGGAAGGTGTAAATTGTGCAGAATTTTAAATTACGAAGACTATTAAAAATGATTTCATTTTATTTTTACCGGAACCTATGCCCGGAAAAGTCTCATTTTCTTGACCCGAAAATGAATTCCGATTTTTTGAGCAGCCCAAGTGGAGTTTAAAATAGGAAAATTTTTGTAAGAGAAAATTCAAGTTCCCATTGCACTCACTACAATAAAATTTACATCGGAATATTTAAATCTTTTTAACTATTTTAATTTATTACGGACAACTCTTTTTCCTGACAAAGTTTAATATTAAAGGCATTTTTAATAACTTTCTAACGAATTATTTCAAAAAAAATCAAAAATTTACAATTTTATAAATTTAATGAGTTCCTGGTAATATTTTATTAAAATATTTGTCCAGCCTTTTTTGATTCTTTCATCAAATTACAAAAATTCATCAAACCTAACAAAAAAAATAAGCCGTAAAAAAGGCGGTATGAAAAGTTAAATAAAAATAGTGAACAAAATCAGTTGATTTGATTTAAATTTATAGAAAATTTTAATCAATTTTTAGTGAATACGAAAACTTAAAAAAAAGTCCGGGATTTTCGGTCTCGAACAGTCTAGTTATGTCCATAATTTTTGTTACAAATAATTTTTACCAAACCTCTAAAATTTTCTTAGGGAAAAATTATTTTTTCAAAAACTTTGAGCTTCGTGCTTCGAGCTTCGAAAACTTCGGGTTTTTGTGGTGCTTAGAAAAATTTGCCAGATTGATTCATAGGCTGAATTTATTGCTTGTTTTTTAAAGAAATCATAAACAAAAATTTGCATCTATAAAGAAATTATACAAAAATTTTTAAATTTTTTTAGACCCATTAATCCTTTTCAATAGCTAGCTATTAAAATGCTTTTATAAGCGAACCATAAATAAATTTTATTAATTAATTCAGCACAATATGACTGATTTTCTGATAAAACTACAAATAAATGAATAGGTGATACGGTTTTAGGGTTTTTCCTAGGCTCCCAGTGGCCTGAAACGCACGAAAAACAAGTTTTTTTTTGGTGATTGTTAAGTTACTTTTCGAGTTATTAGTGCCTATTTTCTAGGCTTTTATTTTAGAACAACCTAAAAACCAAAAAAAAAAAAATTTTTTTGAAAAAGACTATTTTGGAGTTTTGCAAAATTTATTAACAGAAATGCAATAAAAACAAAAAATATACCCCCTAAAAAACGACCCTAAAATTTCAAAAATGCACCCCTAAGAAATTAAAAAATTTCTCAAATATTCATCTCCAAAATTTTTTTGATTCTCTTGACAAGAATTTTTGATTTTAAAAATATTTACCCTAATATTGATTTGAGCCTAAAATTTACTAATTTTTGGCATGCGACAAGGAAAATTGTTCAAAATATATCTCCGTTTAGCAGTAGGAAGAATGAAAAAAAAAGAATAATTCAACCGCAAAAAACAATTTTCAAAATAACTAAGTTAAAAAATCTTATTCCTAATATTCTAAATGACCGAATCTTTCCACATTTCCAACCAAAAACTTTGAATGCATTTATTCTAAGCCTCAGTGGATTCCTTATAAATTCAACTTTCATATTGAACCCGAAACGAGATTCTCGAGCAGCTATAGCCATAACGCAAATATTAATTATGAAACAATCAAAATTAAATAAATGTTAGTTAATTGTTAAAAAGGCAGATTTGATAATTTGGACGACATTTACAAATTTTTTAAATAGCATTTTTTGATAAAAATTTATCATCCTAATAATAAAATATCTAAAATCAAAAAAAAAAAAAATTTTAAAAAAATATTTCAAGCAAATATGTAGAAAATTGATCTGTATGTTTGTGTTTATTTTACAAAAGCAGATTTTTCTTAGCGCCAATCTTTTTTTTATAGAAATTATTAACCCTAATAAAAAAGTGCAATAATTATGGATACTTTTCCGTTATGCCGTGCACCCCCATGAAAAATGTTCATGATCTCGCAAAAGTAAAGGCACTTTTCTGTGGTCGTTTTAGGCGCTGATCACCAGAATTTGGCGTCAGAACTACAAATTGGCCAAAAATGCTAATCACCGGCTTAATTAAAAAAGTGATCCGTCCCATTCCGACACCACAAAATTTGTTGGGCTATAACTTTTGATTGAGAGATACAGTAGAAGCCTGAATCAGATACCATTCGGTTCCTATCAACGAGAGTAATTAATTAGTTGATTGTTATATGATATGATATATTTATTTCTTTTTTAATCATATGACGAAAATCATAGACAAAAGCATATAGTTTTGTAGCTTGGTGCATAAATTTTAAAACCGAAATTTCTTTCAAAAATAAATAATAAATTTTGGATAAGAATTTTTAGAAAATTTTTCATTCTTAGGGTTGTATTTTTCTGAAATTTTTGGGGTCGATTCTTATGGATTATTTTTTTATTGCATTTTTATTAATAAATTGGAATTTGCTCAAAATTTATTGGTAATTGTTTCAATTGATTTGAATTTGTTGAAGATTCTTCAATCTCTTCATCTTTCGTTTCCAAATTTTCATCAAAAATGTGATTAAATTATTTCTCTCCTGTAATAATTGTTCAATATTTTCATCTTTTTTTTTTTTATAAATTTTTCATGAAATTTCTTCTTGACATTATTTCGTCAACTTTTGGATTTTGTAATAAAAAGAAGGACAAAATAAATCAACTAAAGCGCCGACGCAGGGGAAAATTTTAGAAATTTGATACGATTTTATAGGACACGGGCACCGCGTGATTGGCATTTACTGCTGGGGAAGGCCAACTTTCATTGGATGGGCTCGTCATTGGAAAGTTAACACAGAAATAAATGCATTAGAATTTAATTTTAATTAATTATTTTATATAATTGGATAGATATATTAATTTAAGTTTGATTAAAAGCGCAATTCATTCATTTAATTTAGGATGGGTACATTAAATTCAATTTCAATTAAAGCAATAATTTATATTATTAGATGGGTCCATTAATGCATTAATTTAACTTTAATTAAAACTATTAATTTAATTGAGTGATTTTAATTTGATTTATAATTTTTTTACGTTTTTAATTCTTAAAAATTTTATCAATTTTTAAAAAAAATATTTTGTCATCATTTTTTCAAGATTAGAATATATAATAAGAACAATTAATTTAGTTTCAAACTAATCACCTAAAAACATTAGCCTATTCGAAGCTTTTAATAATAAAAATATTTTTGTAAACGGATGAAAACTGAGATTAAACTTTTATCATAATTCAAATTTAAACAAACTCTCAACAAAAAAAATTTGAAATTTTCGAATTTTTTTCATTGTAATTTTTCACTAAATCTTCTTGGGATAATAAAATAATTGTCCTCATTATAGCAATTTGTTTTTGGTTTAATGCCAAATTCAGCTTTGTATTTGTGTAATGAACTTCTTGGAATGTTCAAAATTTCAGCAATTTTCCGATCGGTAAGCTTTGGATTTTGATTTTTCATTTGGTAATATTGTTTCATCTTTTCCATTTTTTCAGCAATCGTGAAAACATTTCGCTCTAAAATATTCAAAAATTTCAAAATGGAAGCAGAGATATTCAAATTTGACCGTTTTTAGCATTTTGTTTAATGCCGAATTTCTTGGCCCATTTTTCAATTGTTGAATAACCAACACCAAACATTTGTTTGAATTTTACTTTAAATTCTTCCCATTCCTTCTGTGAATGTTTTCCCATTTGCATAAATTCATTTTTATTTTTATGTAATTTTCAACAATTTCTCTTTTTTCTTCATCATTTTTTTGATTGTCCACCGAATTTTCAACTTTTAATTGTTTCTTCCATAAATAAATACTTCTAATATTTATGCCCAAATGTTTTGCTATTATTTTTTTATATTTTTTTCTTTTTCCCTCCAATTTTTCCCTTAATTTCATTTTTAATTTGCCATATATTTGATCAAATTGCTTTAATATTTCAAGCTTTTTCTCATCCGAATATCTGTTTTTGATCATTTGTCCAAATTCCCTTTTCCATTTGTAAATTTTTCTATCATTTTCACCCAATTTTTTGGCAATTTTTCTTTCAATTTTCACCCATTCTTTTCTCAAATATTTCTTTCCTTTTTGCTTAATTTTCTCCTTAATTTTATGAAATTTTTCCACTATTTCCCTCTTTTGCGTGTCATTTAAAATGCGATTTTGATCATAAATTGGTCCATTATTTTCTGGCAATTGTTCTAATTGATCACAATTTGTGGACATTTCTTCACTCTCCTCTATTTTCATTCCCGAAATCTCATTAAAAAATTGATCAAATTGTCGATCATTTTGTCCAAATTGGCTATTCTGATCAGCATTTTGTCCATAAATTAATTGATCAATTTGACAAATATTTTCTTCTGTTCTTTCGTCCCATCCTTGGCCAAATATTTCATCAAAATTTTGTTCTTGATTTATTTTTCCAGAGTTAATTTGTTCAATTACGTTTTCAAATATTATTAGGCATAATAATGATATTAGGAAAAATTTCATTTTAAAAAAAATCGAATGATTGCAAATAAATGAAAATGTTTTTCTCGAAAGAATTAAAACATTGCTAAATATTCAAAAAAAAATATGCTTATGAACCAAACAGTCAATAATATATCTTTGACATATTATTATTTTTCACAATAATTATTAATTCTATAAGATTTTTCTGAATTTTTTGATAAATATTTTCAAGAGAAAAATTATTACGAATATTTTAATGATTTATTAATACTTTTATAAATTAGTTACGCAATGAATTTTCAACTAATTTACATTTTTCAATTAATTTTGCTTATCAACTACACATTCAATAAATTATTAATATGTCATTTCCGTCTAATTAATAAATCCCAACAATTTATCAAAAAAATTTTACGCAATCTCAACGAAAATTCTACCATAAATCTTCACTCATACAAAATTAATAATTTTAAATAAGGATAACAATTATATATATATATATTTAAAAAACAAATATTTAAAAATTGTTTTTTTAAACGCGGTTTCGAATTTTCAGAATGGTTGAAATTATACAAAATATATGATTAGTAGGGCTGCTAATTTTATGTAAATACATATTTTTTTCTTGGATTCTCCATAGCCTAATTAGTGGGAAAAACACTTTCTTTTTTGTGTTTGCGAACAAAAGTTGGGACTTTTATTTACATATTTTTACATATTTTTGGATTTTTCTACATATTACATATGTACATATTTTTATACATATTTTGGACTTTTTCGTACATATTTGGCAATTTTTCGTATATATTTTCATTTTTTTTAACATATTTTGAGGATTTTGGAAAATTTATAGAAATTTTTGTGAAAAATTAAAAAATTTTTTTGAAAATGTATCCCTAAAATCGAATTTTTTTTCAAAAAATTATATATCAAAAATTAATTTTTGAAATACTAAAATGTAATTCTAAGCCTAATTTTGTCATTTATATGGCATTTTGTGCCTATTTCACTTTTTACAAAGAATTTTTTTGCAAAAATAACCATTAAAACAAAATTTTATTTACATATTTTAATACATATTTGGGGGTTTTTGTACATATTTCATACATATTTTAGCATTTTTTATACATATTTTATTTACATAATTCACGATTTTCTTACATAAAATTAGCAGCCCTAATGATTAGTTATGCTCGGCCATTGTTCGGTCTAAAATATTCAATTAGATAAATATTTGCAATAGGGGGTTATTGGTGCGGTATCGAGTATCGAAGTCAAAATCAAAAACTGTCGAATAAAGTGTAATTGGGTATCAACAGGATTGCCAACTAAAATTTTTCTAAATCAGCATTTGGCTGACAAAAAATCAGCATTTTAGATCAAAAAACAGCATTTTAGAAAATTTTATTCCAAAAGATTTAAAAAAGAGTTTTTTGCGGCGCGACTTTTTCCAAAAATTTTTTTGTTAAAAGGGGGCCGGCGGTGCCGGTAGGTGCCACCGGCAAAAATTTGAAAATTTGAGTGTAAATTTGTTAGCCGATTTTCACCAAAAAATGACCAATTTTTGAGAATTTCAGTAAATTTTTTATGAAAAATTTCACAATTGATCCCTTGAAATCAGCACAATGTGTCCAATTTCTCTGTTACCATATTTTTGGCATTTTTGGTTCAGACTGTGTTAAACGATTCGACTTTTTAGTGCATTCTACAAAATTTTCCTGTACTTATATACCTTGATTTTCGGTTTTTATGAAATGATTATTTTTTTATTGTAACAAATTATCACCCGAAAACTTTATTTAATATTCGAAAAACATTTTAAAAAATTGGGAATGCTTCTTGTGCACAATCGGTAAGCGACGATTCGGCTGTCCGAAAGGTTGGGTTTTACGACGTTTCGACAGGAGCGCCAAGTACTGCAAAACGGGGTTCGGCGTCTATGGGAATGCGAAATAAGTGGAATATTGTAGGGGATTGGGGATGGGCCGAAGGTGTGTTGTCCAAATGTTGTCAAAGTTGGGACAAATATTTATTTAGAAATAAATTGGGAAACGGCGGAATAAAATGGAGAGACGATATAAAATTAAAGGAGAAAAAGCAGCAGAAGATAAAAATTTAAAACTGAACAACATGAATGACAAATGAATGATGAAAAGAGGGATGAATTTAGGTACTGAATTGGGAAATTGTCAATAAATGATCGCGACAATAGAAATTATTTAAAATTGGGTCGGTTGTCCGTTTGGTATGACAAGGTTCCATCAGGGGGCACATGTCGGGGGTCGGGTCGGGGGCAGCTAAATTGTCGGGGGTCGAGGACCCCGATCGGGTAGTGATCAACAAAATTTTTTAACGGAAAACCCAATTTTTCTTTTTAAATGCTCGTAAATCTTCCTTTTCTTCACTTAAATCACCTGGTTCACACTCGTTCGTTGGCGCCCGGTTTTCTTTTGCGGCGCTTTTTCCAAAAACTTTTGAGTACAGGAGGGGGGCTGGCGAGGCCGATAGGCGGCGACAGGAAAATTTTGAAAATTTTAGTGCAATTTGCTAACAAATTTTGTTTAAAAATAACCAATTTTTGCGATTTTGTGACAATTTTTGAAGAAAAATTAATATATAGTCGCCGGAAAAAAATTGAAAATTTTGAAACTTTTATTTTCGAAGTGAGTTTGGTTGAGAAAAACGCTTTTTTAGCTCGATGTTTAGGTAAAATATAAATATTTTGTTGGACTAAATTTTAAATTTTACAACGCTCGGAGTCCCCAATTCCCCGAATTAGTGTCGGGGGGTCGGGGTCGGGGAGCAACACTTGTTTAATCCTAAAATTTAGCATCCCAAGTGGAAAAAATTTCTGCAATTGTATAGCTTGGTTTTTGGTTTTTAGTTTTTACGAAATAATTAATTTTTTTAATATTATATTTTTAAGCGGATAAAATTGTAACAAATTATCACCCGAAAACTTTATTTAATATCCTATGACTTGTTCAACAATTACAAAATGAACAAAAAAAATAAAGTTATAATCCTTCGCTAAATTGAATCATTTGAAGAACAAAAATGATTCGATGCCCTTCAAATTTCCTGGAAAACGTCAGCCGTATATTCAAAACGCGCACCCTCTGAAATGATGAATTATTTTAAAATTTTCTTCAAATTAAATATTTTAGTTTCTATCGAATGAAAAATTCGCTTGAAATTGACAAATATAAGCATATTGCTGGTGAAATTCAATTTCGGAATCACCTGTGGCGAAATGCGCAAAATGTATAGCGCAAATAAAAAATTTTGGAAAAAAATTATTTCGGGAAAACCCCAAATTGGCATGCCTGTACTTGGAATGTGACTTGATACGATCGGAGCCCTTGAAAAAATTAATTGCCCCCGGAAATCGATTGGAGGATTTGTCTCCTGATTTATTTGGTCAACTAAAATTGATTTGCCCATGGAAATCGATTAACGCCAAGAAATTGAAAAAAAAATTGTAATTTTGCTGCTTTACCGGTCAGCAGTTCAGGCTGTAATTCGATTGGCAGCCAACTGTAAACGGTTTCAGCCGCTTTTGCTGCCACCCGCTCCACGTCATAATCGGCTGGCGGTAGCGGTGCCGCCGGTTTGATGTCCGCAAGCTTTTTGGGCTGTTTATCGGCCGGAAGAGACCCGTACACATTGCCAGCCGCTTTTGCAGCCACACGCTGCAAGTCATAATCTATTGGCAATTTGGTCGATGCTGAAATTTTTATATTTATTTTATGGCAAATCTATCGAAATTTTTTGCTTGGCAATATGTATATGAAATTTGCCAAAAAAAAGTGGCGAATGAAGTAAGTGAGGTATAGCTATGATATAATCTTCAAGGGTCTCTATAGCTCAGTCGGTTAAAGCCCTTCAAAGAAAATTTGAGTGCGGCTGCTTGGAACTGCAGGGCTCACAGATGCGAAAAATTATTATAAATTTTATTATTTTTATGGAGGATAAGGTTTTCTAAAAATTTATTTTAAATTTAGTAAATTTTTACTGGTCTCAGCTTTTGTTGGTTTTTGCTTTGCCGGTTCATTTTCCTTCAATTCATCACTCGCTTTGCTTGATGATTCGTCTAAAATTTTGTGATTTGATAATTATTACTTAATTAAAAATGGAAAGCATTATAATGGAAATTATTTTTTAAATTGAGAAAGCGCAAAAAGGAAAATGTTTTTTCATAAAGAATTTTTTTTATTGTTTTGAATATAGAAAAAATTACTAAAATTCTTATTATTTCCTCAAAACATTGATTTTTTTAATTTAATATTTATTTTTATTTTATTTTAGAAAAAAAATTAATTTAACCAATTTCAATGCTTGGCTGTGCCTTTTTTATTTCTTCTTCTTCATTGTGAACAGGTGAAGCGATAATGCCTGTGAATAAAATTATATGTTTCATTTTTCAAATTTTCTCGGATAAAAAATTTAACTTTTCTATGAATAAAAATTCTTTTTTCATCTTTAAATTTTTCTCGGATAAAAAATTATTACTTTTTTATATTTAATAATTACCAAATTTACAAATGCCAGTCAAAGCAAATATCACCAGAAAAAAGGTGATGTTGCAGTTGAAGAAGTTCATTTTTTTATATTTATCAAAAATATTAATATTTAAATGAATAATTAAATAATAATTTATGTTTTTTCCATATTTTTTGGCACTTTTTATATGCCAATTGGTAGGCTTAATGTTTGCCATAATTTCCTGCTTCAATCATTTGGAATATGTTATGATGATGACATTGCAAAGGAAGTCCGGGAATATAACTTCATGTGAATATTATTATTTATGATTGATTAATATCAATAAAAATATTGAAAATTTAATTAAGAGTTTTGTATGATGTATTAATATTTTAAAAATAAAATTTTTAAATTGAATGCATTTTGTTCAATTAATTTTTCATTTCATCACAATCTGTGGATATTCTTCACCCTTCTATTTATATGATTAACAAAATTCAGTAAAATAATTAATTTTTATTTTTTTAACAAATTATAAAGTCCGAAGGTATCGTCGCACTTCGGCATCCAACAACCTTCGTCGTACTGCTTCAACCTTTTCACACACTTCGGCTCCCCGCACTATTCGCACCGATGATGTGCTGTCCATTGCCTGGAAAACAAACATTTTTGAAAATGCTAAGTTTTATAAAAAAAATATATCAATTAATTGATTTTAATTTTACACCGTCTAAGATGGAAGCTGGGCGGGACGACATCTAACAACTGCAATGTTGATCAGTGGAGGCCAAATGTAGGAATTTTCGGGTGGAAGAGGCGTAGGAAAAGCAGCAATGATTTGGTCGACAGTTCTTCCCTCCTCACTGTGCAAAGTGGAAATGGGAACGTCGCCGCCGATCCTTGATGGCCCAAAAGAGCGGAAGTAAAATTGAGTGCGACGCTTCACTGCCCACGTCGATGCCCAATCGTCAAATCCATTGCCGGCGAACGACCGCTTCGATGCTTTCCGTGCCTTGAATGTTATGCCAGCATCCACCATTTGCGGTATTCAATTTCCCTGAATTATCTTCCTGCTGGTTTTTAGTAAGTCGCAGATTTCTATCGTTCCACCGGCGGAATGTCCAATTCCTGCTGTGCCATGGGTATAGGAGTTACAGGTAGTGGATCGTTGTTGTCTTGCGCGGTGCTTCTGGGTCAACGACTCTGCTTCGTCTTGTTCTGACGTTTCTGCATAGGGGTTAGGCAGGGAGTTGTTGAAATTCACAAAATTTTCTTTGAGATAAAAATGAAGAATGAATTCACATTTCTACGCCAGACGGGGGCTTTGGCCGATTTCGCCACCTTTGCTTGTCTCTCCTCTCGTTTGTCCCATCGTTTTTTTTTTGCTGAGTCTTTGCCAATAAGCTTATTAAATAACTTTCTTCTTGCCATAAATACATCAAAAAAATGCGTTTTTATATTTAAACACAAAAAACCTTTTTAATTTGACCAATTTTAAACTAAACTGACCTATCATTAAATGCAGAATTTTTCTCTATCGCTATGCAAAATTTGATGAAAGTGGTTTGAGTAAAAAACAAAGTTTTATGTGGCGAAGTAAACCTTGTTTTTTACACCAATAAATGAATCGTGAGTATGCCAAAGTGAGAGAAATACAAAGAAAAAAATAAAGTATCAATATGTTATTGCATTTTTAAATATTAATATAATGTAAGTATAAAATAATAATTTTTCTAAATTTTTAACAAAATACTAAACGAATTCTTCAATAAATCTTCATTCATTTAAAATAAAATTAATTATTTAACTTAACATTCAACATTTGTTTAAATTTTATCAATTAAATTATTTAAATTTAACTCATTATTAGTTTATAAATTGTATGGATTTTGCCGTTTAGATTTTTTGCTTTGGTGAATGTTTTTAGTGCATATAAATTCATATTTTTGGGGTTATCTAGAATAAATGAATATTTATTTTGCCATATTTACGTTTTAAAATAAATTTCGACAATTTTTTTGGAGATATCACAAGAAATACCCAAAAAATACACCTCCTAAGAATTGACTTTTTGGAAATAAAAAAACACACCCTTAACAATTAACTCTAATCATAATATTTTTGGAATAATTCTCCAAATTTTAAAGGGTTAAGGATGGTCCTGAAATTTGATCCAAGTTGATTTTAAGGCAAATTTTACCACTGATTTAGTTGATTTTAAATGTTTATTTTCAAATATTAATAGTGGTAAGAATGATAGTAAAAGCAATTTTTAAAAATTATTTTTTTAAATGAGTTTTTAATTTTTCAGAATGGGGTTGAAATTTTGTCAGCGAAATATCCTATTAAGGGAGCAAATTGTTAAAAAATATATCGTTTTACTTTATATACCAATGTTCAAAAATTATATATCAGTAAAATTTTGTTACTCTTTAGTTTTTTAATGTTTTTTAAGCAGGCAAAATTGTAACAAATTATCACCCGAAAACTTTCTTTAATATCCTATCTTTAACAATTACAAAAAAGAAAAAAATACAAAGTTACAATCTTTCGCTAAATTGAATCATTTGAAGAATAAGAATGTTTAGATGTCCTTCAAATGCTCTGGAAAACTTCAGCTGTATATTCAACACGTTCATCCTCTTAAATAATAAATTGTTTTAAAAATTTATTTAAATTTTAACATTTGGTTTCGATCGATGGAATTAACGAATATATTTCAGGCAAGTGGGTTAGCTCCCAAAATAATAAATTTGATACTTTTTGTCTCCTAATTAGGTATGAAATTAATTGGCTCTGGAAATAGAATGGAGCATTTCACTCCTACCTAATTTGACGCAAAATTTGGGCGGGATTTTTCTCCTAATTTGGCATTAAAATTGTTTGGCCCCCTGCTGGAAATCGATTAATGCCAAAAAAAATTGGGGAAATAATTCTAAATTGTCTGAATTACCAGTCATCAGTTCGGGCTGTAGCTCCTTTGGCAACCAACTGTAAACGCTTTCAGCCGCTTTTTCTGCCACCCGCTCCACGTCATAATCGGCTGGCGGCAAAGGTGCCGCCGGTGCCGCTGGTTTGATGTCGGCAAGCTTTTTGGGCTGTTTGTCGGCCGGAAGCCACGCGTACACATTGCCAGCCGCTTTTGCAGCCACACGCTGCAAGTCATAATCCATTGGCAATTTGGTCGATGCTGAAAATTTTCAATTTATTTTATGGCATATCTATCGAAATTTTTTGCTTGGCAAAATGTATATGCAATTTGCCAAAAAATGATAGACATATTAATCTGCAAGGGTCCCCATAGCTCAGTCGGTTAGAGCCCATCAAGGAATTAAAGAGGCCGTGGGTTCGACTCCCGCCGGGCGAGTAAAGGTAATTTGAGTGCTGCTGTTTGAAATTTAAGTAAATTTTGTTATTTTTATGAATCTAATGTTCAAAAAGAAAAAAAATTGCTTTGTATTTTCAGAAAAGTTTTGAAAATTTCAAAATGTTTTCAAATTTATTAACCAATGGAATCGTTTTTTATAGATTTTTTCGTAATTTTTTAATTTTTTTCTTACAAATTTATTTTAAAAATTATTTAATTTTTACCGGTCTCAGCTTTTGGTTGTTTTTCCTTTGATTCACCACTTGCTTTGCTTGATGATTCTCCTAATAAATTTTTTTGATTGTGTAATTATTAATTAATTAAAAATGGAAATTATCTTTAAATTGAAAATTGTTCAAAAAAGAAAAGCTTTATTTTCTAAAGAACCCTTTGATTAATTTAATAGAGGAAAATTATCAAATTTTTCTCTTTTATCTAAACCAAAATTAAATTTTCATAAAAAAGAATTTCTTAAATTTTTAAATTTGAAGTTAGTAAAATTTTGTATTTATTTTTGAATATTTTTATTAATTTTTTTTTTGTTCTCAAACCAATTTCAAAGTTTGGCTGAGCATTTTTTATTTCTTCTTCTTCATTTGAACAGGTGAAGCGATGGTGCCTTTGAATAAAAATTTATTTTTCATTTTTTTAAATTTTCTCGGATAAAAAATTTAACTTTTCTATGAATAAAAATTCTTTTTTCATCTTTAAATTTTTCTCGGGTAAAAAATTATTACTTTTTTATATTTAATAATTATCAAATTTAGAAATGCCAATTAAAGCAAATATCACCAGTAAAACGATGATGTTGCTGTTGTTGAAGTTCATTTTTTATATATGTCAAAAATATAAAAATATGAATTTAAATGAGTAATTAAATAATAATTTGTGTTTTTCCATGAATTTTTGGCACTTTTTATATGCCAAATGGTAGGCTTAATGTTTGCCATAATTTCCGGCTTCAATCATTTGGACGACATATGTTATG
This sequence comes from Heterodera schachtii, assembly GCA_023374025.1. NCBI lineage: Eukaryota > Metazoa > Nematoda > Chromadorea > Rhabditida > Heteroderidae > Heterodera > Heterodera schachtii. The sequence goes on from SIJG01000005.1 coordinate 487,179, forward strand.
ATGATGAGATTGCAAAGGATGTCCGGGAATACAATTTCATGTGAATATTTTTTAAATATTTATGATTGATTAATATTAATAAAAATAAAAAATATTGAAAATTTTATTTAAGCTGTTTTTGCTTGTATAAATTTGCGTAATTTCAAATACATTCATATTTGTCCTTCCTCCAAATTCAACTATGAACTGATTAAGAGAACCAGTATTTTCAAACTTCTTGAAAAATACATCCATTTAATTATAAACCCCATTAACAAATAAGGAATGGGTTTATATATATATATATATATTTATATATCAATTTATTGAAAAAATCTGAAGTAGTAATTATATTATTGTTGTTTTTTTTTAAATTTAAAATAAATGTCCCCAAAAAACGAAGTATATAAATAAAAATAAAAAATGTACAAATTTATTTAAACAAAAGGTTAAATGTTACATAAATATTTGAAAGAAAAATTACAATAGTAAACATAAAACCGAATTAAGTATTCTTGATTTAGAAAATCTATGATCAGATGGCTAAGAATTTTTTTTTTTTTTTTTGTTGCTATTTTCTCGTGATTTTTTTTAGAATCGTTAAAAATTCGTCCAATGCATTTCAAACTTTGGCATTTTATGTATAGCCAGGCGATTCAGTGCTCAGATGGTTCTGTCGTTGTTGTTGTTGTTGTTGTGTTTGTGGGCGATTTGGTCGAAGTACCGTAACACCGCCAATGTGGCTGACCCGGTTACGGTTGAACAGTTTCATGTACAGTTTACGGCAATCTTGGCGCACAGTTTTATTCAGCGTCAAATAAATGACCGGTGGAAAGCCTGCGAAATTTGCGATGGGATTTATCGCTTCAAATTTTAATTAGACGAAAAAGTTTTCTTATAAAAAATCATAGGATGCGTCTTGGTCTTATTAAGGGCGGGATTGTCCATGGCCAAAACATTGGACAATTGGGCAGTGCACAATTGGACAGTGGACAATTGGACAGCGGACATTTGGACACTGGATTAATGGACAGCGGACATTTGAGCTGTGGACATTTGGACAGTGGACATTTGGATCGGTTAATATCTGGGCTTTTACAATTTGTAATTTGAGGAAAGTTTTATTAATAAAGTCTTGGGTTTGTGACCGGTGACGCACCTATCATTTTTTATTTAAAATTTCAGTAAAATATTGCTTTAAATTAGAATTTTTATTTTAATAAAATAAATTATTTTACCGTGGACGTGAAACCTGAAAATTAGGAAATATTTTTAATTTATTATTTGAATAAAAATTAAATTTAATTTTGCATTTATCAATGGACGGGTGAAATTAATTGCATTTACAAGGACACCAAACAGCAAAATTAATTTCAAAACTAAATTACCAAATATTTTTTGAAATAAAAAAATTTCATGGACTAATCGGAAAAGGACATTGAATTTACTTGAAAAATGCATGGGCATGCATGTACTTGAAAATGCGGTTGATTTTAGTGTCCTTGAAAAATAGTGTAAATATTTTTTACAACTGAAATTCCAACCCAAAAATTTTATTTTTCTTTTAATTGCCAAGAGCCAATATTTTTTTATGAAAAATTTAATTGACCATGCAAATTCGGCAAGAGTGATCATCCATTGACTTGCTTCATTGTATTGCATGTACAAACAAATTGAACCAGTCATTGTGTTGATCGAAGAGATCAAAAACACTTGTAAAAAGGTCTAGGAAATAAGAAATTAATAAATAATTAAAAATAAATTCATTTATTTTAATATTCAAAACCGGAATAGAAAAATGAATTAAATAAAGAAAATAAAATTGTAAATTTTTATTTTAAATGTTCAAAAATTGGAATTGCTAGTTGTGCGGTTTAGATCATAAACTTAATTAATTCATTTGTAATAATTTCCAAAAAACCCATTGCGGTAATTAAATTAATTAGGAAAACAATCAATATTTTTAATTAATTATTAAAATAAAAAAAATTCCTTGATCATAAAAATGTTTATAAATATAAAATTTAAAATCAATCGAAGGGCTTCTTTAAAAAAATGCAGAAATTTTTTTATTTATTATCTAAAAATCATTAAATTATTCCAAAAAACTGAGACCTAGAAAACCAGTTGAAAAATAGGAAAATCTAAAAAATTTCCAGCCCTATACCACCTTTCTCTGCACTGCGCTCAATTCGGAGACAACAGCACTCAGTTGTCTGCGATTTATTTGTATATCGTATAACAGTTTTATGATGAAGACCAGATAAATGCTCGGGCTTAGCACTGCCACCGTAGTGTTGTGGAAAATGTGCAACACCGGTTGGTACTGTAATTGGTAAAAATAAATAAATAGAAGTATTGTATGGACAAAGGGATTGGCCGAATTATTCGCTCTTTTTTATATCGTATTTTCAATCAATTACGCATTTCACTTTACCCTATTATTCTTCATGTCTACATAAAACGGCTGATTACAAATCCAAAAAACTTTTATATATACGTGACAAAAAATCTAATGAAACAAGAGAACAAGATGCCCAAGAATAGGAGAAAATGAGAATTTTCATTTTACTGAAATATTGTAAAAATTTAAAAAAAAATCGCGTAATTAAACCGGGATTTTTTCCTAAAAAAAATTCACATTAAAAAAAAAAAATTTTTTTCCATGTGATTAAATAATATTTCCTTTTTTTTTTTTTTGTATTTTTTTTTGTTTTAAGAAATATGTTGATCGAACAAAAAAGAATATTGGAGAATGGGAGGATATTTTTAATTAAATCAGTCTCGGAATTCCATTCGGTCAATGCCATAGGGAAATAAATTAAAATAAAAAAAAATTTTCAAAAATTTTCATTTTTTCATAAAAATTTCCCGCAAAATGTGATATTTTTTAATTTTTTTTTTCATTAATAATATTTCTTTTATGTTTTTTTTCTTTTGTTTGAAGAAATATGCTGGTAAAACAAAAAAGAGCACCGGAAATGAGAAAATTTTGATAAACAATTCTTACAGGGGGTTCGACTGAACCCCAAGACCGATGTCGTCCTTTTTTCTAACATTGTATCTAAGATTTTCGAATTTGACTAAATGATAGAACTCGAAATATCATCCGGTCAGTGCCATCGGGCAAAAATCTTTACTTTTCAAAAAAAAAAGTTTCCCGCAAAATGTGTGTTATAACTAGGGCCGCGATTTTTAGTGAAAAACTATTTTTTTTGCTCAATTGATTTGAAGAAAGGAGCTCAAAAAACGCATTTCTGCATTAAAATTTTTCGATTCTGATGTCATTATCGGTCACTAGAAATCACTATTTTGGCGCTTCGTCACTAAAATAGTGAAAATTCACTATTTTGGCATTTTGTCACTATTTTTTCACTATTTTGACAATTTTTGGAAAATTTATTAACAAAAATGCAATAAAAACGAAAAATACACCCCTAAGAATCGACCTAAATTTTTTTTTCAAAAATACCACTAAGAATTGGAAAATTTTCTTAAAAATTCTTCCCCCAAATTTTTTTTTCTTGACAAATTTTGATTTAAAAATGTTCATTATTTGTTATTAAAACAGTTCAAAAGAAATGTAGCTCATTTGCAACTGCAACCAGTGAATAAAAATTATTTTTGCTTAATTTTTGGCTGAAAATTAGGTCACTATTTGTCACTATTTCGGACTTTTTGCCACTATTTTGTCACTATTTTGGCATTTTTACTCACTATTTTAGTTAACTATTTTGGGATTTTTCGTCACTAAAAGTCGCGGCCCTAGTTATAACTTTTTATTTTTCAATCTCATAAATTTTTTTCAAATTTTTTCTGCTGTCACCTCAATTTGTTCAGTCGTTACGGTAGCCCATGAACGGGTTGAAAAATGAGCCAAAATAAACGCTACTGTAGATGCCCGGTTTGAGGAAAATTGCCCAATATAATGCGTAGGCGGCACAGGCGCCATTCCAAAACAATGTTCGATCGCCGCTGAACAAAAGTCGCGAATAATGGGGCGAGAAGAAGTCAAGACAGCGGTTGAATGCCAAAACCTTTTTGGGACGAAATGCCAAAAAATCATTTTTAAATAAAATAAAAAAAATATATATATAAATCATTTAAATGATAATTATTAATTCATTTTCAGTATTTGTTCGCGAAAGATGTGGCGAGACAAAGTCAAGTTAGGGTTAAATGCCAAATTCTTTTTAGGGTGAAATGACAAAAATTAATAAAATATTAAATATAAATTTTAAAATGACAAATCGCTATAACAAAATTTTATTAATTCATTTTGAGAATTTGTTCATTGTTTAAAAATTGTATGATAATTATTCCTACCAAATCAGCAGTGCTTTCAGCCATCCAAAGCGCTAAAGAAGGAAATTCATTAATTTATTTGAACGTTTTAAGTAAAATTATACAAAAAATAATTTATTTATTTTACGAATATAATTTTTTTGTGGAAACATTTAAAATTCAAGAAATCAATCATAAAAAGTTCCATCACTTTTTGAAAGCCCCAAAATTTCAAATTGAGCCGAGCTCGCCATGAAAAAAAAAGGTGGAAAATAGAGGCTTAAAAATTTGAGAATGATAAGCCATATTACTTAAAATGCCGCAAATGTTTAGTCGGAATTGGCATTTCCGAGACAAAAAAGTTTAAGGACTCCGAATTTGCATAAATCGCTTTGAAAACTCTTTAAAAATAAATTTTTCACATGTTGTCGCAATGCCAACAAAATAAATCAGTGTCGGAAAGGAGCAGAACACATATCCGTGCAGATTAAACCATGCCCGGAGGAAGCCAAGAATCCACAGTATGCTCAGGTCAGTGATGCCGATGAAGAACAGCAGTCTGTAGCAGGAATTTTCGCGCAAATGCTTCCAAATGGAGTACATACAGGGCACATACAGCACCTAAATATGAATATTTAATTGTTATTTCTTAAATTTATTAACGAATTTAGTCGAATTAAGCCGCCCTTTTTAATTGAAGAGAATGAAATTGGGGGTTTTTTTTTTGTATTAAATAATATTTAATTAAAAAAATTTTAAAATTGAAAATTTTTATTTATCTATTCTCTATTGTAAATAATTAGATTTAATAAAACATATATCTCTGAACATAAATTGGAATAACAAATTAATATTTTATAAATTTATTTAATATTTAACATTTTCAAATTGTGATTCCTAAAAAATAATTAAAAATTTCATTTAAGTTATTTTTTGTCATTTATATAATACATATTTGATCAAAAGATTTTTTAATTTAAACTTTATTCCATTAATAACTATTAAATTTATTTTCTAATTTATATATTTGTTAATATTTCAATTTTTGTAAGTTATAAGTTTATGAAATTAGCTTTTAGTATTACTTTTTCATTTAAATAATTTATAAGTGTTTATTTAATAACTGTTAAATATTTAATCATTATTTTTTTTTTAAAACAAATTCTAATATATTTATAATATAAATTATCCTACATAATAGATGGCGCATAAAATGGATATCGCGATGGACTCCGGCACATATTGCCGCTTTGCCAATGGGATGGAGTCAATGTCCAGCCCAGTACAATTGTACAATCGTTCATATTCGGAATGACGGAAAAAGAACAGTTCCATTCTATAAAGGTATAATGATATATTATAATTATGCAATTTTGGCGCCTATTTTGGCGGATTTTGTCAAAAAAAAAAAATTCCACAAATTTTGGTTTTCAAAAATCATATTGACCAAGAAAAATGCCACAAATTGTTCAAATCTCCTTAATTCTAATAAAAAATAAAATATTTTTATTAATTGAAGAATTTTTAAAAAAAAATTTATTTATTTTTTCTGAGAATAAAATTAATTTAAAAGTGCATTACTTAAAAGTTTTTCATTATCAAATTTTCAAATTTGATTTCATTTTTGTGTGAATAAAATGAAACATGACCGGGCAAAAGAACACACTTTTGACACGCAAAATGGCATGATTAAATGAATATTCTTTAGGTTTTCCAGTGGTGAGCCAAAGTTAGAAAAGTATCAATGATAGAAATATTTAAATTATTATTTTAACTTTATTTTCGAAATAATAAATCATAAATTAGCTTAAGCTTAGTCAAATTAATAAAACTTGATATTAAAGAGATAGCTCTACATATTCTCCCCCCCCCCTCTATTTTATGTAATTTAAAAAAATCTAGGAAAAATTTACAAGAAGTTGTAGCCAAAAAATTTCGACCCAATAATTTGTCCCTAACTTTTTTGAAACTCACAAAAAAATTTTTTTTAAATTTAACAAAATAATAGAGAAATCTTTTGTCTATCTAAACATATCAAGGGTTATATGAATTATTGAAATTTCAACACATTTCATGCATTTAAATGACCTTACATTTTTTTGTATGGCCATAAACATTTAATAGTTTCAAAAAAGTTAGGGACAAAATTATTGGGTATAAATTTTTTTTTTGTAATTCATTGCTTATACCTTTTTGTAATTTTTTATAGATTTTTTTTAATTACATAAAATAGATGAGGATATGTACGTGCAGCTATCGCTCAATACCAAGTTACATTAATTTGACTAAGCTTAAGCTAAGTTAAGATTTATTATTTATCAAGTAAATTTAAAATAATAATTAATTAAATATTTCTAAAATTGTCACTCACCGGATTTCCTATTTTTCAAAAAGTGCCGTTGCACTAAAATTTTAGCGAAATGAAAAACATTAAAAGAACACTCAACTAATGAAGGCAGTTCTAAATGTTAATTAAGAAAAAATCATTTCTAAAGTATGCTAAAGTCAATCAACCAGAATCATTTAGAGGAAATGATTTTTTGAAAATGAGTAAAAATTTAAAAACCAAAATGTTAGGAAAATTTTTGAAAATTATATATTTTTTTAAATTAATTGAAAAGTGCTTTACTTGAAAGTTTTCATTTTCAATAGTTTTCATGGCATGATTATAAACGGAGACAATCAAATTGAAAGATAGGCTATTTATTTCAAAAAAAAAAATAAATTTTTTAATTAGGTTGTGTGTACACACTTATTTTTTGTATAAAATTGACAAGAATGGGGCGGGGCCGGGAATTTTGGAAAAACCATGACTTGCCGGGACCTGAAAAGCAGGGTCCTGGAAAAAAAAGAAAAACTCCAAAAAAATTTAATATATTTTTATCAAGTGCAAATATTAATTTTTTTTTAAATTGCAGAAAAAAACAAAAAATTAAATCAAAAATAAAATTATTAAAAAAAATTTGCAAATTAATTTTAATTTTTTCAATTTTTTCTTTAATTGTTCAATCAATTTATTCAAATGACTGATTTTGGAAGTATGAGCCGATGGATTCATAATTTGATTCTATGAAATTCAAATTCATTATGAAAAACTGCGTTTTCCTAGAAGTCAAAAAAAAAAAAAAAGAATTTTGAAAAGTTAGTGGTTTTTAAAAGGATTATTCAAATATTTGAAATAATTTAATGTCTGTTAAAATTTAAGTAAAATAATTTCACAATAATATTTCCAAAATTTGAAACAAAACCTAAAAACATTATTAACTACAGTTTTTTTTTTTACTAAATTTAGACAAAAAATTTTTCGCCAAATAATTTTCAAAACATGTAATTAAATTTTTTTCTTCTTTCCTATTTAATTGCAAAACAAAACAAATTTATGGAGATTTCCTGTTTTCAAAAGCGTGGTTATATTTTTGGCGAAATGAAAATGTCATTAGAAAAAATGATGGGGAAGGCTGTACTAATTGCTTATTAACAAAAAGGCATTTTTACAGTGTGCAAAGTCAATCAACCAGAATCATTAGAGGAAAGAAAAGTGTAAATAAGAATAACATCTGTCCTTGAAAACTCTTTAGATTTGATTCTAATAAATAGGGAAAGGAGGATAAAATATAAAAAATGTTTAAATACTTAAAAAATATTTACGAAAAATGCCCCTAACACTTCGGTCATTTTTCGAAAATAAGTAAAAATTCAAAAACAAAATATTAAAGATAAAAATAAATTTTATGGCTAAATTTTTGGAAAATTTTCCATTTTCAATGGGTCGCATTTTTATAGAATTTTCGACCACCATATTTATTTTTACTGAAATTTTTTTCGTATTAATGTAAATATGGAAAAGAAACATTGAACGATCAAGAACACATATTTGACACGCAAAATGGCATGGTAATTATGGGTAATTATATAAAATGATAGTACAATTATTAAATAACACTTTTGCGAAAAAGATCAATTTTTAGGTGGGTACATTTTCAAAAAAAAAAGATTTTTTTTTTGAATTTTTCATAAGAAATCCTTTAGATGCTCAAATCCTCAATATTTTAAAAAAATGAAATTGAAAAAATTGCGAAATTTAGGTTTTGTTTTAGGCCTGTAAGAAAAAAAACAATTCCTAAAAATCCGAAAAAATTGCTCATATACATGTTAATGCTTTGTAAACTCAGGAAAAAGTGTTTTCTACTATTTCGAGCCTGGAGAATTCAGTAAAAAAAGGAAATTTAGCGCATCCCGATGAATTCACCTTCCAAAAATAAGGTTATTTATTAGTTTTTGGCGTAAATGAAAAATTTTCATTAAATCAAAAAATATAACTGCTGTTGAAGAGAAAAAGTTTATGATGACATTTAGTTCTCAATTAATTAATTGGGGCCTTTCTTAGATTGCTCAAATATTGGATATCCAAAAAGGATTTTTTATTACTTACTCCTGCAAAAGTTAATCAACCATATTCATTAGAAGAAGCAATTTGTAAAATAACACCTGTCGTTGACAAGCAAAACAAATATTTTAATGAATAAATAACACCACCCAAGCAGATGGCTTGCGTCAAATAAGTAATTAGTTTCCTAATTAGGGAAAACTCCTTTAAAGTTAGTTCCTTATAAAAAATGCACGAAAATAATTTACGCAAAATTGTTTTCCTCACCCAATGTTAAAGATTAAATGTCCATAATTTACAAATAAAAAGGAATAAAATACGAATAAAAGTTAAATAAATTAGATAAAATAGGAAAAAAGAGATAATCGTCGATAAATGCAATCTATCCCAATGACTAAAAACTGATCACAAATATAAAACAAGAAATATACAATCAGCAAGTATCCTTTTGCTTGTGCCGACCAATTTACATGATCTTTTTCTTGTCGCGCAACGTCACTCATGTTCTTGATTGGCATTCACGTTCCCCTCGCGTACAGTCTCTTCTTGTTTAGTTTGAACATGTTCATGGTTCCCCTCGTGTACAGTCTCAGCAGTGTTCATGATTGGCATTCATGTTCCCCTCGTGCACAGTCAAAGCAGGTTCATGATTGGCATTCATGTTCCCCTCGCGTACAGTCTCAGCATGTTCATGATTGGCATTCATGTTCCCCTCGTGTACAGTCTCAGCATGTTCATGATTGGCATTCATGTTCCCCTCGTGTACAGTCACAGCAGGTTCATGATTGGCATTCATGTTCCCCTCGTGCACAGTCAAGTTCATGATTGGCATTCATGTTCCCTCGTGATCGGTCTGCTTCATGATGTGCATTCATGTTGCCTCGCGTACAGTCCGCATGTTCATGATTGGCAGTTCATGTTCCCCTCGGTACATACTGTACAGGGTTCGACCCTACTCGAAATAGTTATAATTAAAATGGAAATTTTTGTGAAATGTACATTGCCGATTTGGGTCCAAGATCTCTCCGAAAACTTTACGCTCCCCCGACCCCGGAGAATTTTCTTTGACCTAATGATCGGGGAAGAACCCTACTAATATTCTAGCGAGTTGGTTCGATTCCCACCCGTTTCGCCTATTTCTTATTATATTTTTATTAATATTTTAACTCACTCAGCAAATGATTCCCCAACAGTAGCAGAAACCCAATGAAAATGAAGTCAAAGTTGCGCATTAAAAAATAATAAATGAATTGTTAAAAATTGGATAATCACTGCTTCTTTTATGCGGATTTTCACTGCAACAAAAATTAATATGCACATGATAAAATATTCGCCAGTGAGAGAAAAAAGAAATATAAAAATATAAGGCGTGCTTTAGAGGCCGGCAGAGAAACAAAGTCAATTAGCGCGCTATAATTTTGGCTAGATTAGGCAAAATAGAGGGCAATTATCCACAATTGTCGCGAGAATAGTGTGCCAAACACAGAGAGTGGAAAAGAAAAAAAATGCCAACAGCATTAATAAATTTATACATGTAAACTTGATGCCAGGCCTTCACTCTCACGCAAAAATGGCAATGTTTAAAATTTACAGCGCGAATTTGGCCCACTGTTTAACATGAGAATGACAATTTGTTAATATTCACGTGAATTTGGCCCTTTGTTTAATGCAAAAATTCCAAAAAAAAAATTTCATGCCATGTGAATTGGCGCAATGCACTTTTAATAAATGTAAAAATTGAGAAAATCAATGCTTATGCAGAGAAAATTTATAATATTTTAAGATATTGAAATGCAAAATAAAGCAATTTATATTTTCTGTATTTTCTGAATTTTCTTCAAATTATCAGAAAAATTAAAAAAAATAGTAGGAAGCTGTGGGATCATAAAAATTAGAACCCGGCAGGACTTGAACCTGCAACCGCAGCAATCCGTGCTGAGCTCTTACCAATTGAGCTACAGATGCCCTTTCAGCGGGTAGTGGAACTATTTCATTTTATATTTTTAGGAATTCTTTATTTTTTCGTCTCGTCCGTTAAATTTCAATTTTTTAAAATTGTTAAATAATAAAAAAAAATTTGAAAAAGGGCCGTAATATACAGATGGGTCCGCTAAAAACAGTCAAAAAAACAAAATTTTAAATTATTCCATCATAAAAATATTTCCGAGGTGCGGAACTAAAAACAAAATTGGTTTTATTATTGGTCAAAGGAATATACTCAAAAAAATTTTTTGTTTTGAAAAATCCGGTTTTCTCTAAAATAATGATTTGAAAAAGGTCTTATTTACGTCAAAAAGACATCATTTAGTGCACTAATAAATACCCAAAAATTGACCTAATCACTCTCTTAGTCTGCGGAAAAATTGGCCCAGACCCAAACAACCCCACTTTTTGGTGGGACAAAAGTACCTGCTCAAAATGCTTAATCGACCTAAATTCAATTTCAAATTTGCAGAAAAATCTGAAAAAATTCCTGCTAAACTAACTTTTAATGCTGATCAAAAATTCTTTTGCACCAACATGATCAGATCACTCCTTCATAGTGACCTGGACAACCCAAAATGCACTGAAAATCGGGGAAATTTCCGAAAAAAAATTCCCGAGGGTTGGGAAAGTTTTTGGACAATTCAAAAATGACGATTTCTACCGTATTCAAGGGAAAATGATCAAAAAGGGTTCTTTGGGTCATGGGCAATTTTTTGGTCAACAACGAGATTATTGGGTCAGTTTTTGGTTATTTATTGCACACTGCACATGTTTGATGTTTCTTTTAGCGTAAATAAAACTTTTTTGCTACCATTCATTATTGAGAAAACCAAATTTAAGAAAAAAAAAAAATTATTTTTGCTCCAATACTTTTGTTCCTGACTGTATAATAAGTAGGGCTAGCAATTACATATTTTGGACTCTTTAGCATTTTTTCCAAAATTTTTTGAGAATAAAATTTTTTTTTACATATTTGGCATTTTCTTACATTTTTCGGGATTTATATTTATGTATATATTTTGACCACTTTTTGTACATGTTTTTGCCAGCCCTAATAATGAGCTTACATATTTTCATTTTAATTTTCGAAAAAAATAAAGTTTTCATAAAAATATCCAGAAAATTCAAAAAAAAATTTTCTAAGAATAATTTTACATATTTCTGTAATTAAATTCAAATTTTATGGATGTTACCCATAAAACTGAGTTTTATTGATCTATATTTAAGTTGTGTAAAAAAGATAAAGCAACATTCTAGCTTAAGCATATTTATATGTATTATTTATATTCAAAAAATATTATATAATTTTTTTTATGGCCACATTCTTTTTGGCACTTTTCGCTATCTCTTCATTTTTTTGATACAGTCAATATGTCTAAGCGTTCTCTATTAGCATTCAAAATTTTAGAAAATTATTGGGTTAAAAAAAGATATGACCCGCGGCGCCAAAAATTAAAAAAATAAATCCGGCACAATTTATTAAGTTGTGTTGCAGAGAGAAACTGTACAATATATTATTTATTCAATTATTTTTTAACTATTAGTACCAAATTATCAAATTGCTAAGAAAATTGAACAAATTTTCAAATTATACCCAATTTTTCAATTTATCATAAAGGAATAAAGAAATACAAAAGAATAAATTCTACAAGATTTTGATAAAAGAAAAAATAAATTAAAATTGAAAAAATAAAGCAATTATATACCAAAATTAGCTAGAAAATTAGGAAGATAGAAAAGGAAAAATATTCTGAATTTGATAGGTTTAAAAAATGATTAAAGTAAAATCCTGATCATCTCCTAATTCTTGCTAATCAAAGACTTTTTCGGAGTTGGCGAAATGCATCCAAAAAATCTTTGGCCGGATCAATGGGATTCAATTTTTTGTTCAACTCATCAATTTTTTGTTTATAGATTGGATAATTTGCAAATATATCATTCATTGCTTCAGCCAAATTTTTTGCCAATGTTTTGGAGCGAATGTCTGAAATAAAATCAAATTGAATGAATTAAAATTCGTAGCTAAAAAAGGTTGTGAAAACAGATTTTTTTTACCAATAACTTTTTGAAAATTCACGAATTTTTTTTTTTTTTTTTGCAATTTTCAAGCTAAAATATGACAAAACATGAACTATAGATAAAATACATGAAACAACAAATATTGATGACAACAAGATATTTTTTTTATGAAAATCGCTTAATTGTGTATAAATGCAAAAAAAGTTTTTAAATTAAGAAATTATTTTAAATATATATGTTTTCCTAAATTTTGTCAAATCTACTATAAAAAAAAATTATAAAATTAAAGTAAATTACAAATTAATTTTTTTGAATTTGTGATCTCTTTATGAAAAATTTAATAATTTTTATCCCAACGTATTTTTAATAAAGGTATATTTTTATGTTGCAATGAATTTAAATATTAAAAAAAAAACATATTTTAATTACGCTGGTAATTAACTTTTTCAAAATTTTTTAATGTTTTCAATGATCATCACTGATGAGAATCAAAAAAAAAAAATTTTTTTTTTCTAACAAGTAACCGAAATGAGATTACAATTTATTTTAAAAGGATTAAAATTATAGTTAAATTTTTTTCATGTATTTTTTTTTTCAAAATTTAACTATTATGCCAAGTTTGCCAAATTTTAAAATTTATCAATTTACCAAGCACTTTTGCCACCCCTCGTGCAGCCATTGCCTCCGAACAATTGTAATGGTCGCCAAAAAAGGGGAATAAAATGATCGGCACACCAAATTTGATTGCCTCAATTATGCTGTTCTGTCCACCATGGGTAATGAACAATTTTGGCCTAGTTTCTGTTTGAAAAAGTTGTATTAAATATTAAAGCATTTTTTTTGACAACAAAATTTTGAAATAAAAAATTTAGCAAGTTTAAGTTCGTTTTCGCCCTAAAAATTCTTGTGGCAATTTTTTTTTAATTTTATGATTTATATGGCTTCCATTTTTATGCACAAAAAATCGCTAAATAGGCATTAAATAGGCAGAAAAAATCGCAAAATAAACAAATAACATTTTTTTTATGAACGATTTTTAGGTGTCAAATCACGTAAAAACTTAATCGAAGAATTTAATTTTGCTTATATTTCAATTATTTTAAAGTTTTTTCGAGTAAGGATAATTTTTAAACAAAAATTTTTATAAAAAAAAAATAATTAATTTTGTTGATCAATTTTTGTGTAAAATTTTTTTTCAATTCTTAGGGGGTGTATTTTCTGAAATTTTTTTGGGTCGCTTCTTAGGTGTGTATTCTTCATTTTTATTGCATTTTTTTAAAGGATTTTTCCCAAAATCCTGCAAAAAGGGGCCAAAAATGGCGAAATAGACACAAAAATAGGCATTTAGGAGGGCACAAAAATAGGCAAAGTTAGGCATTATAAAAGTCTTCGTAGACACCCCAAACCAAGCGGAAAATGCTTTTGTCGTGCTTATCTAACTTATCAAGTGCGCAGAAATTTTAGGCATTTGCCTAAAAATGGAAGCACTGTTTTTTTTTCAAAAAATCGATGTAAATTTTTGAAATCGAAAAATTTTTGTTCGGCGGTGAAAAGATACGGGGTAGAGGAAATGGCGGGGGGTGGGTAACGTAATGCACCCCAGGATTGTCAACGTTGTTCAAGCTGTAACGGTAGTATTTGATGATTTTACCAAGAATTGCCGACTGTTCCAGCCAACCCTTGGCATACACATTGTCCGCCAACATTTTGTACTGTTCGCCCGTGCCAATTGGCGTCTGTTTGCCCCATTTGATGATCATGTTCATCTGCGGGTACTGCTTGAACACGTCCAGCACAATGTTTTTGAAGGCAACTGCGTGTGCTTCGTCATCATTCATTTGAACAATAGAACCAAAACTGAGCAACACAACGCCACCATTTTCACTGTTGGCAGATTCAAATATTTGCTTGGTGTCCTGTTGAAAAAATGAGGTGAATTTCAATTTTCGAAACTTTTAGTTTTCAAAAAAAAGTCAATTAGAGATCTGTTAAATTTAACGAAATGACATTTAGAAAATTTATTTGAGAACATATGCAGTAATTAAGCAATTTTAGGATGAAAATTTAGCTTTTTTTAATTATATATTTTTTTCATTAATTTTAAGCATAAATATCCTATTTTACCGATTTTAGTGTGTTTAAATTTTTCATCCAATAATGTAATTTATTTATTTTATCCTTTTAAAGTTTGGAGAAAATGGCGTGCTGGGTCGTTTCGTAAAATCCGCCATTTTAGCGAATTTTTCAACAAACATGGCACAACTTTGATTAAAGGCAATCAAATTTTACATTCTTGGTAACATTCGTTAGCCAAGCTTTTTCTCAATTAGCCTGCTGAAAAAAAATTTGGTCAACTTTAAAAAAAAGTTGTATGAAAAAAAGTATTATTTCTGCCATAACTTATGTTTTATTTGAATTTTGCATGCAAATGGAAAAAAAGCTTAGCTATCGAATGGTATCAAAAATGTAAAATTTGGTTGCTTTTAAGCAAAGTTATGCCATGTTTTGAAAATCCATGTCCAGTAAAAATCCAGGCTCCTCGAGACCTGGATCCAGGCCTGGACCTGGATTTTTTGAAACTCATTTTAAAAATCAAAAAAATGTTTGAAAAAATTAATTATTTGCTTAGAAACATTTAAAAATATCTAATTTATAATAATAATGTGTTTTTAAATTTATTTAATCTTTTTTTGAAAACTTGAAAAAACATCGGTCACTTGAAATAATAAATTCTAAAATTTTGTCCAGGAAAATCCAGGTTTTTCCTGTTTTGCCTGGACCTGGACCTGGATTTTTTTTCACATTTGACCTGGACCTGGATTTCCTGGACAAAAATTCAGGAAAATCCAGGTCCAGGAAAAATCCAGGTTGCCGAAAAATGGCCTGGACCTGGACCTGGATCCAGGAAAAATCCAGGCCTGGATCCAGGTCCAGGTCGAGCTCTAGAAACGACCTATCACCACAAAATGGTTGACCTGTGAGGGAATCGAACCCTCGGTCTCAGCGGTGCGGTTGACCAGGGCTGGCGCTAGGGCTTAACACTCGAAGCTGAAGGCGATGTGCCCAATTTTTACCCGAATGCGAAGTTCGAATTCAGCCCAAAAAGATAAAATGTTTAAGTTTTCGGTGCTCGAAGGCGAAGTTTTAGAATTTTAGTTTTATTCCTACAAATATTTTGAATTAAATAAATTTCCATTAAATATTGAATTTAAAATTATTTATTAAAAGAAGGGTAAAAGATAAACTAAAAAGTTGAATTTAAATTGAATTTTTTTGATTCAAATTTTTAAAAGCTAAACTGCTTAGTGATTTTGCGGGTTTTAAATAAAATCCTTTTGATTTTTTCAGTTTCTTATTCAATATAAGTATATATAGAAATAATTCAATATAATCCCTGCATAGAATTTTGAATTTTTTTTTTTTTTTGAAATTTTTTTCAATAGTTTTACCGCATTCAATTTTGGCACTGCCCCCGTTGGCGTTGTGATTCCGCCAATAAAATGGACGACGCGCTTTTTCTGACCTTTTAAATTTGCTTTCTCAATTTCCTGCTCAACAATTGGAAAATCGAGTAATGGTTGTGCATTGGCTAACCACAAATCAACGCGTTTCATCATGTCCCAAATCGTAAAATTTTCTTGCGAAAAAAATTCTTCAAAATTTTTTCTTGGCAATTTTCCCTCACTGATTGCTTCCTTATATTTTGCATGCTTAAAATTTGTTGATTAATTTATTTAAATAAAATAAGCTTTTACCGGCAGAGCTACCAAATTTTTTCAATTTTATTTAAAAAGCGATAAATTTCAGATTTTTAAATAAAACTGTTTTTTTAATCTTTAAAAATTGATTAAAATGTTGAGAAAATTTTTTGAAACTTTTCGTAGCTATGGTCAGTTTTGTAGATTTTTGGTTAATTTGTTGAAATTTTTTGAAATTTTAGTAAAAAGATCATTCGCAAAAATTTCTCAGCCCTCAAAATTCAGGAAAAACCAGAAAATTTGGACAATTTAAAATTTTCATTTTGCCTAGTCTCAAATTAAGGACAAATCTGAAAAATTAGGAGATTTGGAAGCCTAGGCTTTTTTTTACCAATAATAATGATGAGGATTCAAGCGGTTTAATGAACAAATTCTCATTGCGTTCTCGGAAATAAGTTGGGTTTTCTTTGATGGCATTTTCAGTCGCATATTTATGGTCCCCAATCCGTGCCAAATCTCGCCCTAAAATAATGTGGGTAAAATGCCAAACAATTTTTAGAAAAACAAAATTTAAGAGAAATAATAATTCTTCAAAAATGCTAATTTGCAAAAAAAAAATGACCTTAATTTGGAAAAAAAAGATTTATTAAATTTGGCCAAGGCATTTCGTCAACGATTTTTTCATCACAAAATCGCCAAAAAATTTTGGAGAATTTTGATTCACAATTTTAGAAATTCCTAAAAGTTTTGGCCATATAAAATCCGCGTAATATTTTTCGGGCAAAGATAACGAAAAATTTTGAATTCTTAAAAAAAAAAAGAAAATTACTCCTTATATAGAGAAATATTTTTTGAAAAAAAAAATTACCGGTCAACAGTTTAAGTTTAAATTTGGCATACCTGGCATTGCGCCAACAATTTTTTCGTAACCATAAAATTTCCAGTGTGCAATTGTTGGTGCCATGTTAAAAGCAATCACATATTTTTTGATTGTGGACAACACGCGAAAAATGCCCATCGAAAATTCGCGTGTCTCCATAATGCCAACATTGAATTTGAATGTTTGTAATTGCTCAATTAGTTGCGGATAATCCAATAGAAAATCTTTAAATTTTTACATTTTTTAAAATTAATTTTATTTTTTTTAATTACAATATGGATTTTTTAAAAATTTCAATTTGAAAATCGAAAATTAAAAAATCCTTTCTGTGGTACTCCTTCTGTTGTGCTCAATTGAAAAGATTTAATCAAAAAAGCATGAAATAATTATCGGGAGCACTTTTTCTCGTAATTGTTCTTAGAATTCATGAGAAAATTTTAATTTTTTAAACAAATTTCATAAAAAATAATTCCTGCATTAAATATATTTTATATTATTTTTAATTTTTATACAAAAATTAATAAAAATAATTCATGCATTAAATATATTTTTATATTATTTTAATTTTTAAACAAATTTCATAAAAAAATAATTCAACCATTTATTAAAAAAGAATCATATTAAATAACAACTCATTTTTGAACTATTAAATATGATTTTTGAATTTGTATTTTTATTATCATGCTATATACAAAAAAAAAAAATTATTGAAATATTTTTTATTGAAATATATTTTATATATTTTTAATTCATTTTACCAAGCTGTGATGTTTCTGCTATGTTTGCAATTGGCAAAAACATTCCACTAGTGTCTTTCCACACAGACCAATTGTCCAAAAAATTAATCATCTTTTTGGCGGTTTTATCAACCCTAAAATACAAAAATTCGGTGTTTGTACGGATCAACTATTTCCGTGTGCACCGTTTCCGTGCCAAGATTGGTTTAAGAAGCAATAAATTTTTTTTCTTGGGTTCAACAATTTCAATAAATCGGTGCCGGGTCAGTTACTCAAAAAACGATCAAAAAAAAAAAAAAAATTTGACAGAAAATTATTCATAACTTGACACAAAATCAAGTCAAATTTGATAATCTTGATATTATTCGATAGACCTATGTGCAAAACTTTTTGAAACTTTTCAAGATAATAAAAAAATACTTAAAACTATCGAATGACATCAAGAAACAAAAATTTGACAAAAAATAAATAAATAAAATTAACAATGTTTAATTGGGTTTTTGAAGAAAGTTAAGAAAATTTCTTTGATAAAATACATAAATTAAATTAAAAATTTGTGTCTCTAATTACGCTTTAATTACAAATTGATTAAATCAACTTAAAAAAAAAAATTTAAAAACAACTAAAAAAGTTTTTGTACCGTGCGATTCTCGTCCTCGTCCACACCAAAAGTCGTCCTCCATATTCCACTGGTTCTTCTGTTGACTGATTGGCAATATCCGAATTAAACACAAGCAGAAGCTTTAAAAAAAAGCACAACAATTTTATTTATAAATAAGAAAATTTAAACAATTTTTAATTTATGAAATTTTTAACAATTTTTAAAAATGTTGGTTAATTTTTTTTAAATACAAAACATAAAAACAAAATTTAAATTTTTTTTTTTGTTTTAAAAATACATAAAAAAGGAAAATTTTAAAATTTATTTTTGAATTTTCATTTTCAATATTTTTAATAACAAAACAATTTTTTTTAAATGTTGGATAATTTTTTTACAAAGCACAAAAAATTATTTTTTAAATATATTTTTTGTTTTAAAAATACCTGAAAAGGAAAATTTATAAAATTATTTTTAAATTTTCATTTTCAATATATATAATAACAATTTTTTATTTTATTACCACTTTTTCCACATTTTCAGTGTCGGCTACGAGCAGTTCAGCCAATTTTCGATGATAAATATAATGCGATTCGCTGACAGCCGTTCTCCAAGTCATGATAAGGATGCGCAACTTTGGCATATTATTTTCTAAATTCAATTTCAATTTCTTTGGCATCATTTTTTCTAAATTTATGTTTGGGTTTTCCAAAATTTCAGAAATTACAGTTTCGAATTTTTGCAAATTTGGTCACACAATTTAATAATAGAGCATGTGAAAGGCTTTCGGTGATCGAAGATTGTCGGATTTTGGTTGAAACTTTAAAAAATTATAACCAAAGAACTTGGGCTGGCGCCGAAATGGACCTTTCATCACAATTTACCGATTTTGGCATTTTCTTGTACCGTAGCCGTGTCTTTGCCCTTTGATTGGTCGCTTATTGGCACAAATTCATCATTAGTTGGAGTGGAAAATGCTAAAAATTCTTATTTAATTAAACAAAAAATTTACTTTTATTACCAATTTGGAGCAAAATTTCCAATAAAAGTGTAAAGAAAATTATTTTTTTCATCCTATTAAATGAAAATGGCATTAAGCAGGATAATTTTTTTCTGGATTTCCCCATAATAATTCTCATTATTGGAGATTGTCAAATTTCTTTACACAAAAATCATTGAACAAATTAATAAATTGATCGAAAAAAATGAAAATTTTTCATCAAAAAATAAAAACATAAAATTTTTTAACATTCTATAATTGTAAAGCTCAATTTGTTCAGACGAAAG
Source organism: Heterodera schachtii (assembly GCA_023374025.1). NCBI lineage: Eukaryota > Metazoa > Nematoda > Chromadorea > Rhabditida > Heteroderidae > Heterodera > Heterodera schachtii. The sequence continues at coordinate 507,034 of SIJG01000005.1, forward strand.
GGCCCATTTATCAGCAATTAATTACAATTAGTCCCTTGCCCTATTGTGATTTCTCGGATTTCTTGCCAATTCAATTGATTTTTATAGAAATTTCAGATTTTTTTATTTTTTATTATGAATGGAAAAAGAATTAAAAGTTAATAAAGAACATTTTTGCTGTCCAATATGGGTTAATTGAAGAATTTTTCAGTTTTAGAATTTAAAACGATTAAATTTATCATTAAAAATAATGAAAATTTATCTTTTTTTTTGGGTGGAAAGACAGAAGGAATTCCTTAAATAAAAATTAAATGAAAAAATATAAAAATTACCGAGTTCGAAAACTAATGAAAAATAAAGGACGACCGCCAGCAGAAAGTAATAATGCATGATGAAAGATCCTAAATGAATGAATGACGCTTTACTCATTTATTTTGATGAAATTTTATGAGTGGAGGGAGTTTTTTATACTTAATTGCATAATTTATGAATAATAATAATTTTTCTATATTTTCATTCTACTCAACTTACTCAACAAATAAATTATAGACATATTTTTTATACTTAATTGCATATATATTTTTCGAAATATATACACATCACTTGTATAAAGTAGAGGTGTACGGGACCGGGATCAGGGATAAATAATATAGTAATGTATATAATTCAATTTAATTACAATAGAAAATATACTTATACTTAATTGCATATATTTTTTTCAAATATATAAACATCACTTATATAAAGTAGAGGTGTACGGGACCGGGACCTGGTACTGAAAAACAAGTACAACTGAGTTCCTAAGTCCCGGTTTTGACCTCTTTTTGACCGGGGCCGGGAAAAGTCCCGGTTTTTTCCCGAAACCCAATGAAAATGAAGTCAAAGTTGCGCATTAAAAAATAATAAATGAATTTGTTAAAAATTGCTAATCACTGCTTCTTTTATGCGGATTTTCACTGCAACAAAAATTAATATGCACATGATAAAATATTCACCAGTGAGAGAAAAAAGAAATATATAAATATAAGGCGTGCTTTAGAGGCCGGCAGAGAAGCAAAGTCAATTAGCGCGCTATAATTTTGGCCAGATTTGGCAAAATAGAGGGCAATTATCCACAATTGTTGCGAGAATAGTGTGCCAAACACAGAGAGTGGAAAAGAAAAAAATGCCAACAATATTAATAAATGTATACATGTGAAATTGATGACTGCCTTCACTTTCACGCAAAAATGGCAATGTTTAAAATTTACAGCGCGAATTTGGCCCACTCTTTAACAGGAGAATGACAATTTTGTTCATTTTCACGTGAATTTGGCCCTTTGTTTAATGCCAAAAATTTAATTTCTTAACATGTGAATTGGCGCAATGCACTTTTTAAATAAATGTAAAAATAGGAAAAATCAATGCTTATGACAGAAAATGCATTTTATTTAGCAACAAAAAAAAAAAATTATTTTTAGAATTATATAGAGAAAAATTATAATATTTTAAGTTATTGAAATGCAAATAAAGCAATTTATATTTTGCTGTATTTCTGAATTTTCTTCAAATTATCAGAAAAATTTAAAAAAAAGTAGGAAGCTGTGGGATCATAAAAAATTAGAACCCGGCAGCAGGACTTGAACCTGCAACCGCAGCAATCCGTGCTGAGCTCTTACCAATTGAGCTGCAGATGCCGTTTCAGCGAGCAGTGGAACTATTTCATTTTATATTTTTAGGAATTCTTTATTTTTTCGTCTTGTCCGTTAAATTTCAACATTTTAAAAATTGTTAAATAATAAAAAAAAATTTGAAAAAGGGCCGTAATATACAGATGGGTCCGCTAAAAACAGTCAAAAAAAACAAAATTTTACATTAGTCATCATAAAAATATTTCCGAGGTGCGGAACTAAAAAACAAAATTGGTTTTATTATTAGTTAAAGGAATATGCTCAAAAAATTTTTTCTTTTGAAAAGTTTTCTCTAAAATGAATGATTTGAAAAAGGTCTTATTTACGTCAAAATGACATCATTTAGTGCACTAATAAATACCCAAAAATTGACCTCATCACTAGGGCTGGGAATTTAAGTCACTAAAATCCTCAAAAAGTCGACTAAAAAAGTCATAAAAAATAGCCAAAAAGTCACAAAAAAATCATAAAAAAGGCAAAAAGTCACGAAAAATTGAAAAAAGTCCTGAAAAAATAGCAAAAAAGTCACAAAAAATCCAAAAAAGCACGTAAAAAATGCAAAAAAGTCCTGAAAAATTAGGCGAAAATTAAAAAAAAAACACCATTTTTAATAATTTATAGAATAACATATTGATCATATTTTTAAGCACTTAATTTTATAAATAGGTCCTAAAATAGGCATAAAAAAGAGATTCTTCCAACAATTAAGAAAAAATTCAACCAGGTTTCATTGCCTTTTCACCGATCGAAATTTTATTTTTCGGAATTTTCTTTGTATTTTTCGGCATTTTCTTCGCTAAAATTCAAATTTCGCCTCAAAAAGTCAAAAAAATCACGAAAAAAGTAACAAAAACTCGAAAAAGTCATAAAAATCCCAAAAAGTGTAAAAAAGTCAAAAAAAAGTCACAAAAAAGCAACCAAATAAAACATTCTTGATACCAGTCAATATGTCTCTAAGTGTTCTCTATTAGCAATTTTTAGAAAATTATATAAGGATAAAAAAAGATATGGCCCGCGGCGCCAAAATAAAAATAAATAAATCCGGCACAATTTAATAAGTTGTATTGCAGAGAGAAACTGTACCATATATAATTTTTAAAATTTTTTATGTCACATTTTTATCATTCTAATTGTCATTTTTTTTTCTTCATTTCATATATTATTTTTGGATTTTTTTGTAATTAAATTCCTTGGTCTAAAGATGACTTTTCTACCTATCTGTGTATCACAGGCCTTTATTCTTCCTAAATTTTTAAGTTAGAAAAACTGGGTAAAAAGGCCAATCATGGAACACAGACAAAGGTGAACGTATACTAGTAGTCAGGCTTTTTCTTTTTTTTTAAAGTGACCTTTTGTCAAATATTTAAAATTTTAACAAAAAATTTAAGGAAAAAAATTCTGGATATAGGTATTATACATTTAAGGGCCTTAAAAAAAGTCAAATTATGCTTTGAATATTAAAATTCAAAAACTAAAGACCAATTTTGGACTAATTTGTAAGGTTAAATTTTTTTTAAATTCTTGATGGTAAAAGTTAACTTATTTTTTCAATTAATTTTTTTCGGAATACTTATATTAATGAATTAATTTGTGGGCAAAAACATTCAACCTAAATTGTTTTTAATTCAATCAATTTAGCAACAAAAAAACCTACAACAACAACAAAAATTTTGAAAAACATTTTGAAATTTGCAAATTTATTGATTTATTTCAAATTTCCAATCATTTTTCGGCATTTATTACGCATTCTTTGGCTGTTTCAATTTTTGTCCATTTTCTTTAGCAAAATTTTTGATTTCTTGATCACCATTTTCAACATCATCATCATCATCACTATTACCACCAGCAGCAGAATTAGTTTCAATTTTGATGCCCTTTTCTTTTTTCATTTCAATTTTTCGTCGTTTTGGCGTTTCGTTGCCATTTTTATGGTATTCTTCGGGCATAAATTTTAAAAATTCTCCCAATAAATCTTCATTATCCTTGAATAATTCATGCATTTCATGGTGAACCTCGGGGCGATCAATTCCTTGTTTTTTAAATTCGGTCAAAATTTTGTGAAATTTCTTGTATTTGTTACCACCATTTTCGGCTACAAATTTTGCCTAAAAAATTTGTTTAAAATTTTTAATTAATCATTTTATTTTGTTTTCTTACCTTCACTTTTCTTACAAAATCTAAAGCTTCTTCTTTTGTCAAAATCCGCTTTTTTTGACCAGTCAAATTCGATGATTCTGCTAAAAAAAGTTAATTAAAATAAAAAATTATTCAAAAAATATTTTAAAATTACCTTGTTCTGGAAGAACAGCGGACGAAATTTCTTAAAAAATAATAATTAAATTAATAATTATTTTAAAATAGTTACCGAATACATAAATTAATGATAAGATAATGATGACCATAAAGTAATGCATTTTAAAAAGAAATAAATTGAATATTTTTAAATAAAAACAATTTTTTGCATATATATTATTATGAAAATTGGCATTTTTTACATTACATAAAGGTAATGACGACATTAGAAAATATGCTACGTTGCCAAATCCAATCAATATTATTACATTTTTTCTTAATAAATTTTTCAATTTAATTTTTTATTATTATTATTATTTTAATAACTAATTTTAACGTTAAAATTCAGGCTAACAATTTATTAATTTTAGAAAAAGTCCAAAAATTTATGAATTTTTTGGGTTTCGGAACATTAACTTTTGAATTTTCCAGTTCATGTTTCCTAAATTTAAATTCTATGTTTCAGTTTATTTTAAATTTAATAACTAATAAATGATAACAAATTCTCTTTAAAAATAGAATAAAGTTTAAGAAATAAAATCTTCAATTTTCGGCAGAAACCGAAACTATTAATTGATATTTGAAAACTTTGGGCATTTAATGAAAATTTTCCAAACAATTTTTTAAAATCTAATTAAATTTTTTGAAAATTTTACAACTATTAGAAAACACATATTGCTACCAAATATATTTATCAAAGATTTTAAAATTTTGTTGATTTTGAGCGAAGTTATAATTTGTCAAAATTTTTCCATTTAATGGGTTTTTTGACTGATGCTCAGCCATAGCTTCTAGCTTACGCTAGAAGCAATCATAGATGCATATGCATATGCTAAATATGTTGCTTTATTACTATAAATTCCGGATGTATACACGAATGCATAGGCATATGCTAAAAACACGTTGATTGCCTTGTGGCATTTATTCATATACAATTCGGATTTATGTGCCTTTATATCAGTGATGTTGTATATATTCGAAAACATATACAATGTATCACCAAACTCTATATTATACAACCTAAATTATTTTACTATTATTTATCCCACCTCTCTCCACCCATGAAATCCCTTCAATTTTGAAGAAATCTAAGAAATCTTTCATTTTCGTTGGCTCAATTTCATGAAAACTTACAGTAGCCTTTCGATTGTATTTCAAAAAAAATCTCAATTTTAAGGCTTTAATATTTATGAAAAATTAAAAAATAAAGACATAATTGTAAATAAAAATAAATAAAATAACTGAGTAAATTGTCTTTTATTTTTATTTTAAAGATATTTAATGAAGCATTATTACTTTGTGTCGGTCGTCCTTTATTTTTCATTAATTTTCGTATCCGGTAATTTTTAAATAACTTTTTTTTTAATTTAATTTTTATTTAGAAATTTCTTATGCCTTTCCTCCCGATAAAGGTAATTTTTTTATTTTTAATAATTTTACGTTAAATTTTTTTCAGGTGAACCTTCGAATTTGAATGAGCAAAAAAATAACGATTTGTCGATAGCTATAAATTTTGTGGAAAAAGTCAAGGTAAATTAAATATTTTAAATTTTTTTAATAAATATTCTGTTTTCATTTTTTGAAATTTATTTAGGCACGATTTATTGATGAAAATCAATATAAGAAATTTCTGGAAATTTTGTATGCTTTTCTAAAACGAGAAATTGATCACCAGAAGGTTTACCAAGAAATGCATGAATTTTTCAAGGACAATGACGATATGTTCCGAGAATTTTTAAAATATATGCCAAAAGATTACCAAAAAATTGGCACCGAAACGCCAAAACGAAAAAAAATTGAAATGAAAAAAGGAAAAGGCATCAAAATTGAAACTAATTCTGTTGCTGGTGGTAATAGTGATGATGATGATGAAAATGTTGGAAAAAAGCCAAAAATTTAGCTAATGAAAAAGCATAAAAATTGCAACAGCCAAAGAAAGCGCCGTAAAATGCCAAAAAATGATTGGAAATTTGAATGAATCATTCAAAATTTCAAAAAAAAAAAATTTCCCATTTAATCACTATTTTTTAGAGTAGAGCGGGACCGGGACCAAAACACGGACAACTGAGTACAACTGAGTACCGAGGTCCCGGTTTTGACCGGGACCGGGACCAGTCCCGGGTTTTTTCCCGGTTTTCCCAGCCAAAAATTCCCAGGTTTTTCAACCCGAAAAGGTCCCGGTCCCGGTTAAGTCCAAAATTCCCGGTCCCGCTCTACTCTACTATTTTTCTTTAATGGCTTTTACCCAATATTAGGAAAACTAAAAAAAATAAGGCAAGAAAATCACAATTTTCTATTTGTTATGCAAAGCTATTTTGTCAATTCCTTTTTCTTCCATCATGAATAAAAACAAATTTCAAGCATTTTATGAAAAAAAATAAATTATTTTTTTATTTAAAATTAAAAATTTTTTCGGTTTTCCATCGCGCCATTTTTCTCATTTTTCAAGCGAACCAGTTCAAGTCGGCCTTGATTTCTGCTTGGCCATCAATGATGCTTATGCTGCAGTTGTAACGGTGCATAACCGGCTGATACCTAATTAGAAATAAATATCTAATTAAATATTTAATAAGTTTTCAAATGTGTCATAAAGTCGCTTCGGTCGAGACTGTCAAAATTTGACGCGTCATTGATTTAGGACGAGAAAAATTTCGGGATTTAGGGGACAATCCTGTCACTTGTATTATTAAATTTTTAAATATTTAATGGACATTGTAAATAAAACATAAAATGTTTTATATCATTTTTCGCCCGTCCGGTGGGACTCGAACCCAAGGCCTTGCCATACCGTTGAATGCTTTAACCAACTGAGCTACGGGGGCGCTCCTTTTTAATGGTTCTCCCATTTCCTTTATTCCATTTTCTCCCAAAAATGCCTCACTTAATCCAATTAATAAATATTTTGTAAATGCTAATTAATAACCAATTGTTGAATGCGGTAAAATTGGTATAATCCTGGTAACCATTTGTACAGTCCGACCACCACAACTGAATAGGATTGCCTAAAATTGTTTTATTTAATTATTAAATTTTTATTTTATTTTAAAAATCAAATACTGTTGCTGTCGTAAATGGTAAAAGTGCTTCGTACAATGCGCCAATAATCTTCGGTGGTTGACATAATGCCAATTTGGGGACCCAATGGTTTCTGAGTAGGGCAAAATTATTTAATTGCTTAAAAATAATTTTCGATTTTTTAATTTTATATAAAAATTTTTTAATATTTTAGTTTATCTAAATATTACAGTTTAAAAATTTCAAGGAAAAAATTAAAAAAATATGGTCAACCCCCTCTAAAAATTCGCTGGCATTTTGCATCAAAATGTAGAAATGGCACTTGAAAAATGAGAAATTGTCCAAATCTCGGCTAAATTTTGGCTACATTCCGAATCAAGATTCTCGCGAATTTCTTTAATTAAGTATTGAATAAAATTGTCTATAATTAAAGTAATATAATTGTATTTGACCGGAAAATAGCTGACAAATTCCCGAATGAATTGCTCGTTCTCGGTCAAATTGTTGCTCCAGTTTGAGCCCAGCCCATTCAGTACGACCAGCCAAGTCCGTCCAATTGACGCTTTTGCGGCGTTTAAAAGATCAACCGGCAAACGTGCCTTGAATAAACACTAACAATTTAAAAAGTCTGAAAATGATTGTACTAAATGTAGGGCACCGTAACCGCTTAAAGAATGTGCTGTAAAGCTGCTTTGGTTTAAGAATTTTTTTTAAAAATGGAAAATTATGGTACTAATTTGTAGGGCACGGTAACCGATTAATGAATGTGCTTCAATACTGTATTTGTTACTGTAGCGGCTAAACGTCCAATGTTTCGAAATTTACTTGCGCATATCGGTTGGTTGTTGGTGCGCTAACGCTTGGATAGGCAAGCGGTGCAGAAGCGGTGAATTTTGGTATATGATAGGCGTCACGGAGTTGAGTGATGCCGAAAAAAAAAAATTAATTTTGGGAGTTAATTTTGAAATTAGTTTAATAATTTAAAATTTTCTAATAAATTTTTAAATAAATAACAAAAAAATTTTAAATAAATTTCTATATAAATTTTATTATTTATAGGCAAAAATATTTTTAATTATTTAAATTATTTAATGCTTAAAATTTTTTCTAGGAAAATCAACAAATTTAATTCTTATTGTTTTAAAATTATTTATTTCAAATTTGGAAAATTTTGAAAATTATTTAGAAAAATTAAAAATATTTAGCATTTTACTTGACGCATTTCCAATGCAATAAATTCCATTTTTATTAACACCCGAATAGAGTCCATTAATTGTGTTCGGGTCTGTCACTAAAGCGCCGTTGAAATAATTACCAATGAAAAAGGTCTGTGAAAAAATATTAAATATTAAAAATTATATTAACTTATTTTTCTATTTTTGGTGGTCTTAAAAAGAATAGGAAATTTTTTTATATATAATATTCATACATTTTTCCTTTAAAAATATATTTTCAATCCCAAAAAAATATTTTTTTTTGTTTTTATCTATTCGTAAATAAATTTTTATTTTATTTTTTACCTTTTTTTAAAAAAAAAAGTTAAATTTATTACAAAATTTATCAATCTATACAACAAACCTAAATTGACTACTTTTTTAAAATCAGAAAAAAATTTTTTGATACTTTTTTAAATTTTTGCCATTGAAAATTCCTTATTCATTTCCTCATTAAATCTAATTATTGCAATTTTCTAATTAATATCTAAATTGTTTTTGAAATTTATAAAAACATATTTACATACATAGCCTTGAGCCTTCAAATTTTCGAATTGTTTGCTAGAAATTGTGCTGTCACACATTGAGTTGAAGCCTATGCTGTCGCCATGAACGAAAAAGGCATAATTAAGAATAATAAAAGCAAACGCACAAATAGCGGAATTAAATTTCAAGAACATTAAAAACTTAAATTAAAAAAAAATTGATTAAATTTGGAAAATAAAAACAAATTTTCCACTGAAATTGGCGTGAAAAATAAAATATTTTGTGCACAAATAAGGCAATTAATCGTTCACAGAAAATAATTGAATTGAGAATAGTGCCCCATAAAAATTGGCGCAAAAAAGGTCAGAAAAGTGTAAACAAACAAATACATTTAAAATAACAAAAAATAGTTAAAAAAAATTGCAAAATTTTTATTTTAAATTTTTTTTAAAAAAAAAATCATTTAACAGACTTTATATTACATACAAACTTTTTGAGTTATACAAAAAATTTTAAAAAGTAAAAATAAAAATTTTAGCTCAAGTTGAGTGTATGCTTCAAATCAAATTTTCATCCTAAGTTTCTAGGCCACAACTGTTTTTTCTTACTTGATGAATGCCTAATTTTTTGTTATTCTCGATTTCCGAGTCGAGAAATTTCTCGGGTTTTTTGGGGTCTTGGTTCTCGTATCGTTTCCCGGGGTCATTTCTCGGTTCTCGTATCGTTTCTCGGGGGTCATTTCTCGGTTCTCGTTTCTCGGTAAAAATCATTTCTCGCACCCTACCTACCTCTGTTTGGGTTGATGATCAATGAAAACCAAATTCATCTATGAAAACAAGCGAAACGCCGACCGTTAAGGTTCTCGAGTTTTCGAAAAACCAAATTTATTGGAATTCATTAAACTAATTGGTCCACTAATGAGCAACGCAAATCTTCACACCTTTACTGTTATATAACTCGGTTATTTTTGAAAAAATTATACATCTTTTTATTATAATATAAAAAATATTTCCATTTATTACTTTTATTGATTGTTTTTTTTTATAAAAAGGCATATGCATATTCCACGCCTATTCGTGTGCGTTTATTGACTTTGCATTGACGTGTAGAATCAATCATAGGCATATGCATATGCCAATGATGTGAATGTATTTCTTCAATTGTTGCTGGCATTTTTGCCATCATACAAATTTGGGCATTGCATTTATTCATTATATGCACGTAAAATGTATATCTTTGATGAATGCCTTATATGCGTGTATATTATAATAGGGTTGTATAAGCAGAGTTATAGCGATGGAAATTATTTTTACACACATACGCGTGCGTATTCACATCATATGAAAATTGTGTATAAATACGGCATTGAAACCTTATTATACAATCCATAAAAATATATCCTATATCCCTCCCCATTATATCATAAAAAAATATGAGAATTCCCATTATATTAATATTATTATGCATCGTTGCATTGCTAATACATGATGCATGCGCCACGGGCAAAAAAACGCCGAAGAAGGCAAACAGAAATCGTGCCAAAAAAAATGGTTTTTATAATTTTATTTTATTTATTTGAAATTAAATTAAAATTTTTATATTTAAACAGGGAACAATGGAACCCCGTCCAGACAAGCAGCGGCACCAGGAAACCAGAACAAAAATATGCCGGAAGCAAGAACCAATGGGCAATCTCCGAAAAAGGGTAATTATAATTAATTTTCAAATAAATATTTCCCGCAATATACAACAGTTTTACCTTCAAATACAAAAAATGGAGCATTTCTGGCCAAAATAGGACAAAAAAAAAATCGCAATAAATTCCTAAAAATTCCCGGTGACGTCACTCTTATCTGCAATTGATATGGGGAATTTTCAAAAATTATTGACCTTCAGATCTATTAAAATTTCGACAACGGACCCGGACTAGAACTTGGTTCGAAATCAGACTTTTTCACGGTTTTTGATTCAAATTACAATACCCAAACCGAGGGATTGGGATTTTGACAAAGAAAAAGCCGGGGGATACTTGAATGGGATACAGGATTAAAATCCCCTGGGTTTTTCTTGATCAGGTCCGGATAAATTTTAAAAAAATTAATCATAATCTGAGCGAATCAAAATTCATTGAGGATCGATCGTCACATTTAATTTAATTTTAATTAAAAAAAAGATATATCCATAACATCATAAGTGTTAAAAGCGTTGGAAATCAACCAAATCTACGCTTTAATAATTCACTTTTTAATGTATAATAACAAATTTATTAAAATAATTTTTAATTTTTATGACTGGGTGGAGCAACATTAAAACCAGCAAAAGAACACGGTATCATATGAATACAGAAATTTAATTAAATTATTATAAAATATTCTAATGTATGTACAGGCAAAAATTAGGAACAAAAAAAAAAGCAAAATTCAGTCAGAATTAATTAGCAAATTTATTTTTCAATTAATTAAAAAAACATATATCCATAAAACTTACAGGTGGTAAGAGCATTGGAGCCGAAGTGAAAGGTGTAAAAAAAATAATTTATTAAAAGTTATAACATTTTTGTTAAAGGAATAAAAGCAAAGAAATATTATTAATAAAATCATTAGCCATTAATTAAATAAATAAATAAATATGCATTTAGATGCTGCTCAACAGTCTACGCCAAAAAAATTATTACGTGCTGCAAGCGTTGGTAGTTTGCTTCTACTTTCGAGTCTTGCAGGGGTCGGTTTTGAAGAATTTTATTTTCTGTTTGCAATTAAATATTGAAATTTTGTAAAAAAAAAATCCTTTTTTTTTTATACAGAAATTTGAATTATATTTTAATATTTTTGTAAACAAAAAATCATTTTTTGTTCAGATTTTTTGGCATTTTCATCACAGGGTCCACCATTTCGAAAATTTTGTATATAAATTTTTGGCATTTTCTGGGGATCAGTTTTTTGGGATTGTTTATATTGTTCTTAATTCACATAGATTTACAACTTACCTAATTGGAACTAATTAAAATTAATGTACTTAAAACAACATTTAGCAGCCCATAACGGCAGGAGCCTATGACATTAACCAGGACCGGAATTCACATATGACTGTTGCCGAACAGTGTGAGATGAAAATTTCAAATTCATAAAAAAACATTTAAACAATTTATTTCACATATTTTATTGGAAAAATTATATAAATATTCTTAAATTAAAATAATTAAAATTACGCACGAAAAAATGTTTTTTTTTCATTTTCAGTTATTGTTAAGTTAGTTTTCGAGTTCTTAGCAACTATTTTCTTGTTTTTTAGCACCTAAAAAGATTAAAAAAAAAAAAAATATTAAAAAAAACTATTTTCAACTTTTTGGCGTTTACCCAAAATAAAAATACAATAAAAACGCAAAAATACACCCCCCTAAGAAGCGACTCCAAAAATTGAAGAATAAATACACCCACGAAGAAGAGACCCAAAAATTTTCAAAAATGCAACCCTAAGAAATGAAAAATTTTCTCTCAAAAATTCATCACCAAAATTTATTTCCTTATTTTCTTACAAGAATTTCCGCAGTTTTAGCAACTATAAAAAAATAAGAAAACTAGTAAGAATGAATTTTAACAGAATTTCAAAAAAGTTTTTTCATGAAACGAATTTTAACATTTTTTTTCATTTTTTAGGGGTTTATTTTTCTGAAAGTTTTGGAGTCGATTCTTAGGCGGTGTATTTTTCGTTTTTAATGCACCTTTTGTTAAAAAAAAATTGCGCAAAACGCCAAAATGAGTCAAAATAGGCCTTTTCAATTTTTTTTTTTTTTTTTAGGTTTTTAGGCTCTAAAAACAAAAACCTAGAAAACAGGCACTAATTAATAACTCGAAAAATAGCTTAACAACCCCCCAAAAAAAAAAGATTTTCGTGCATTACAGGTCATTGGGAGCCTAATGAAAAATAGGAAAAAAAAAACCTAAAAATCGTATCCCTAGTAATTAAAGGGTAACATTAATTAACATGCCCGAAAATTTGTAATTATCTTTTTTTTTCTACTTTAGACAAAATGCATGGACGGGGTAATAATATGGCGGCACAAAGAAGTTATTTATATGGAGAAACTGCAGCGGCAAGTAAGATAAAACTAATTTTTGTATAATTTCAAAATTTCAAAATTGAAAAGTAAAAAATCCTAATATTAAACAATTAAAAGCAATTTTTTTTTTTAATTTTTAGGTAAAATTAATTATAAAAAATGTAAAATTATTTAACAAGCCCAAAAATTTAAATAATTTTTTTGATTTCTATTTAATTTTTACATAATTTGAAAAATTTGAAATTTTAAATTAAAAAGTCTAAATTTATGGCAAAAAAAAATTTATCCAGCTAAATAATTCAAATAATTTTTTTTATAAATTATTTTAAAATGTAAAAATTATTTGACAATGCTAAAAAACAAATATTTAATCATTTTTTCTATAGTACTTTTAATAAACAATTAAAATTTCATTTTTATTTTATAAATTAATTATTAAAATGTATATTTGACATGCCAAAAATTGAAATTCTTTTTTTCTATGGTAGTACTTTTAATAAACAATTAAAATTCTTTTTAGTTAATTTTAGAAATTAATTATTAAAATGTATATTTGACATGCCAAAAATTGAAATTCTTTTTTTCTATAGTAGTACTTTTAATAAACAATTAAAATTCATTTTTATTTTATAAATTAATTATTAAAATGTATATTTGACATGCCAAAAATTGAAATTCTTTTTTTCTATAGTAGTACTTTTAATAAACAATTAAAATTCTTTTTTGTTAATTTTAGAAATTAATTATTAAATTGTAGCAAAATTATTTGACGTGCCAAAAATTGAATTAATCTTTTTATTTCTATTTTAGCCAAGGCACAAACAACACACAATAATTTTGCACGTCATACACGAACAAAAAATACGCCTCCACCACAACCACACAAAAAGACTCTTCGATCACCAAACTTTTCAGCATTAGCTGCTGAAAGTAATGCAAAATAATTTAAAATTTAAAACCATAAAAACGAAATCGCAAATAAATTTTACATAATTTAAAAATAAATTTAAAAATTTCTAAAAAAAAAAATCGCCTACTTTCCCAGGCAGACACAATCAGCTGAAAAAAATGCTAAATAGAATATATTAAAAAAAACACACAATATTTTTTAATTGAAAAATTTTGACAAATTTATTGAAGACCACCCTAATTATAAAATTAATTAAAAAGATATTTATTGCAATATTTAAAGAAATTTTTGAGCATTAAAATGAATTTTATGGAAATTGAAACTTTCAAATATGTTTTGTTCGAATTTGGTTTTAAGCTGAATTTGCAAAAATTATTTTTATATTTAAATAATTTCACAAAATTATTGAAAAATCTCACTGCAAAATCAAAAAAAGGAAAAAAGTTATTTATTGCAATATTTAATTTTAAATTTTTTGAACAATATTTTTCGGGATTTCATTTAATAAGTTATGGAAAAAGATTTAAACTTTTTAATATTTAAATTTTCAGGAGCAAAACAAAAAAAAGAAGATAAAGAGCGGATAAGTAATAAAATTCGTAATTTCAATTTAAAAATATATTTATTAATAAAAAGAATTTAGCCACTAATAAATTAAATATATTTAATTCTTTTATAAAAAAGTTTAAAATTTTCTAAAATTGGGTTAATTTAAAAATTCATGAAAAATATTTTTTCGTTTTAAATTTATTATAAAAAGAAAATTTTAAATAGAAAAACTATTTAAAAAATATTTATTTCAGAGCAGAAAATGTTATATTCTAGGATCCGATAGTATCATAAATTATCCATGAAATATAATTATTGTTTATATTTAATATAAAAAAATTTAGCCAAAAATGAATACAATGATGAATTTTATGAAGAAGAAGCTGACACTACTGATGTTTATCGAGCGCAACCAAAAAGATACAACAGTAAAATAATAAATTAAATATATATATATATATTTTTAATGAATTTTATTCAAATTTTCGAATTTAATTTTGTTTTTTATTTTCATTTAATTATTTTCTGCTAAACACTGGCAATTAATTTATTTTTAACTTTTGTTACATTTAGACGTTCCGACTCAAGTCATGCCCCAAGACAATTTTGGCAATAGCTTCGATGAAAATCGGGAACATTATCAAGATCGTAAATTCGAAAACTGAAAAATAATAAATTAAAAAATTATTCTTGTTTTTGGATAACGAATTTATTTATTTTTTATATTTAAATTTTATTTAACTTTAAAAAACCATGGCATAATATTTAATTTATTTTTTAAAATTGTTTCTGTCTTTTTTATTTTATGTTTTCTTTAAACAGTTTTTAAAATTTAATTTGATACCAAAATTAAAATATTTTAAATTTAATTATTAAATAAAAAATTAGGGTATCATCATCATAATTCGAAAACACCTAAAGTAAAAAAAACATATTCTTGTTTTTTTTGGCAATGAATTTATTTATTTTTTTTTTTAAATTTTATTTCGCGTTAAGAAAATTAAACCGCAAAAACTCTGGCAATTTATTTTAAAAATTATATTACATTTAGTCAGTCCGACTCGTCATGGCACAGTTATGCCAGTCAAACAAAATTCTGTCAATCCAATCGATAAAAGTCAATTGGGATATAAGCATAATCGTAAGTCGTAAAAAAAAATTAAAAAATTATTTCTATTTGTAGGCATCGAATTTATTTTTTATATTTTAAAAATTTAAAATTTTTTAAAAAAATTGTTTCTGTCTTTTTTTATATATTTTCTTTATACAGTGTTTAAAATTAAATTTTAATATAATTTAGGACCGGAAACTTATCGCTATGATAGCAACCCAAGAGGTAAATTTAAATAATTTTGATAATATAAAAACGGAATATTTTAAAATTAAATATTAAATCAAAAATTAGGAATATCATAAATAAATTTAATTCAAAAACACAGTAAACAAAAAAAAAATATATATATATATATATATATATATATATTCTTTGGATAATTAATTTATTTGAACATCGCAGGCATAAGTCGAAAAAATTAAAAACAATTATTTTGGACATCGAATTTATTTTTTATATTCAAATCTTATTTAAGTTTAGAAAACTAGCACAATTTAAAAAAAAAATTTAGTTGTTTATGTCTTGATTTTGATATTTTCTTTATACAATGTTTAGAATTAAATTTTATTATTTAATTTAGGAGTGGAAAACCGTTATTATGGCGAGCAAAGTAAATTTAAATAGTTTAACTTTGAAGCTTTTTTTGAATGAAACGAAAATTAAAATATTTTTAAATACACTGAAAATTTTAAATAATAATTAAAAATTGGGAGTATCATATTAAAGTAATGCAAAAAACAGAAAACTAAAAAGTATTTTGTTTTTAGATACCGAATTTTATTTATTTATTTGTTTTTAAATTTTGTTACATTTATATAATCCGACTCATTTTGTGCCAGGTGAACAGAGTTATGCCAATACACTCGATGAAAATGAAAAGCAATATTATCATAATCGTAAGTCCTAAAAATGAATTAAAAAAATATTTTTGTTTTACGAATATCGAATTTATTGAATTTTATTTTAATTTAAAAATCATAACATAATTTTAATATTTTTTACATTGTTTTATGTCTGTTTTTTATTGTATTTTTTTATAAAACAGCTTTTAAATCAATTTTATTTTATATTTAGAACCGGAAACTTATCATTATGAAAGCAATCCAAGAGGTAAATTTAAAATTATTTTTTGAATGACTCAATTAAAATATTTTTTGAATTGCTTGAATATTATGCAGAATTTGTTCTAATCAGCAGAGATAACAAAATTATGTAATATGTTGCAACTGTAATTCGAAATTCATTATTTTTTTTTTTTGCATATTTTGAAAATTTTTAAAAAACTTTGTTCCAATTTTTTTAAAATCATGAAACCAAATCGCATTATTGTTAGAATTTTTATTCCCAAAAGTTAATTAAAATATTAAAAAAAAAATTTTTTCGTTAAATTAACTAATTTTTGAAATGTACTGAATTTGTTTTTTCGAAATTTGCATGATATTAGAGTTAATTAAACACAAAAAATTAAAAACCGTTCATAAAATTGTACATATAAAAAAAAAATTACTTAAAAAGGTATGAAAATAAAAAAATAACATATTATTATATATTTTTTAATTTAATATGAAAGATTTTTACTTGTTTAAGAAGGCCAATTTACTCAAGTTGACACCTATGTACATGATGGCCAAATAAATCCGAAAATAACGCGTAAAATTAATAATAAAATTATCCAAAATTAAAATTTCTAAAATTTTTAAAATTAGAAGCTCCTCCACCTCCGGCACGAACTCAAGAATTTCATATTCCACCTCCATCTAACCGAGGTTAGGATGGATTAATTATCAACTATGTTAATTAAGCAAATTAATTAGCGAACTTACTTTAATTTATATGAAAGAGTAAAATATACTGTAGGAAAATAGAATTTAATAAAATAAAGGTTTTGGTCATTTCAGAGCCGACTAACTACAACTTATGTGGACTAAATTGGAACAAATTTGGCAACCACTGCTACTTAGTTTGAATTTATTATCAAATTTAAAATTTAAAAAAAATATTATTTTATTATATTATAATTTTAAATGAAAATATTTTTTAATTATTTAAAAATTTAAAATTTAATTATCGTTTTTAAATTAGAATTTTCAAATATAATTAACCAACTTAATGTGTTAAAATTCAAAAAAAAAATGAAATTGTCCCATGTCCAAAGAGTGAAAATTCAAAAATTTGAAAGTTTATTAAAATCCTTGCGGCAACTTTGAACATTTTAATTTATTTTAAATTTTATGAGATTTTCCAATTTAAGCCTCACCCCCCCCCCCCTTAAATTATGAAATTTTCCAATTTTCAACCCTTCGATCCGTTTATAAAATAATTAAGAAAGAATTTAAAAATTTACTAAAATTCTTTTAAACTTGTAAAAATTTTTATTTATTTAAATTTAAGAAATTTCAAATTTCTGAATTTATTATCTTACAAAATTTTTTTATTTCTTTCTAAATTATAAAATTTTCCAATTTTCAACTTTCCTTCCATTTATAGAATAATTAAGAAAGAAGAAACAAAATCTAAAAAAATTTGTTAAATTCTTTTAAAATTGGAAAATTTAAGAAATTTTCCAATTTAAGGCCCCCCCCCCCTTTAAGGTTAGTACAAATCCATCAGGCAAACCAATCACTGTTGATGAGGCAATAAAAGAGTGCCAACAACATAATCCAAATGCCCAACTTGCGTCAATTCACAGTCCAATGGAAGAAGATTTTGTGGCCGGTGAGTTGTCCAATTTTTGCTGATTTTTTCGGTTTTAGTGTCCAATTAGCAGAAATTGTTTTAAATAATCAAAAATTAAAATTCCAATAAAAAACAAAAAATTTCATAAATATTTTACGTTATTTTTTGGATTTTTACATCACAATATTAGACAGTGAATTTTCAGAAACGAGATACGGTAATAAGTTCATCTAAAAATTTCCAATTTTACTTCAGTGTTTTTCATTACAATGTGATACAAGATCATCTAAAATTTTAAGTTTTACTAAGAGTGTTTCATTACTGTATGATACAGTGTATTTTTTGAAAAAAATTTTTACAGACCAATGAATATTGTACGTCAAAAAACCAAATTAAAGCAAATAAATCTCTTAAAAATTTTCACTGCAATTTTTTAGACTTTTTATTTTAAAATGCATTGTACAATAATTTAATAAGTTTTTTGGACTTATTGAACGCTTACAAAATGCTTAAGTGATACAGTACATTTTTTGAAAACGACATACGGTAGTAAGACCATCTGAATTTTGAAATTTGATATATGTATTGGTAGCGAAAAAATCTACAGACTGTTTCCTTACAGTATGCTTACATTTTCGATTTTCATAAAATTTATTGCAGTTTTTTGAACATTTTTTAAATTTATTTCAATAAAATTCACATTTTTTATGCAATGATTCGACCTAATCATAGAAAAAGTTAATGGATTTTTTAAATTATTTTATTAATTTTAAAATTAATTTGCATAATTAAAATTTAATTGTTTTTTAGCACTTACAAAAAATCGTCCTTTCCGTAGCCAAAAACAAGGACAATCATTGTATTGGCTTGCACAAATGAAAAGTACCGTGAAACACGTAAGCAAAAAAATACTGTAGTCATTCATTGTCATACAATAATTAAAATATTTAATATATAATAAAAATGAAAATGAAATTTTAATAAATTTTAAATTAAAAAAGATTGCCAAATAATGATTTTAACATTTAATAGATATGAAATCTCTATAATTTTCACATTTAAACTTAAGATTGTATGAATTATGCAAAATTTTATTTGTGACAATTTTTTTTTTTGTTTTTTTTTTTGTAAAAAAACGTTAGTTGAAAAGATTTTTTATTTCTGAAAATAATGACAGACAGACTTACAAAATAAAGTGTGAAAATGTGCAGGTTTTTTGATTCGATTTGCATTTCTTCTTAAAATATGAATTTTAAAAATTTTTTTGACCCAAAAACCTATTTTTTTTTTGAGCCCGAGTTCTGATTTAGAATATTTTTCGATGATATAATACCCCATCTATTTACTCCGTTATATCAAATTTATTTATTAAAATTTTAAAAATTTATATTGGAAGATTTTAACCGAAAACCGGGGGGTCTAAAAAAGATTTTTTTTATGTGTCAGTTTGCGTCAAACAAATGCCTTAAAATAATTTTATTTCCAAATATTTTTTATTTCTGAATAAGAACATACATGAAAAAAAATTAAATGCGATAAAGTGCAAGTTTTTCTGCTGTTTTAGAATTCACATTTCTCTAAGAAATATGAATTTTAAAAATTAAAGCTGCTACAGTTACGAATACAGTATGTTTTACATTACAGACAAACAACGATATGGATGGGGACTACGGTAATGAGGGTAGCAGCGGCAGCAGTGACGTAGCTTTTGAATGGTCTGACCGTACTCCGGTCGACTACGGTAATCCCGCTGACAAGAAGTCGGCCAAAAACTTTCCATGGTACACAAAGCCAAGCACAAAATATTTGGAAAATAATTCGGGTGTGGTGATGTACGGTAAAAAAAAGGATGGGCAAAACAATCCATGGATGGACGAGAAACATACCGGTACATGGTCCGCCATCTCAACACAGAGCGCCACGCACGGCAAATCAGTGCCAGATGTGCATGGCTATGTGTGCAAAATGCCGACCATGAAAGCGACGAATACGGTAGGGAATGGAACAAAAAAAAACGAAAATGGACGGTAATTGTTTACGGTAGTTGTTGCAATTAGTCATCATCTGTTTTGTGGCTAAGTATTGGTGTAAATTTGGTAAGAATTAAAAAAATTAGGGAAATTTTCCAGCAAATTTAGTAAAAATTTTCATCAATTGAACGCATTGGCACTTATCTTTGCTATTGTGCCATTAATTCATTTCTACATTTTTTTAAATTATTCAAATTTGCCAAAAACATTCAAATTTGGTTATTTTTAGTCCAAATCTGTTAGCAAAAAGGCAAATTTTCTTTGGAGGCACAAAAAGCTATTTTTTTCGAAAACATTATAAATAGAGACCGACTAAAAAGGCACCAAAAATCGCGAAAAAGGCACTATAATAGGCACAAAAAAATTTTTTAAAAAAAAAGGCACGAACCCGAAAAAGGCATGAAAATAGGCATTAAAAATTTTTTATTGAGGATTTTTAGGGAGCGAAACACGTAAAACTAATTAGAAAGAAATCATTTTTGTATTCCAAGAAAATATTCACAAAAACATTAATATTATGCTGTTTTTTTTAATTTTAATTAAAAAATACTAATTTTAGCACCATTTGAACCCCCGGGCGCCACCCAATGCCGAAGAACAGCAACAATTCTCACCAAAAATGGCACAAAATTTCAATTCGCGCAACCCCACGGAAAACATTGGTGAAAAGGATGAAGAAGAGGATGAAGAGCCACACTTCAGCAGAAACAACGGAAACCAATATGGTCTTGGGCCGGATGATGAGGACAGAAGAAGATGGCCATAATTGACTGATGGCAAATGATGGAATGGCACAAAAAATGGATATTATTTTTTGCGATGGATTTTTATGTTTTTTCGGGCACTTTCTATGGGATTTTCACTTGTCTGTGTTTTCTTTTATTTTCATTTGGGGAGCGCTATTATGAGAGTTTTGGTTTTTTAAATTTTTATTGTTTTAGAAATGGTGGTTAGTATAAAGCATTTTCATTATGAATTTCGTTAAATTTAAAAAACACTATTCATTCGTCGTTTGCCCAATTAATAAATAAAAGACAATAATAAACCCAAAATCGGACCGAAATCAAAGTGTTCAAAAATTAAAATAATAAAAAAAAGAAAAATTACAAAAAAAAAAGCTCCATTAGAAATTATAGTTAATTGCATCAATAACAAAAAAAATTTAACAAAATATTATTGTGCTGGTTTTTTGTTTTGTAAAATCCGCCATTTTAGCTATTTTTTCAACAAAATATTGTTTAATTTTGCTTGAAAATAACAAAATTTAGCATTTTTAGTATCATTCGATAGACTACATTTTTCTTTATTGGCCTGCAAAATTTCAAAAAATTTGGAAAACAATTAATATTAAAAAATTACATGTTTTTTAAATAATTTGGATGCCAAAAATCAAATACCAAATTTTCCACCATTTTATATTTTTACTTCTCTTTTGTCACACAAATTTTTACATTTGCAAGAAATTATTCAGAGACGCCAAAAACAAAATCGACCTAAATTTACGAATCCAAATTACGTAAAAATTGCTAAATCCGTAACCCCTTAATCCGTATGCGGGAATTAAGAAAATAAATAAATGCGTAATCAGTCATCATCATCTTATTGAGTAAAATTATGCACAAAACGAGATGGTTGTTAATGAATCAGAATGATCGAGAAAAAATTTCATTAAAAATATTGAAAACTTAACGGTGGAATCTTTAAAAAAATGCTAGAAAAATTTGAAATTTCCGAAGGCTTTGCCTAAATTATAAAATTATAAAAATTTCGAATGAAATCTTATGAAATTTCTTATAAATCTGAACTCCTATATTAAAAAGTGTGAATATGTCGCAAAATATGTTAATAAAAGTCACAACCAATTGATTGAATAATTTAGCATGGTTAAATAAATTATTACTTATAAAAGTTAGAGTTTAAAGAAAGAAGTTAATGGAATTCCCGGCCATTAAAAAATCCAAATTGCCCTCTTATAAAAGTTTTTTGGCGCGGAGCGCCCTCTAGAGACAGTGTTTAATAGCGAAGCTATTTAGATTTTTTAAAAATAAATTAAAATTGTCATTTTCAGTGCCCGTAGGGCACTGGTTTGATTAAAAGAAAAAATAAATAATGTTATACAAAAAATAATTATTATGATAATAATATTATTTGTTATACATAGAGGAAAAATAATTCATTTTCTTGAAAACCGGACTTCCTGTTTGTAATAATTTAAAATTTCCACGTATTTCCGGCAAAAATATTTAATGGAAAAATTGCATATAAAAAGGGCCAAAAATTTTCACATAATTCATCTTCAAAAATTCATTCCCCATATAATTTATTCATTCCCTAATAAATAAATTTTTTACAAAATGAACAACTTTATATTTGTCGCATTTTTAACTGCAGCGTTTTTTAGCTCAGGTAAAATTCAAAAAATAAAAATTCTGAATTTTTGTAAATTTTAGGCCTCGCTTTACCGACTCCTTATGATGCCGAATCAGAATCTTCTGAATTATATGCTCCACTACTTTCAGCTGACGGTAAAATAATTGTTAAAGAAAAATAAATAAATAATTTCTTTTATTAAAAACTTTTTAAAATTAAATTTATAATTATTGAATTTAATTGTTTAGCAAATGTTCAAGCAGCAATTACCAATGAAACTGATTCTGCTGCTGAGATAGAAATTCCATCAATTCCGGCAAAAATTGAACAACAAACTACTGCTGGTAGTTTAAGCCGGAAAAAATTTGAATTTGATTTTTTTTAAGTTTAAATAAAAATTTTTTATTAATCCCCTAAACTGATCCAAACCAATTTAAACTGGCACTTTTCAAAGCCTCGTCATCCGCGCCGAAAAGTGAGCAGACGTGAAGCGGCGGCAAAAGCAAAGCAGACGCCCGCCAAACTTCCGGCTGATTACGACGTGAACCGCGTGGCGGAACGCGCGGCGGCCCGTGTGTACGGGTGGCTTCCGGAAGACAAGCAGCCAAAGTCGATCTTTGACGCGGCGGAGAAGGCAAAGAACACGCCCAAACCGCCGGGCGACTACGACGTGGAGCGCGTGGCGCAAAAGGCGGCACGGCTCGTCTACGGTGGAGTGCTGCCCATCGGCTTGCAGCCCAACTTCGCCGGCCCTAGCACTAACTAGGGTTGATACGAAAAATTGTTGCGGATTTTTTTACGACAAATTTCAAAAGGATAGCTTGAAAAAATTTTGATAATTTTTTTATGAAAATTTTAAAAGAATATGTGATAAACTTTGTGTCATGCTTTGTAATTTTTTCTGTTGGTGCACATTCAATTTTCATGTTTTTATAAAATCTAGCAAAACAAGTCGTCAATTCTAGTAGGAAAACATATAATTAGTGATTTTTTTAAATTAAACCCATAAAATTTAATGTTGACACTCATCTTTGCGCTGTTGGTCATCACATCGTCGCATTTCAATTGCGATGATTTATTGGAGCCAGTTGAAGATTGTCCCCATGTTTTTTTGTTATCAAGATTGCAAATCTCAGTGAATAGTCGTCCCAATCATTGTTGTGCAGCGTTGTTGTCTCCATTAGTATTCCATCGGGTAGTAACATTCTCACCATCGCCATCAAAAAGTCTAACAATGCAGGACATACATTGAGTTTAACTTTATGGGGGAGCGCGCATTAAAATGGCATATTAAATTTCTTTCGTATAAACGGCTCAGGCGTCCATAAACGGGCATAGATGCTGCAGCTCAATCAGAAATTTCAGCAAAAAAAGTCTTCTTCAAGGTTGTTGTAGGTGAATTGTACTTTTCATCCAAGCAATTTTTTAAGCGCTTGGTCATCGTCCCTCCGGGGTTCTTGGCCGTATCACGCAAAAATTTTGGTCGACAGTTGAATAGTTCAGCACAAAACTCGCATATAAGCACCGTATTCAAATTAGGGCAAACGAATGCATCAACTATTGCTATCTGCGATGAGAGAGTATAGGCTAATGGCTATGCAACCAATGTTCTTTCTCAACCAAGTGTAAAAGGAGTGAAGCATAATATTTAAGAATGAAATAACTCATATTTAAGAATGGTATAACGCACAAAATCAAAGATCAATCATTTATTAAACAAAATCATTTTGGTCTAAAATATGGTTGAAATATTCAAATCTTAGTGCTTATCATAAACCTTATTGGTCTAAGAATTAATCTATTTTACGACCATTCACACTGCGACTGCCTCAAGAACATAATGCGTGTAATTTTGTAGCATTTGTTTTCATTTTGATTGCGTTGTTGTTGTCGTTGTCTACGTTGTGCTGTTGGTGTTGTTACTGCTTGACTTGAACTCTTCATGTTCTTCGTTGACGTGGTAATTCTCCAGCTGCTGCTGGTACTGCTTGATGTCGTCGAACGACGTTGTGTCCGTGGCGGTGATGGATTGATAGGGTCCGCTTGGTAGAATTGATTTTGCACGCACATCCCTTGGAAATTACATGACAGGAAGCGTCATAAAGGCATGGGGTATAATCCATCCCCACGAAAGTGAGTTGATCTATCTTTATTGAAAAAATGGTGACTTTGGGAACAAAAATTTAATAATATTTAATATTAAAACATTTTGAGCTAGAGAAAGCAGAATTGTCAAAATAAATGAAGAAAAAAAAAGTAAAACAAATATTTGGAGTTGAGTGAAAAAATTGGCATCAATGAAATTTTTTTTAAAGTTAACGGTTCCATTAATTTACTTTTAACAGAATTATTTACTTGAAATTATGCAACATATCAAATTAGAAAATTCAAGTCTCATAAATCGCTTTATTGCCGTAAAGTTGAAAAGTCAAATAAGCATTTTAGGCAAATATTTAAATTTTTTCATCAAAAATATGATTATTTTTTAACCAGAGAAGTGCGTCACCGACATCCACCATTTCCAAAAACATTTTATTAAATTTTCTTATAAAATTTACAAAAAATTTAATTAAGAGATTTTACGTAAAAGTATGGATTTTTTAATTGAATCTATCTGTTGTTTAGAAAACCATAAAACTTATTCCGAAAATAGGAAATTATTTATTTTATTTTTTAAATTTAATAATTGTTGTAATTGATTTCATATTTTTAATTGCACAGTTTGTCATACTTGATTTTTTCATGTGAATTTTTTCATTTCCGGACTTCCTGTTTGTAACAACTTTAAATTTTCCACGCATTTCCGGCGAAAAATATTTAATGGAAAATTGCATATAAAAACGGCAAAAATTTTCATAAAACTCATCATCAAAAATTCATTCACCCATAAAATTTATTCATTCCCTAATAAATAAATTTTTTACAAAATGAACAACTTTATATTTGTCGCATTTTTAACTGCAGTGTTTTTTAGCTCAGGTAAAATTCAAAAAATAAAAATCTGATTTTTTTATAAATTAGGCCTCGCTCTACCGACTCCTTATGATGCTGAATCGGAATCTTCTGAATTAAATGTTCCACTACTTTCAGCAGACGGTAAAATAAATTTTTAAATAAAATAAATAATTCCATAAATAAAAAGGTTTTTAAATTAAAATAATAATTTATTTTCATATATTTATAGCAAATATTCAAGCAGCAATTACCAATGAAACTGATTCTGCTGCTGAGATACAAGCTCCAACAATCCCGGAACCAATTGAACAGCAAACTGTTGCTGGTAGTTTAAGCCGGAAAATAATTGAATAATTTTTTTTTTAATTCAAATAAATTCTTTAAAAATAACCCCCAAAATTTTATGTTTTAATTTTTTTTTCTTTTTGAAAAAATGAACTGTTAAAAAGTGCCAAAATCAACTTTTATAAAAAATTTTTACATTTTCAAAAAACATAAATTATTCTTTTTTTAACCAATTAATTGTTAATTCTATTTGTTAACAAATTCCCTTAAATAATTAAATTTATCTTTTTAAATAAACCAACAAATTTAACTGATCCAAATCAATTTAAACTCGCACTTTTCAAAGCCTCGTCATCCGCGCCGAAAAGTGAGCAGACGCCAAAAAAAGTGATCAACATGAAAAGCGCGATGGAAGGCGCGGCGGCCAATGTGTACGGGGGGCTTCCGTTAGACCAGCAGCCCAAGACGATCGCTGAAGCGGCGGCAAAAGCAAAGCAGACGCCCGCCAAACTTCCGGCTGATTACGACGTGAACCGCGTGGCGGAATGCGCGGCGGCCCGTGTGTACGAGTGGCTTCCGGAAGACAAGCAGCCTAAGGCGATTATTGACGCGGCGGAGAAGGCAAAGAGTAAAATAAATTTTTAAATAAAATAAATAATTCCATAAATAAAAAGGTTTTTAAATTAAAATAATAATTTATTTTAGTTTTTAAATTAAAATAATAATTTATTTTAATTTATTTGTGTAGCAAATGTTCAAGCAGCAATTACCATTGAAAATGAATCTGTTGCTGAGATATATGCTCCACCAGTTCCGGCACCAATTGAACAACAAAATGTTGCTGGTAATTTAAGCCGGAAAATAATTAAAATTTTATTTTTTTTAATTCAAATAAAATTATTTTTTATTTAATTATAGAAATTGCTCAACCAACTGAAACTGGTAATGAAGCTTCTATTGGTGCACAATCTGTACCAATTTCTACACCTCAAGCTGAAGGTATATAATGAACTGAGAATTTAAAAATAATTAAAAAATAATTGATTTAAGAATTTAATTTTTAAAAATTGATTGAAAATTTTGATATGGTGTAAAAACTGCAAAATTTCACCCCTCAAGGTCGATTTTTTCAAAAAAAAAACCCAAAAATTTAATTCTTTTTATCTTATTAAAAATAAATAAAGATGAAAAAAATTACTTAAAATCAATTTTGTTTTTTTTATAAAGAAAAATACATTTAGATTTTTTGCATTCATTCAAGTAAAACAACAAATTTAACCGGTCCAAACCAATTTAAACTGGCACTTTTTAAAGCCTCGCCATCCGCGCCGAAAAGTGAGCAGACGCCAAAAAAAGTGATCAACATGAAAAGCGCGATGGAAGGCGCGGCGGCCAATGTGTACGGGGGGCTTCCGTTAGACCAGCAGCCCAAGACGATCGCTGAAGCGGCGGCAAAAGCAAAGCAGACGCCCGCCAAACTTCCGGCTGATTACGACGTGAACCGCGTGGCGGAGCGCGCGGCGGCCCGTGTGTACGGGTGGCTTCCGGAAGACAAGCAGCCTAAGGCGATCTATGACGCGGCGGAGAAGGCAAAGAACACGCCCAAACCGCCAGGCGACTACGACGTGGAGCGCGTGGCGCAAAAGGCGGCACGGCTCGTCTACGGTGTGCTGCCCATCGGCATGCAGCCCAGCTTCGCCGGCCCTAGCACTGACAAGGGTAGGCATGAATTTTTGTGAATAAGTAGGCCTGAAATTTTTGAAATTTTATGCTTAGACAAAGAAAATGCTCTTTTTATTGAAAATTTATTTTTCAGAGTCTGAGAAGGGTAGGCTTAAAAATTTATTGAGAATTTTTAGAATAAATAAATTTTCTTAAAAATTTTATTTGGTAGGCCGCCAAAACTTTCTTTCAAAGATTCGCAATCGTAGAAAATAAATTTCCAAAAAAAGAAAATAATTCATTTAAAAATTTAAGGAAAATATACCTTAAAATTTCACTTAGGCAATGTCGACGACTCGGAGAAATCTTCTGCTGCTGCTGGTGATGATGATAATGAAGTCGAAAAAGAAAAGAAGGAATAAGCAAAAAAAAAATATGTGAATTAATTCTAGGAAAAAAAGAAAATGGAAGCTTAGAAATTTGGTATTTCCTTTTTTAAACATTTATAAAATTTCAAAATAGACAGCTATTTTCGTGCCCTGTCAATTTCCGGCGTTTTTTTTTTGAAATTCAAAACGAAACAATGGCAGTCTCAATCTAAAATTTTTACTATTTAAATTTGAAATCCTTTTTTCAATTGTTAGCCCTATATTTGGAACCTGTCTTATTGAAATACTTCTTACTGCTGATAAATTACGTAAATTAATTTGTTTGAAAATGAAAAATGAAATGAAAAAATAAAAAAAAGATTTTCTTTGATAGGCGAAAACTAATTTTTGGTTTTTTGATTATTACAGTCAAATACCAAAGTAAGAATTAGAAAATTTTGTGAATAGAAAAATTTACACTCAAACTTTAGAGCCGGGCCATGTAAGGGTCTTAGGGACCCGGCAAATTGGCTCGTGAAACAGTCATTTTTAGGCGCCGGTTTTGTGCTAGTTTTTTTTCAAAAATTTGAAGGAGTGGTCTCGGCGACGCAGATAAGCGTGCCGTAGGAAAATTTGAGAAATTTTGGACCAACTTAAGGCTGTGAGCCCATTTTATTCACATTTATATTTCCATTTTATTTTATTTTTTAAATTAAAATATAGAATAAAATTTTATACGAATATAAAATTGCACTTATATTCATTAATGTAAATGTAAAAATATAAATTTCTCATACGCATTTCTTTATCCATGCCACCCTTAGCCACATTTTCTTCATAAAATTAAGCAAGTGGCGAAGTTTAATTTTTGCATTTTTCTTTCCCACTAATACATATTTCTTCTTTTCTATACTCTATAATTTTTATTGTTTTTTTCTTTTCTACTCTCTTTTGTATAAACACTATTTCGTTGTATTATAAACAGAAGTGATGCTGCATAGGCCAACAATGTATGCTCTCATATAGCCATATTTTCAATTCTAAAAGCTCATATTCCCCCCCCCATAACTCTTCATTCGTCTTATTCTCAAAACTAATACGTTTATCTTCGTTTATGCTGCATATGCCAACAATTGTATGACTTATGCCACAGGTCATATTTCGCCTGTTTTCTCTGTTATACTCTTCATTTGGCCAACTGTCTATTTTCCATTGTCTTTTTACTTTTCCACTCTCTTTTGTATAAACACTATTTCATTGTCTTAAGAATAGAAGTGATACTGCATATGCAAACATGTATGCTCTCATATATCCATATTTCAATTCTAAAAGGTCATATTTCCCCCCCCCCCCATAACTCTTCATTCGTCTTATTCTCAAAACTAATACGTTTATCTTCGTTTATGCTGCATATGCCAACAATTGTATGACCTATGCCACAGGTCATATTTCGCCGTTTTCTCTGTCATACTCTTCATTTGGCCAACTGTCTATTTAATATTGTCTTTTTTCTTTTCCACTCTCATTTATCAAAACGCTCTTTCCTTGGGTTTTATTATATGCAAAAGGTCATATTCCTCTAATTCTCTGCCATACTCTTCATTTGGCCAACTGTCTATTTTCCATTGTCTTTTTTTCTTTTCCATTCTCATTTCTATAAACGCTATTTCCATTGTTCTCATGTGAAAATTTCCGTATAAAAACAGAAATTGAAAACGAAAAAATAATTATAATTCATTACTAAAATGAACATTTTCATCTTTATTTTCATCGCCATGATATGCATACTCCACCGCAGCAAACGTATGTGACAAATTTTAATGCCAAATTTAAATTCTATTAATACATTTTCTAATTTTCAAATTTTAAAAAATAAAATAGTGCCAGAAAATTTTTGTCTCTCTCTCTCTCGAAATTCGAAAATTCTCAGAAAAGAGAACAAAATAGGAATTCAAACAAAGTCATAATGCCCAAATTTCTAATTGCAACATAAAAATAAGAAATGTAATTTATTTAAATTATTTCTTTTTAGATCATATAAATGCTGGACCATTGGACGCTGAAAAATGTCGGCATAAATGATTTAATAAAAATAATTTTATGTTTTTAAGAATTAATTTGTTTTTTATTTCTTTCATAAACTGATTTAGAGGGTTAATGCAAAAAAATATAAAAATAATAATAAAATTACTTTGTAAAATTTTAAGCGCAATCAAATGGAGCAACAAAGAACCATGAACATGAAGAGGGTAATTTTTTCATAAATATTTGAAAGTTATTTGAAAAATAAAAGTTATAATTGCCATCAAAATAAAACATGGAGAAAAATAATTAAAGAAAAATTTTTTATTATTATTTTTGCTTAAGCAATTTTTTAAACAAAAATTAATTTGTGAATTAAGCGCCTTCAAACGGCGGAGGAAACCACGAACATGAAAGGGGTAATTAAAATTATTTAACTGCTTTTAAAATTAAATGTTTAACCAAAGTTCATACAAATGCTGGTTATTTTTTAAATTGAATTAGGGAATTAAAAAATTTAATTTAAAAAATAATATTTAATTATTCTTTTTTTTTGTTAATAGTTTTGCATTAAATTTTAATTTATTTAATGAAGAAAACTCAAAAATTGGAGACAGTAATTAATTTCAATTAAATGAGGAGGCTTAATTTGAATAAAATTAAATTTATGCAATTAAGTAAAATTTTGGAAATTGTATATAAATGGAATTTTTATATTAATTAAAACAGATGGCGATAATTATTACGGCCATGAGCTTGGTGCCGATGACATCAAACTGAATGAGATGAAAATGCACCAAGAAAACTCAATTAACAAAGAACAGGAACAAATTATGCATTCAAAATTGCATGATGGCGTATGCAAGGGTATAATTTCATTAATTTATAATTAAAAAAACATACAGGGTATAATTTTCATTAATTTACATTTAAAAATATTATAGGGTATAATTTCATTAATTTACAATTTAAAAAAATATATTATTGAACATTTAAAGTGATTTTTATAAAAATGTTTTTATATTTTTCCCCATATTACTACAAATGATATTTTATGAGAATAATATTGTTAAATAAATAAGATTTAATCAAAATTATATAATCTTTAATTGATAATATAGGAAAATTTTTTTAATAATAAAAGTAAACAATAAAAGAGATTTTTTTTTTTGAAAAACAGTTTATTTATGAAAAAATTAAACATGACTAAATAAAAAAAAATACCAAATTGATTTAAAAAATTTAAAAATTAATAATTTACGAACAATTTTTGAGCAAAAATGTTCAAAGTTTCTACAAAATGTAATAAAAATATGTTAATGCAGACATATTCCAAAAAAAAAATCGCATCAATCATTTAATAAATCACAAAAATAAAATCATCACTTAAAATACGATAAATATGCATTGTAAACATGAAATGAAAAACAATTAAGACAACCAAAATTATTTTAAAAATTTTAAAAACAATTTAAATTTTGAGTCTCTCTCTTCAGATCAATGCGTGAAAATAAAAAATAAAATTATTTACTCAATTTGTAAAAAAATAATTTTAAAATTTATTTCTTTGAAGAAAGTCCGGCAGTGGCCGAGCCAATGCCAATGTCAACTTGAATTGGTGGCATTTTGACTGAACAAAGAGGAGAATGTGTTGTTGTTGTTTGTTTGGGATTTATTTAGTTATTTATAGGGTTGGAAATTATATGGGCTAAAAACTACCAAAATATATACATATATATATATATATATATTTATATATTAAACCCAAAAAAAAATCTAAAAATGTGTATAGGTATATTCAATGTTTGGTTAAATAAACTTAAAAAATACACTAAACTACTAAAAAAATACGTTCAATTTAAGCCTTAAAAATTCGAAATGCTTTTTTTCTGAGTCCCTCCCTTTCTTTATAGCATATGATTTACCCATATAATTGCAAGCCCAAGTTATTTAGCATTGTTTGTCTCTATTTTTTTGTTGTTAGTTTTTGTAGTCACTTTTTTTTTTATTAGCTTTACCACAAACTTTTTTTTACATGTCACATCATATATACCTCAAGTTTATGGATATATTACTACTATCTGTAAAAAAAATTCTTTATTTATGTGTATACTGTACTTTCCTATTTGTATAAATTTTCGTTTACATTTATTTTACGATTATTTCACAAACGGAATTTGGGTGTGTGTTATTTTTTCAAATTTTCGGTAATTTAATTTTTGCAGCAGTCGGCATAATTGCATCAAATTATAAAAATTATTCGCAATCCAAATAAATGGTAATTGATTTTTTCAACAAAATTTTTTGTATGAAAATTGTTTCTGAGGTTTTTTTTGGGGGGGGGGGGCAAAATGATCACGAATCTGAACTCTATTTTAACCAATTCAGACTTCATAAACCTAAAATTGAACAAAAAAAGAATCATAAACCGCGAAATTCGAATTTCGACTTTTATTCAACTTCGGGTTAGGGATTAGAAACTGGTCAAAATATATCTTCGTTATTCCTAACCCCAAAATCACAAAAAATTTTTGCAAAAAGGGATCCCTCCCCTTGGTTTTTAATAAAATTTGAAAGTGACCACTTTTTAAATAGCGCTAAATTCAATTATTGGCATTTTTCTGGCAAAAAAAAAAAATTAGTAGCGATGCGATACCAATTTTACATTTCATTTTGGAAAAATGAAAAAAGGCTAATTACTTTTTAAGGCGCCCGAAAAATGCGTCAGTGGAAAATGCGTCAGTGGGAAAAGCGTCAGTAGAAAATGCGTCATGAAAATTTTATTGCCATAAAAACCAAGTTCCTTTGGTTTTCGAGGTCACTAACCACGAATCATGTATCCATTTCGGCCTATTCTGAACTCCGGACCCGAATTCGAACAAAAAGTCGAAAGTCCAAATTTTCGAATTTTGCATTTTTGGTTCAAAAACGGCATATATGCTCTCTTATTGAAGGATTGATGGATCAGTTTGTTTCCTCGTATTTAAACCGATTTTGAAGAAAAACCCTAATTTCGAAAATTTTGACTTTCAACTTTTTGTTCGAATACGGGGTTCGGGGTTCAAAATTCAGAACCATATTCTTATAGAATTATACTTCTGTATTACAATATCAATACTACAAAACTTAATATTAAAATATTTGTATCACTGACGCATTTTCTACTGACGCATTTTCCACTGACGCATTTTCCGGTCACGCTTTTTAATGCGCCGCGACATTTGCGCCGCTCATTCAAAAAAATAAGCCAAATTATTATATGTAAATTTTAGTTTAAATAAAATTTTGATTTTTTAATCTGATTTTGGAATGAACGGTGCAAATATAATTTTCTATAATCATACAAATACGTAAACTAACAAAATAAAATGTAATAATTCATAATTTTATGAAAATCAATTAGCAAAACCGGATATATAATATATGCTTCCTGTTTATGGATAATATTAATATTTTTATTTTTCATTCATAAACAAATGACGTCAATTGATTAATTACCCCAAACGGCGTATTTCGCACATAAAAAGCAATTAGTAAACATTAAAAAAGTTAATAATTACTCATATTTTCGATTCAAATGAGAAACAACATTATGCTGATCACTTTTTGTTTGGCAATTTTATTTCAATTCGGTAACATTTTATATTTTGAATTTATATAAATTATAATTTATTCTTCCCTTATTTTTATTAGATAAATGTAGAAAATTTTAAAATATTTCTAAAATA
Source organism: Heterodera schachtii (assembly GCA_023374025.1). Classification (NCBI taxonomy): domain Eukaryota; kingdom Metazoa; phylum Nematoda; class Chromadorea; order Rhabditida; family Heteroderidae; genus Heterodera; species Heterodera schachtii. The sequence goes on from SIJG01000005.1 coordinate 540,419, forward strand.
AAGAAAAATTCATTAAATTTATTAAAAACCCATTAAAATTCAGTGAAACCAATGCCACCAATGGAAAATGAAACGCCGGCGCAAGAGTATGACGGCACAAAACGATTTCAATTGCTATGGCCAATGTCTACGGATGGCTTCCGGCGGATAAACAGCCGAAAAAAAATATCCAACTAATTGAGACAGGCAATTAAGGCCCTCAATATTTTAATGAGGTGTCAAAATGCGAGCGTTTCATAAACCCCCTCCATTTTATTTTATTTTTGAAATCCACAAATTTCTCAAAAGCAATAAATTATTCATTGTTTGTTTTCGTCAAACGATAGCTCTCTGTAATACGGTAGACCAACTTTATCAGTAGAGACCGGAATTTTAGATTTTTTACATATTTTTTTTTGCGGACATGAAAATTATTTTGGCATTTTCGAGTTTTACACATATTTTGTCCTTTTTCCAGAAATTTCATAGCAAAAGGGCAATAAAAACCAAAAAAAACACATCTAAGAAATGAAAAAAAAATTTAAAAAATCTTTTCCAAAATTTGCTATTTATTCTTCGATTTTCTCGACCAGTTGAAATTGTGCGGGCAAAATTATTAAAAAAATTTGTCACTTTTTGAATTTTTGTGCTTAAATACCCTGGATTTTTCCAATTTTTAACACCTATTTTCGCACCTATTTTGGCATTTTGGGCGTTTTTAGCACCTATTTTTCATTTTTTTAGCACCTATTTTAGTAGCTATTTTAAAGTCGATGGGTTTTTTTCTAAAAAAATTCAATTTCAATTAAAATTATCTACAAAAATTGGCGGCGTTTTTCATTAATTAGTCATGGGCATTGAAATTATTATTTTTTATTGCCCCACCGTCACCAGCACCGACCAAAATGCCAATAGATTATGACTTGCAGCGTGTGGCCGCAAAAGCGGCTAGCCAATGTGTACGGATGGCTTCCGGCGAACAAACAGCCGAAAAAGCTTGTGGACATCAAAGCGGCGCCGCCACCGCCGCCGGCTAATTATGACATAAAGCGGGTGGCATCAGAGGCAGCCGAAAGCGTTTATAGTTGGCTGCCAATCGAGCAACAGCCCAAACTGATGGACACAAGTGCCGTATGAAAAATTATGGATTAAAAGAAATAAATGCGTATAACTGGAAATTAATTAAATAACTAAAAATATTTTTTTTCAATTTTTGAATAAAAAAAACAAATTAAATTTTTATAAGCTGGATTAGAATTTAAAAAATAACAGGAATGATGGTCAAAATGATTTGAAAACTCTTAAATAATAGAATACAAATAAATTAAATGCTTAGATAAATTCAATAATTTTACTATTTTTTATTAAATAAATAATAAGGAATAAAATAATTATATGCAATTACTGGGTATAGGCAAATTAGTTATTTAATTAATTATTTCTTAATCAGTTCCGAATAATTTTTAAAATTTAGAATTGAGTAATCTTTCTGGACAGAAGCGAAAATTTTCGGATGATGTGAGCGATTACAAGCATAAGAAGAGTATGAATTGACACAATTGATGAATAACAAAAATGCTTATAAATTAGTCCTTTCTTCTTTATTCAAATTGATTTTGAACAATTAATTAATTTGATTATTTATAAAAATAATTAGGAAATTTTGCTTTAATATTTTTAAAATGCCCCTTATATGCCGCGGAATAAAATTTTCAAAAAACAATTTAAATTTTTTGACCGTATTTGGTCAAACTTGTTTGTTTCTTGTGAGTTTCTATTATTTATTTTTTTTGTAGAGAGCAGGACAAGTGGTCCAATAAATATAATCGAATAAAAAATATCGAAAAAAATCGAAAAACACTGAAATTTTAAATCGGTATATACATATGTATATCTATTTTTGTTTATCTTTTTGGCCTTTCGTTACCTTTTTGGCATTATGTCACAGAATATTTAAAACATTAGAAAAACCGTAATTGGAGACCGTGTAACCCAAATGAATAAATACATTATATTTTCAAGAAATAATTTTCTTAACAAATTTAATTGTAACCTATTTTGATTAATTAAAGAATAAAATAATAATAATAAATAAATAAATAATATGATGAGGCATTAATTACGATGCTTTGTATTTCAATTTGTTTGCCAGCTTGGCATCATTGATTTAAGTAAATGGCAATTTTTTAAAATTATTTTCTTAATTAATATTGTTAATAGAAAAAAGTATTACGTATTTATTTCTTAGAAATTTAAATATGTAAATGATAGCTTTAATCGAAATAGGGTTAGTAAGTTTACAAATGACTCTGGGCAATTACCTCAATTAGCTATTATCAAAATAATAAAATATATAATTTTTGAGGGATCCACTGGTGCTATGACGTTAGTCAAAAACCATCAACTGAAAATTTGGTTTGATATAACTTTGCCCAAAATGAATCAAATCATTAATTCTTGATATCCTTCGATAGCTCTAAGTGTTTTCTATTATCCTGCAAAAATTTTAAAAAATTTCGCTAAGTTTCAAGATGACTAAAAATGTTCAAAAAAAACATTGTTTTTTGAGTTTCTCATGTCATTATTTATTTGAAACTTAATGATTTTTTTTTTTTTTTTGTAGTTTTGCAGGATAATAGAAACACTTAGGACTATCGAAAGATATTAAGATTTTAAAATTTGGTATATTTTATGCGAAGTTATGAAAAATTTTCTGTCAAAAATTTTGCATTTTGGTCTTTATTTTATAGTCATTTTCTTAGAGAACATTTCTGACTCTGGGCAATTAATTACCTTAAAGGCACAATTAGCTATCATAAAAATAATAAATAAAATTTTTGTGGGATCCACTCACTGCAAGAGTATCTATCATCCATAGCTTAATTGGGTGTATTCTGCAAAGGTATGCGGCTGCTACAGGTTCGTGCCCTGCCGGATGCGTAACCTTTTACGATTCCTTTTTCAAAAATTGATATAAAATCTGGGTGTTAAAGTTCTGAATGATGTTCGCTTGTCAGGAGTAAAATGTTTTACAGGGTGCTATATCGGGGTCAGGGTCGTTTTCGCGCCGTCCGTTTTCGCGCCAGCGCAGTTTTTGAACTATAACTTTTTTCATTGTCAACCAAATCCAACATTCTTGCTATCATTCAATACCCCTATATTTCCTCTATTATCCTGCAAAATTACGAAAAATTTGGTTAAGGTCCAAAAAAGTTATGGCCATAAAACTTAAAAAAACTGGTTTTCAAAAATTTTTGGCCGGAACTTTTTTGAACCTTAATGAAAATTTTCACAATTTTGCAGGCAAATAGAGGATACTTAGGGCTATCGAATTATACCAAGAAAGTTGCATTTGGTTGACAATGAAAAAAGTTATAGTTCAAAAACTGCGCTGGCGCGAAAACGGCCTGGTCCGCTATGTCGTTATTTAAAAAACTATCATAATGTGCGTTCTTTAAAAAACTATCAAATAAACAATTATGCTTATAACCAGGGATTCCATTTTTATGTAAGAAAAATCGCGAAATATGTAAATAAAATATGTATAAAAATGCTAAAATATATATGAAATATGTACAAAAACCCCCAAATATGTACTAAAATATGTAAATAAAATATGAATAAAAATGCTAAAAAATATATGAAATATGTACAAAAACCCCCAAATATGTACTAAAATATGTAAATAAAATATGTATAAAAATGCTAAAATATATATGAACTATGTACAAAAACCCCCAAATATGTACTAAAATATAAATAAAATATGTATAAAAATGCTAAAATATATATGTAATATGTAGAAAAACCCCGAAATATGTACTAAATATGTAAATAAAATATGTATAAAAATGCTAAAATATATATGTAATATGTAGAAAAAGCCCGAAATATTTAAAAATATGTAAATAAAAGTCCCAACTTTTGTTCGCAAACACAAAAAAGAAAGTATTTTTCCTACTAATTAGGCTATAGAGAAGCCAGGAAAAAAAATGTGTATTTACATAAAAATGGAATCCCTGCTTATAACTTTGCTCTAAAGCAACAAAATTTTTATTTCTTGCTAAAATCAATTGGTAGCCTTAAATGTTCTCTATTAGCCTGCAAAAAAATCTAAAATTTTGGTTGCCTTTGAGCCAAATTATAAATGTTTTTCATCAAAAATTTTTATATTGAAGATTTTTTAAATAAAGGCGCCCTTTATGATGTTTTTTTTTTTTAGAAAAACAGCAAAAGAAACAAATATGACGAAAGCAACAATAAAAACTGAAAAGGTCGAAATAAATTTATTTTTGCTTAAATGGGGAGAAAAGTTTTTCATCAATTTCAGGCCAAGGAAACTTTTAATAAATAATAAAAAAATAATAATTAAAAATAATATTCCTAATGAATGCGCGCAAATCAATAGAATAAATTGCTTAAATAAACGAATTTTCTCTCAATCAATATGATTCAAATCATCATCACTTTTTTTCTTTAAAATCAGATTTGTATTTGCCTAATGATTGTTTTGGAATGTCCAATAATTCGGCAATTTTTTGATCAGTAAATATTGGATTTTCCTTTTTCATCTGATAATATTGTTTCATCTTTTCCATTTTTTCAGCAAATGAATAGTGATTCCGTCCTGTAATATTTAAATAATAAAAAAAATAACAAATTCGGCGCTATTTAAAAAGAGGGGCGTTTTGAAATTTTTTTGCACTTTTTTTGGTCGAATTTTTTTTTCATTATTTTACACATAATAATGAATATTAAATTATAGTGAATAAAAGTATATTCACGATTTTTTTTCAAAAAAAAATTTTGCAAAACAAAAGGGTCCCCCCTTTGGTTTTTGACAAAATTCAAAATCCAAAGTCTAAAAAAGTATCTTTTTGAAATTTTTTTCACTTTTTTTTTCAATTATTAAATAACGTGTAATGCGTACCATATGTTAAAAAAACAAATTCTGCATCAAAAAACAAACAAAAAAATTCGACCAAAAAAGTGCAAAAAAATTTCAAAACGCCCCTCTTTTTAAATAGCGCCACAAATTCTTTAAAAATTTCACCTTTTGGAATATTGTCTTTGATGCCAAATTTCTTGGCCCATTTTTCAATTGTCTGATAATTCACATGAAAGATTTGCTTAATTTTTGCTCTAAATTCTTCCCAATCCTTCCGTGAATGTCTTCCATTTTGCAGAAATTCATTTTTAATTTTCAAAAAATTTTCAACAATTTTTCTTTTTTCATCATCAGTTTTTTGATCTGATTTTCCATCTTTAAATTGTTTCTTCCAATTATTAATAGTCATGAAGGGTTACTCCCAAATGTTTTGCTATTATTTTTTGACATTTTGTTCTTTTCCCTTCATTTAATTTTTCATTTATTTTGTCATACATTTGATCAAATCGCTTTAATATTTCACATTTTTCTTCAATCGAATAACTGGTTTTGATCTGCCCATAATCTCTTTTCCATTTCTAAATTTTCTGCCGATTTGTACCCAATTTTTGTACAATTTTTATTTCAATTTTATTCCATTCTTTGTTTGAATATTTCTTTCCAATTTGCTTAATTTTCTTTTTAATTTTATGAAATTTTTACAATTTTTCTTTTCTTTTTATTATTGCATTTGAAAAATTATCATAAATTTGTCCATTATTTGTTGGCATTGGCAATTGGACGCCCAATTCATCACACTCTGTGGACCTTTCTTCACTCTCTTCTTTTTTACTTCCAAATTTTCACCAAAAAATTGATCTAATTGTCGATCATTTTGTCCAAATTGGTTATTCTGATCAGCATTTTGTCCATGAATTATTTGATCAATTAGACAAATATTTTCCTCAGTTCTTTCGTCCCATCCTTGGCCAAAAATTTCATCAAAACTTTTTTCTTGATTTATTTTTCCAGCCTCAATTTGGTTAATTGTATTTTCGAATATTATTGCGTATAATAATAAAAACATTAATAATATAATCATGGTTTTTAAAAAAAATAATGAATAATAAAATTTTTTAATTTTTTTTGTTAATCTTCCCCTTTTTATAGTAAAAGCAACAGAGTGCCTTATTTAATATGTAAATAAAATTTGGTGCGTTTGAGCACTTTCTGAAAAAATATTTATGAATTAATTTTGCAAAAAAAAAAAAATAATTAATGAAAAACTCAGAATTTCTAAAAATTTTGAAAACCAATTATGGACGAGATTTTTTCAGGTTAAGTCAGTCCTTTACAGCGGAGTACGTCTGTAAAATTTGGTGAGATTATATTGATTTTAGGAGGCGCTAGGTTCGATGAAACTTTTTTAAAATTTAAGCCTAAACTTTCGCATATTTAAAAAGCAATTTAAAATTTTTAAAATTTTTATTCATCTCCCTTTTTGATAGTAAAAGCATCAGAATGCCTTATTTAAATTGTAACTAAAATTTGGTTAGTTTCAGATATCTCTCTGAAAAAATATTTATGAATTAATTTTGCAAAAAAAAAATAAATAATTAATGAAAAACTCAGAATTTCTAAAAATTTTGAAAACCAATTATGGGTTAGATTTTTTCAGGTTAAGTCAGTCCTTTACAGCGGAGTACGTCTGTAAAATTTGGTGAGATTATATTGATTTATGAGGCGCTAGGTTCGATGAAACTTTTTTAAAATTTAAGCCTAAAGTTTCGCATATTTAAAAAGCAATTTAAAATTTTTAAAATTTTTATTCATCTCCCTTTTTGATAGTAAAAGCATCAGAATGCCTTATTTAAATTGTAACTAAAATTTGGTTAGTTTCAGATATCTCTCTGAAAAAATATTTATGAATTAATTTTGCAAAAAAAAAATAAATAATTAATGAAAAACTCAGAATTTCTAAAAATTTTGAAAACCAATTATGGGTTAGATTTTTTCAGGTTAAGTCAGTCCTTTACAGCGGAGTACGTCTGTAAAATTTGGTGAGATTATATTGATTTTAGGAGGCGCTAGGTTCGATGAAACTTTTTAAAATTTAAGCCTAAACTTTCGCATATTTAAAAAGCAATTTAAAATTTTTAAAATTTTTATTCATCTCCCTTTTTGATAGTAAAAGCATCAGAATGCCTTATTTAAATTGTAACTAAAATTTGGTGAGTTTCAGATATCTCTCTGAAAAAATATTTATGAATTAATTTTGCAAAAAAAATAAATAATTAATGAAAAACTCAGAATTTCTAAAAGTTTTGAAAACCAATTATGGACGAGATTTTTTCAGGTTAAGTCAGTCCTTTACAGCGGAGTACGTCTGTAAAATTTGGTGAGATTATATTGATTTTAGGAGGCGCTAGGTTCGATGAAACTTTTTTAAAATTTAAGCCTAAACTTTCGCATATTTAAAAAGCAATTTAAAATTTTTAAAATTTTTATTCATCTCCCTTTTTGATAGTAAAAGCATCAGAATGCCTTATTTAAATTGTAACTAAAATTTGGTTAGTTTCAGATATCTCTCTGAAAAAATATTTATGAATTAATTTTGCAAAAAAAAATAAATAATTAATGAAAAACTCAGAATTTCTAAAAGTTTTGAAAACCAATTATGGACGAGATTTTTTCAGGTTAAGTCAGTCCTTTACAGCGGAGTACGTCTGTAAAATTTGGTGAGATTATATTGATTTTAGGAGGCGCTAGGTTCGATGAAACTTTTTTAAAATTTAAGCCTAAACTTTCGCATATTTAAAAAGCAATTTAAAATTTTTAAAATTTTTATTCATCTCCCTTTTTGATAGTAAAAGCATCAGAATGCCTTATTTAAATTGTAACTAAAATTTGGTGAGTTTCAGATATCTCTCTGAAAAAATATTTATGAATTAATTTTGCAAAAAAAATAAATAATTAATGAAAAACTCAGAATTTCTAAAAGTTTTGAAAACCAATTATGGACGAGATTTTTTCAGGTTAAGTCAGTCCTTTACAGCGGAGTACGTCTGTAAAATTTGGTGAGATTATATTGATTTTAGGAGGCGCTAGGTTCGATGAAACTTTTTTAAAATTTAAGCCTAAACTTTCGCATATTTAAAAAGCAATTTAAAATTTTTAAAATTTTTATTCATCTCCCTTTTTGATAGTAAAAGCATCAGAATGCCTTATTTAAATTGTAACTAAAATTTGGTGAGTTTCAGATATCTCTCTGAAAAAATATTTATGAATTAATTTTGCAAAAAAAAATAAATAATTAATGAAAAACTCAGAATTTCTAAAAATTTTGAAAACCAATTATGGACGAGATTTTTTCAGGTTAAGTCAGTCCTTTACAGCGGAGTACGTCTGTAAAATTTGGTGAGATTATATTGATTTTAGGAGGCGCTAGGTTCGATGAAACTTTTTAAAATTTAAGCCTAAACTTTCGCATATTTAAAAAGCAATTTAAAATTTTTAAAATTTTTATTCATCTCCCTTTTTGATAGTAAAAGCATCAGAATGCCTTATTTAAATTGTAACTAAAATTTGGTGAGTTTCAGATATCTCTCTGAAAAAATATTTATGAATTAATTTTGCAAAAAAAATAAATAATTAATGAAAAACTCAGAATTTCTAAAAGTTTTGAAAACCAATTATGGACGAGATTTTTTCAGGTTAAGTCAGTCCTTTACAGCGGAGTACGTCTGTAAAATTTGGTGAGATTATATTGATTTTAGGAGGCGCTAGGTTCGATGAAACTTTTTTAAAATTTAAGCCTAAACTTTCGCATATTTAAAAAGCAATTTAAAATTTTTAAAATTTTTATTCATCTCCCTTTTTGATAGTAAAAGCATCAGAATGCCTTATTTAAATTGTAACTAAAATTTGGTGAGTTTCAGATATCTCTCTGAAAAAATATTTATGAATTAATTTTGCAAAAAAAAATAAATAATTAATGAAAAACTCAGAATTTCTAAAAATTTTGAAAACCAATTATGGGTTAGATTTTTTCAGGTTAAGTCAGTCCTTTACAGCGGAGTATGTCTGTATTGATTTTAGGAGGCGCTAGGATCGATGAAACTTTTTTAAAATTTAAGCCTAAACTTTCGCATATTTAAAAAGCAATTTAAAATTTTTAAAATTTTTATTCATCTCCCTTTTTGATAGTAAAAGCATCAGAATGCCTTATTTAAATTGTAACTAAAATTTGGTGAGTTTCAGATATCTCTCTGAAAAAATATTTATGAATTAATTTTGCAAAAAAAAAATAAATAATTAATGAAAAACTCAGAATTTCTAAAAATTTTGAAAACCAATTATGGGTTAGATTTTTTCAGGTTAAGTCAGTCCTTTACAGCGGAGTACGTCTGTAAATTTGGTGAGATTATATTGATTTTAGGAGGCGCTAGGATCGATGAAACTTTTTGTTCGGGTGATGACCCCGAGAGAGACATTTTAATTATTTTATTTATGTTATTTTCCTCTCTCTGTCTCCCACACTATTTCTCTCATTTAATTGTGTCTGTACTCCCTTTGTAAGGTCAGACACATCTTTCCTCCCCCATATTTTGACCCCCGCTCATTTCCAATGTTCATTCTGTTTTCTTGTTGTATTCCCACATTTCCTCCAATTGTCCTCCGCCTCAAATATTTATTTATTTGTTTCCAATAAATAATTGATTATTTCTTGGACTGTTTTAAGCTCGGTTAGGTAAGACCGAACAATTGGCGACGCCCTTCTTCAACTCAAGCCGGGTTGGCTGAGCATCATCGTCTAAAGCCGAGTCGGCCATCAACAATTTTGAAATTCTAAGGCCGAGTTGGCCATCATCGAATTTCACAAGCCGAGTCGGCCATCACCAAATTTTGAAATTCTAAAGCCGGGTTGGCTATCATCGAATTTCACAAAGCCGGGCTGGCATTCGTCAAACAGCAGTAAAACAAAACTGCGAAATTCATTCAAAGCCGAGTTGGCATTCGACATAGTTTGCTGAAAGCGAACACAACTCAAAAATGGCTGCGAACCTCGACCAATTGGTGAGATTGATGACTCAGCAACAGCAACAATTTGAGGACCAACAGAGATTGGTGCAGCAGCAGTCGCAACAAATTGCGCAGTTGCTAGCGAACCAAAATGCTGCAAACAACGCAGCTGGTCAACGAAATCCACCAAATGCAGTTGCCATTCCTTCACTGCCGGACATTTCGCTGTTCGAAGCGTGTGATGAGAAGAGTCGTGTGAGCGAATGGCTCGACCGATTCAAATTCGCCCTCGACTGTGCCGCTCCAACTGCAACTGATCAAATCAAGGTCAAGTCGCTGATGAACAAGCTGAGCGAGATGGCTTTCAGCGAGTACAGCCGCTCAGTTCTGCCAGCTTCAGTCACCGATTTCGACTTTCCGACAACAGTGCTGAAATTGGAGAAGCTTTTCGCCAAACCCCAGTCAATCTTCATCGACAGGTATGAATGCCTAAAAGCGGTGAGGGGAGATGGCGAGGACTTTCGGCACTTCATCAATCGGCACAAAAAGCTGCTGAACGACTTCAAATTCGACGATTTGAAGAAAGAGCAATTTTACTCGTTAATGCTCTTGACGGCACTCAAAGCGCCGAGCGACGCAACACTGAGGCAACGGATTTTGGCCAAATTGGCAACGGACGGACAAAACGTGTCGTATGACGGAATAGTGGAAGATTTAATCAACTTCCAGTCAACGATTGCGGAGGCTCGAGCGATCGAAACGCCGATCAGCTCTCGGAATGTAAATGCTGTCCATCAAAAGGGCAAGCAAAATTTCCTGCCGAAGAACAAATTCACCAAAAGTGGACAAACCACAACGGCGAACAAAAGTTGTTGGCGATGCGGAGAATGTGACCATCCGCCATTCAACTGCCGATTCAAATTGACAAAGTGTCCGAAATGTGGTACCAATGGTCACTTGGGAAAGAAGTGTGAAAGTGTTCAGGCATGGAAGAAACAACAAAGTGCAAAGATGATGGGAAACAAGAAAATCGGACATTTGAGGATCGGAATGACCTCATGTTCGATCAATGCACTTTCGTTGATGCAGATCAAAATTCTGCTGAACCAACAAAAAGTCCAATTCTTCCTCGACACCGGATCGGACATCGACGTGATTGATGAGTTGACTTATGCCGAAATTGGCAAGCCACCGATCGAAGTGTGCGACGAAATTGGGAAGACCTTTGATGGAAAGGAAGTTCCATTCATTGGAAAAGGTATTGGCATATTCAAATTCGGCGAGATTGAAGTGAAGCGCCCATTTTACGTGGCAAAAGCTGGCTCACTTAATCTGCTGAGTTGCCAAACCATGGACAAATTTGGTTTGTTGGACGAAATGAAGCTGAAGATCAGCAACGTGGCAGTAAACTTGTGCAACGCCGGCCGCCCAAAGGGAGAGAAAATTATCCCCAGTGGCACAAAACAAATGGTCGGCACAGAAGCCAAAATTGAGGCATTGAAAAGGGCCTTTCCCGAAGTCGTTAAAGACGGGTTAGGACTCTGCACAAAGGAGAAGGCACGACTGTCGTTGAAAGAAGACGCCACACCCATTTTTCGAAAGGCACGCCCTGTGCCATACAACTCTTTGGAAGTTGTCGAAAAAGAATTGGGCCGATTGGAAAAGATGGGCGTGATCAGCAAAGTCGACCATTTGAACTGGGCAGCGCCTATTCTAATTGTGAAAAAGGCCGACGGCTCAGCGCGACTTTGCATCGACTATTCGACAGGTCTAAATGATGCACTTCTCGACTGTCAGCACCCGCTCCCAGTACCTGAGGATATTTTTGCCACCCTGAATGGAGGTAAAATCTTTTCCCAGATTGATCTGAAGGACGCGTATTTACAAATCGAATTGGACGAAGAATCCAAAGATTTGTGCGGATTGGCTACACATAAAGGGAATTACCGAATGGAACGGTTGCCCTTCGGTGTAAAGTCGGCACCAAGCATATTCCAATCAATTATGGATAAAATGCTGGCCGGACTAAATTTTGCCACCGCTTACCTGGACGACATAATCGTTGTCAGCGGAACGACTGAACAACACGTCCGACATTTGGAAGAAGTGTTTTCTCGAATCCAAGCCTACGGATTCCGAGTAAAACTGGAAAAATCGACCTTCTTCCGAGACCAAATCAAATATTTGGGTCAAATAATCGATCGGAATGGACGCCGACCGGACCCAGCAAAAACTCATGCAATTCGCCAAATGCCGGCTCCAAAAGACCTTTCGTCACTTCGATCATTCCTCGGCATGGTAAACCATTACCAACAGTTTGTAAAGAACATGCGCTTCACTCGGAAGCCTTTGGACGACATGCTGAAGGATGACGTTGAATGGAAGTGGACGGAAGAACGACAAAAAGCATTCCAAAAATTGAAGGAAGTGCTTACATCGGAACTGCTCCTCACCCATTATGATCCTAAATTGGACATAATTGTGGCAGCCGATGCGTCGGAACTCGGAATAGGGGCCGTCATCTCCCACAAATTTCCGAACGGACAAAGCAAAGCAATTGCACATGCCTCAAGGTCGCTCACTCCAGCAGAGAAAAATTACTCTCAAATTGAAAAGGAGGGCTTAGCATTGATTTTTGCAGTGCAAAAGTTCCACAAAATGATCTACGGCAGACACTTCACATTGCAAACTGATCACAAGCCGCTGATCAGCATTTTCGGAAGCAAAAAAGGCATACGGCAGTGCAGCGCAAATCGGCTGCTTCGCTGGTCACTTACATTGCTGGCCTACGACTTCGACATTGAGTATGTCAATACCAACGATTTTGGTCAAGCCGACGCACTCTCCCGCCTAATTGCCAAAGAATTTGAATGTGATGATGAAAGAGTGATCGCCGCGTGCAACATCGACGAAGATCTTGGAACTGTTTTGGATATGGCAAAGCAAATTCTGCCAATCAAATTTGAAAATTTGGTCTCTGAGTCCAAAAAGGACAAAACAATGCAAATTGTTATGAAATTCGTCAGAGACGGTTGGCCTGATGAACGCAAATTGGCGCCACAATCAGAAGAGATTGAGCTTTTCGGCAGAAGAAAAGCTGATCTGACAATTCTGAAGGAATGTCTGATGTATGGCGAACGAATTGTGATCCCTGAAAAATTCCGGACCAAAATTTTGACACTGCTACACAAGGGCCATCCTGGAATTAAAAGGATGAAACAACTCGCCCGGCAGTATGTCTTCTGGCCGAAATTGGACCAACAAATCGAGGAATTCGTCAAGAATTGTGCACCGTGTCAATTGGCCGCTAAGGCACCGACAAAAACGGATTTGCACTCATGGCCAAAATCAACGCGGCCATGGCAACGAATTCATGCCGATTATGCGGGCCCTTTCTTCGGAAAAGAATTTCTGATTGTTGTGGACTCATATTCGAAGTACCCGGAGGTATTCGAAATGACCACAAAATCAGCGGCCGCAACAATCGAACGACTACGGTATCTGTTCACACGACACGGTATACCAGAAACATTGGTAACCGACAACGGAACGCAGTTCGCCGCCAGTGAATTCGCAAAATTCACAGAAGCAAATGGAATTGCTCACCTATTTTCCGCTCCGTACAACCCAATGTCCAATGGACAAGCGGAACGGTTCGTGGACACTTTTAAGAGAGCATTTCGAAAAATAAAAGGGGAGGGAGTGCCAAATAAGGAAATAATCAACACTTTCCTGGTCACTTACCGCACGACACCGAACGATTCGCTGCCGGATGCAAAATCCCCCGCCGAAATGCTCCTTGGCCGAAAACCGCGCACCACGATTGATCTCTTGATGCCGCCTCTTCCACAGCCAACGGAGAGAGACGCAAAAATGGAGCAACATTTCAATCGCCGGTTTGGCACTCGACCGCAGAAATTTGTGTCAAATAAGCCAGTTTGGGCTCGACACCGACTCTCGCAGAATTGGAGAGCTGGGACAATTTGTGAATGCACCGGAGTCATTTACACGGTCAAATTCTCCGACGGTTCGACAAATCGCTTCCATGCGAATCAGTTGCGAAACCGGGAAAACACAGCAAATGGCCACGAACCATTAAATCTTTTAAATGAGGCATTCCATCTGCCGATCACCGAGCCGAACGTTGGGATTGTAGGGCAGGACCTTGAGCCAAGGCCTGAGCCGATCAACGATGAGCACCAGGACGAGATCGAACCGGATCAGGCCCGTCGAAGCCCGACACCGCCGCAACAAGCGCCGCGCCGGAGTGGACGAAACCGACGAGCCCCCGATCGCTACTCGCCCGGATGAGCCAATCAAAAGGGGAGGTGTTCGGGTGATGACCCCGAGAGAGACATTTTAATTATTTTATTTATGTTATTTTCCTCTCTCTGTCTCCCACACTATTTCTCTCATTTAATTGTGTCTGTACTCCCTTTGTAAGGTCAGACACATCTTTCCTCCCCCATATTTTGACCCCCGCTCATTTCCAATGTTCATTCTTTTTTCTTGTTGTATTCCCACATTTCCTCCAATTGTCCTCCGCCTCAAATATTTATTTATTTGTTTCCAATAAATAATTTATTATTTCTTGGACTGTTTTAAGCTCGGTTAGGTAAGACCGAACACTTTTTTAAAATTTAAGCCTAAACTTTCGCATATTAAAAAGCAATTTAAAATTTTTAAAATTTTTATTCATCTCCCTTTTTGATAGTAAAAGCATCAGAATGCCTTATTTAAATTGTAACTAAAATTTGGTGAGTTTCAGATATCTCTCTGAAAAAATATTTATGAATTAATTTTGCAAAAAAAATAAATAATTAATGAAAAACTCAGAATTTCTAAAAGTTTTGAAAACCAATTATGGACGAGATTTTTTCAGGTTAAGTCAGTCCTTTACAGCGGAGTACGTATGTAAAATTTGGTGAGATTATATTGATTTTAGGAGGCGCTAGGTTCGATGAACTTTTTTAAAATTTAAGCCTAAACTTTCGCATATTTAAAAAGCAATTTAAAATTTTTAAAATTTTTATTCATCTCCCTTTTTGATAGTAAAAGCATCAGAATGCCTTATTTAAATTGTAACTAAAATTTGGTGAGATTATATTGATTTTAGGAGGCGCTAGGTTCGATGAACTTTTTTAAAATTTAAGCCTAAACTTTCGCATATTTAAAAAGCAATTTAAAATTTTTAAAATTTTTATTCATCTCCCTTTTTGATAGTAAAAGCATCAGAATGCCTTATTTAAATTGTAACTAAAATTTGGTTAGTTTCAGATATCTCTCTGAAAAAATATTTATGAATTAATTTTGCAAAAAAAATAAATAATTAATGAAAAACTCAGAATTTCTAAAAGTTTTGAAAACCAATTATGGACGAGATTTTTTCAGGTTAAGTCAGTCCTTTACAGCGGAGTACGTCTGTAAAATTTGGTGAGATTATATTGATTTTAGGAGGCGCTAGGATCGATGAAACTTTTTTAAAATTTAAGCCTAAACTTTCGCATATTTAAAAAAGCAATTTAAAATTTTTAAAATTTTTATTCATCTCCCTTTTTGATAGTAAAAGCATCAGAATGCCTTATTTAAATTGTAAAACAAAAACTTATTTAAAAAAAGAAATACGGCTTGTGACTAATTTGTTCATAAATTAACAACTCTAATTATCGTTTCATATGGTTTAATTGTCCAATTTTTGACCCTGTGTTTTAAAAAAATGATTAAATATATTTAAAAACAGATTATTATTAAGAATTAGATATTTTTAGATGTTTCCAAGCAATTAATTGATTTTTTCAAACATTTTTTTCTTTTTAAAAAAATTTCAAAAAATCCAGGTCCAGGCCTGGATCCAGGTCTCGAGGGGCCTGGATTTTTCCTGGACCTGGATTTTTGTCCAGGTCCAGGTCCAACATGGAATCCAGGTCCAGGCCTTTTTCAAAATGTCGAGCTCTACTATTTTCCCATTTTTGGCCCTGTTTTTGGCATTTTTTCACGAAAAACATTTATTGATTTATAAATAAAAAATACAGATTTTTTAATACCTAAAGGCGAGAACCGTTTGAAAGAACAGCAATCATTAAATAAAGCTTCATCATCACAAAATATTGAAGCAACTGGAGTTTGTTCAGATGATGAAAGTTATTTTTCACTCTCAGAGTCAGAGGATGAAGAAAGTTTGTGCAATTAATTTTACTAAAATATCCAAATAAAAGTTAATTAAATATGTTTAATTAAGGAAATCCTGGCACTTACGTGTATGTGCCAGCCTCTGAAAATGATCAAAGTACGCGCTAAAAACACTTATAAAAATTTTTGCCTTGAATTGCGTAATAGTTTTTATATCCCTACTTTTGTTAATTACTATAAAAAATGATAAATTTAAATTAAGCTGGTGATGGGTACCATATTTTTGTGCCCGATGAACCTGAACAGAGTAGTTTTCTCGAAATGCCATCCATGCCGACAATGCCATCCATGCCGACAATGACATCCATGCCGGCAATGCCATCGATGCCAAGAATGCCATCCGTGCCTGCAATGCCACCCATGCCGGAAATGCTGCCGACAACGTTGACATTCCCAATACATAGTGAGTTAATTAGTCATGTTAATGTTTCTCTCTGCCTCAAAAATATTTAAAATATATTTTAAAATTTTTAAAATTGGCCAATCTCAAAATTTTGTTCAATAATTTTTTTTGGAACTAATGACGCTTAAATCAATGCAATTTTTAATTTTTTCTACAAACCCAAAAATGACTATTCAAACAGATTTACTCCAAAATAAAATCATAAATAGAATTTAAATATTAAAACTTATTTGTTTAAATAGATAATTACAAGCCTTGATTTATTTATATACATATATCTAGTGCAACAAAATTTTTAAATTCAAACTAATTCATCCTTTTCTTAAATCATCCGATGAAGAAACTGATGAATCCTCAGACTCGGAAGATGAAGAAGGTATGTGACAAAATATTTAAATTTTTGTATAAAAATTGGTTGGCTTCCAGACTGGGGTTGTAAGGCGTTCGGGATCTTTTTGGCTTCGAATTTCACACTATGGCAATTTTAAAAATTATTTTTCCGTTGGAAATCTTCAGTCCCTGCAATTTTAAAACTCAAAATTTTTTTCAAAAATTGGATGCAGAAAAACATATGAAACAATTACAAAGTCATCTGGAAGAGGAGGCAAAAAATACTGTCACAGGATATATGAAAGAGTTAAAAAGGGAAATGAGAAAGTCTAAAATCCATAAAATAATGCCAACACCGGAAATGCCGGGATTTCCGCCATTCTCATCCCCGCCGGCATTGCCATCCATGCAACAACTGACATCCGTGTTAATAACAGGTACAAATTTAAAAATTTAAAAAAAGAGCAAGCGCCTTCCTAACCATGGTCTCAAGGGCGTAGGCGAGGGGCGGGGGGGCTGATGAGGCTAAAGCGCTCCGCCCAGCCCCCCGCCGCCCCGAAACCCAAAAAAGTAAAAATTTTCAGCAAATTTTTTTGAAATTTTAAGAAATATTCTTAACAAAATTGCATTAAATACTCAACAATTTTCCCGGCGGCGCCTATCTGCACCGCCGAACCCCCATTTTTACCATATTTTTGAAAAATGGAGCCATGGCAAAAAATATGAATTTTTGGCAAAAAACAGCGAAAAATTTTGTAAAATACTCCCCATAGTTCGGGATTTTAAAAAAAACAAAAAATATACCCCCCTAATCGTTATAAAATCCATGAATAAATTGTTTTTATTTATCTTAGTTTATAGGGATGCGATTTTTATGTTTTTACAATTTTTTTGCGGCTTAGTTATGGCGAGAGAAGCCCAAAAAAAGCATTTTCTCCGAACAAATTTCGATTTAGAGCGACTTATAAAAACATAAAAACACATATTTCGGGTTTTGGCACATATTTTGCAAATATTTTGGCATTTAGAAAAATAATTTTATCAGAAAAGGAGCAATTTTAGCCTAGAAATATGTTTGATTTGCAATTGTGCGGGCGAAAATGAAAAAGAAATAGATTTTTCGGGATTTTTATGCATAAATAAAATTGATTTTTCCAATTTTAACACATATTTTGGCACATATTTTGGCATTTTTGGGGGTATTTAGCACATATTTCAGCATTTTTTAACACATATTTTATTACATATTTCAGCATTTTTAGCACATAAAAATCCCATCCCTATTAATTTAATCTCAAATGCTTAATATATTCCAGAAAAAATTGCAAGAGCTTATTTTGATAAGATACGATATGAAAACGTTAAAAAAAGAGATGAATAAAATGGATTGCCAGAGGATATTTGCCACAGCTAAAAAATCATATGACTCAGCAAAAAGACATTGCCAAAAAATATATGGCACTTTGGAACAATTCTTCCCATAGTGCCAACATTGCCAGTTGCGCCAACACAACCCATTCTTCCAACAATACTTCCCATTACGCCAATTCTACCCATAAAGCCTCGGGAAAGGTGGTAAAATTGAAGAGCACACATTGAGCATTGGATGATGATGATGATGAGGAGGAGGAGGAAGGAGACGAAGTATATGCAAATGTAGATGAAACAATTTGGGCAAAAAAAAAAAAAAAAATTCATTTTTGGATCCTGGCAATAAAAAAATGAAAATCAAAAAAAAAAAATCATTTTTCTAACAGAAATTCTATATTAGCTTTCAAACACTTATTCATTGTGTATGAGATTGCAATGATAAAGTTTCATCGAACATATATATTTTTTAAAATGTGGAATATTTTTTTCAAAAATTGTGCTTTTAAAATTAAAAAAATGCCGGATTCGTACTCAGCGCCTCAAAAAACCACAAGAAACTTGTTAATAAAATTTCAGAAAAGTTTAAAAAAAAAATTCTTTTTTTTTGGCACCAGTAAAAGAAATTATTGCCAAGTTTTACTAAGCATAATACTTCCTCAAAATAAATCTTTAGACAACAATAAAAAACCCGAAAGGATACACAAAAAAATTTTATGCTATTTTCCCGAAAATTGGCCAACATTTGCTTTATCAAAAACTTACATGATGATGAGTAAGGAGAAGAAGAAGTACATGCACATGTAGATGAAACAATTCGGGCAAAATTAAAAAAAAACCAAAAAAATTCGTTTTTCTATTCGGGCAACAAAAAAATAAAAATCAAAAAAAAAAATTATATTATTTACCTTTCTATCCCTTTTTTCTGTATGAGATTTCTGTTGATAAATTTTCATCGAAAATTATGATTTTTTTAAATAAACTGAAAAATTTTGACCTTAACTTTTTTTTATAACTCAAATAAAATTTTTTGAAATTACATAGAATAATAGAGAAACCCTTGGGCTATCTAAGCATATGAATGTTATGAATTTTGAAATTTAAACTAGGGTGGTTGCACCCCCGGCCGACCCCGCCCCGACCCCGAACCCCGACATTTTGGCCATTTTTCGGGGTTAACTCAGAGCCCGACCCCGAGGTTTCCAATCACGACAAGCCCCGAACTTGCTGACCCCGACAACCCCGAACCCCGACATTTTGGCCATTTTTCGGGGTTAACTCAGAGCCCGACCCCGAGGTTTCCAATCACGACAAGCCCCGAACTTGCTGACCCCGACAACCCCGAACCCCGACATTTTGGCCATTTTTCGGGGTTAACTCAGAGCCCGACCCCGAGGTTTCCAATCACGACAAGCCCCGAACTTGCTGACCCCGACAACCCCGAACCCCGACATTTTGGCCATTTTTCGGGGTTAACTCAGAGCCCGACCCCGAGGTTTCCAATCACGACAAGCCCCGAACTTGCTGACCCCGACAACCCCGAACCCCGACATCTTGGCCATTTTTCGGGGTTAACTCAGAGCCCGACCCCGAGGTTTCCAATCACGACAAGCCCCGAACTTGCTTACCCCGACAACCCCGAACCCCGACATTTTGGCCATTTTTCGGGGTTAACTCAGAGCCCGACCCCGAGGTTTCCAATCACGACAAGCCCCGAACTTGCTGACCCCGACAACCCCGAACCCCGACATCTTGGCCATTTTTCGGGGTTAACTCAGAGCCCGACCCCGAGGTTTCCAATCACGACAAGCCCCGAACTTGCTGACCCCGACAACCCCGAACCCCGACATTTTGGCCATTTTTCGGGGTTAACTCAGAGCCCGACCCCGAGGTTTCCAATCACGACAAGCCCCGAACTTGCTGACCCCGACAACCCCGAACCCCGACTTTTCCAACCCCGACGGTCGGGGATGCAACCCTAGATTTAAACAATTCATGCATTTAAAAGTCCTGGAATTTTTTTATGACCATAAGTTTTTTTTACTCTCTTTTTCGTATAAAATTTTGCAGTCTTGAATTTGAGTTTTACCTTTTTGAAAATTTTGCTGCCGCCGCTTTTTGCGCGTTTTTGCCAACTATTCGTGTGTGTTTTTTTTTGGTAAATATTGATCATAGTCACCAAACTCAAAAATGCTTAAAAACGGTCAGAATCAATGTAAATAGGTTAGAAATGGGTCGGAAAAATAGAATTGGGGGCGCGCTTGTTGTTTTTCAAAATTTCGAATCCCGAACCCGGGTTGAGCCGGTTCAAAACTCGAAAAATTAAGAGATTTGGCACTATAACTTTTTTTAAATGATCGAACACTGACAAATTTGGTATCATTCGAACTTTCGCAAAAGGGAGCATGCGAAGACGGAGCAAGTAGTGGGGCTAGACGGAGGGCGGAGGAAGACGTCTGACGAGCGCCACAGGCGGTGACTGCGGGGGCCCGAAGGGCCCCCGCCAATCAGTCAACCGCCTGCGGATCACGCGCGGACTTCTTCCGTAGCCCGTAGTCTCGCCCCACCTACTGGCCGCCGTAGTCGAGTGTGCGGCGGTTTTTTAGCGCAATAAGCTAAATTAAATTTTTTATATTTGACGTTCTTTTATAACCCCTAAAAATTGTTTTTCTTTTAATTTATAAATTTTGTTCGAATTGGGGTTCGGGGTTCGGAATTTTGCAAAATAAAGGTCATATTCGTGATCAGCGCCACAAATTACCCTAGAAAATTATTTAAAATGTCTTTTGAGTGCTTTTTATAGTGCGGCCATTTGAGTCTCAGCTGAGTTTGGCACTCCAACTCCGGCACTTTTTCAGCCTGAAAAAGGGCAAGCGCGCCCCCAATTCTATTTTTCCGACCCATTTCTAACCTATTTACATCGATTCTGACCGTTTTTAAGCATTTTTGAGTTTGGTGACTATGATCAATATTTTCCTTTTTTTTTTTTTTTTTTTTTTTGCATTTTTTTTTTTTGGAATCCCGAGGTTTGTTTATGAGAGTTTGCTTTACTTTACAATTTTTCCAGGCATCTTAATTTCCCGTATCGGGTCGGGGCTTAGGCGTGTGCGTAGCCAAACTATTGGCTTCGGGGGGGGGGGACTGAATTCAAAAATTAGATTTTAAGGGGGTATATTTTTCTTTTTTAGAAACCCCGGATTAGGCGGTGTGTTTTTGATTAATTAGATTAATATATAATTATTTTTTTTTTAATTTTAATAAAAAAATCTTTATATTTATATGTTTAAATAATTATTTACTTATTATAAAAAAACTATTTTCGTTTTAATTTTTTTCATTGGATTTGGTATAATCAATAAACAAATTTCGAAACTAAACGATACCATTTAAGCTTTTAAAAAAAATGAAAGGATGTACAATATTTATGATGGGAAGTATTTAAAAATGTTACAGTCAAATAAATAATGATCGATTAAATTTAAGTTCGAAAACAAGACGCCAATCAGTTTTTACATCGATTTTGATTTTTTCTTAGATCACGGCTCAATATGGACGATCAAAAAATGGAGCAGCAGCAGTGCGCGTCACATGATTAATGAGGCTAAATGAAGGGATTCATTAAAATAATTAAATTATGAAAAATAAATTAATTATTCCCAAAAATGTAGAGCGATTAAAAATAAAATAAAACAAATAAAAATCACTTTAAAATATAATAAAACAAATAAAAATTACTTTTGAAAAGAGATAATAATTAATAATAACTTTTCCATTCTTTAAATTTAGAATTTGTTAAAATTTATTATTTACTATTATTTTTCTAAAGAATTTTACAAATATAAATAATGAAATGATTTCTTTGAATTTACAATAAAAAAATATTTTAAATTGTTTTTTTAAACTATTTTTGTCTTATTTGCTCAAATATGATTAAATATTAATTTCATTGAATATATCTTAATTTAATGCAAAATTTCAGTAAAAAAAAAATCGTTAAACTTTTTTTAAAAATGTAATTTCAAAAAAAAAAAAATAGTAGAGAAGTTTCAGGGTTTCGGAAAATTACAAAATTTTCTGAATTATTTTATTTAAACAAATATTTAAACTGTATATTTTAAATGCTTCTCTGCTCTTTGTTTACGAAATTATAAAACACCCAAAAAAAATTATAAAAAAATATTAATTCATTTAAATTGACAAAAATGATAATTTTTGAAAATAATTTTATTTAATTAAAAACATTTTTACATGCTCCGCTGCTCTCGCTTTTGTTGTTCTGTTGACGGTGTCCATGTGACTGGGCCCAACATGGAGCTGTCCGCCGAAAATGCGGAGGTGTTTGTTGTGCCATTGTTGCTGCTGCTTATTGCCGATGCTTTTGCTTCCGATGACTGATGATGATGATCATTATGTTGCGTGATTGGCATTTGTGGCACTTCCGCCGCCGCCGCCGTCAATGGCATTGGCACTAATTTTGATGGCATTTCCGCGGTGCAACAATGGACAAGGATTTGAGACCACTGAAGGAAAACAAATGTTCAATTATAGTATTTAGCATAACTCGGATTTTTGTTAATATAAATTTTTGGCATAAAATTGTAATTCAAATAATTTTTTTTTTAATTTCCCATTTTTCTTATAAATTTTAAAATTATTTAAAATATCCTCATTTTTTAAGAAGATGCAAGACTGAAAGTAAATGATTCGAGTCGAGACTAAAACACCGGAATGACAAAACACAAGATTTGCGTGCCGAGAATTCACAAAAAGAATTCAAGACCCAGACTAAAATCCCGAAACGCGAGATAAAGACTCTCGAGAATCGCAAATTTCTCACGTATTAGATTTTGTTTTTAAATTATTGAAGGAGGTTTCAAAAGTTTTATTTAATTTTTCTCCTTACTTCGCCAAATTTCAGCAGCTGTTCCATGATAATGACTTTCTCCAACTCTTCCGGTGGTATTTGAACATTTTCCTTTAAAAAAAATAAAAATAAAAAATTACTTTTATCACCTGTT
Source organism: Heterodera schachtii (assembly GCA_023374025.1). NCBI lineage: Eukaryota > Metazoa > Nematoda > Chromadorea > Rhabditida > Heteroderidae > Heterodera > Heterodera schachtii. The sequence goes on from SIJG01000005.1 coordinate 563,595, forward strand.
GGGCCGCTCGAAGCACATCTTCCGAATGTTTTGGCAGCGAACTGCACACAGTTGGTGCCAATGCAATGGCAAGTTGACGGGTCAAAAAAAGTAAAAAAATAAAATAAAAAAAAAAAAATTAAATAACCTCCATAACATTAATTGCAAAACTTCATTCTCATCCATATTCAGAAAGTTATTTATTTAAAAAAGTATTTCAAAAATAGTTCAAAAAAATTTAGAATTATTTTTTCGATTGAAAAAATCAGAAAATTGAAAGCTTTCTATAAAAATTTTTAAATCCCATAATATCAACAATTTTAAAACAGTATAAATCGTTTGAGGCATTACAATTTTGAGGAAAATGGTGAACAATATTTGGTCCAAAAATTCCCAAAAAAATATGGCACGAAACTTACAATTTCCTGATCAGACTGATCAGCATTGGCATAAACAGCTCTGTGTTCACGGCTGATCATTTGCTGCCAATGTAAGCACAGGTAGGCCAACGTGTCCCGGTTGGGCAATGGGAAAAGGTCGTCAACCGCGTCGCGCAAAAGGCGCTGATCGTTGCGCTGCGCGGCCTGCAGAAATTCGTTGTACGACGAAATTGGGATCAGAGGCTCCTGCAAAAAATTAAATTAATAATTAGAATTTAAATACAATTAAAACAATACAAAAATAATTTATTTTTTTTAAATGTATTATTGAATAATTAGAAATAAATTAACCATGAACAGAAAAATAAATTAATTTTATTTATTAATTTTAAATGATTTTGTTATTAATTGATCAAAAAAAAATTAACAAGAAAAATTAGTTTGGAAATTTTTTCTTTATAAATTTAATTAGTGTAAAATAAATAAAATTATTTTGGTCATAGAAAAAAAATTAGTGAATTTTTAACACATATAATAAGATTTAAAAGATTTTCAAAAGTATTTGTTTAAAAAAATGGAAGTAAGAATTAATAATTTTCAAAACGACAAAAAAAAAATTATGTGAAGTTAATTACGTCATTAGCAAGTGAAAAAAAGTAATATACAGTATACAGAAGATAAAAAAAGTAAATTATTTTTAGATGTTTAATTACTGACTAATTGGTAATTAATTGTTTCTTACAGTATTTAGAAATAATCAAAATTATAAAAATAATAATAAAATTTCACCTTCAATTCCTGCAAAAATGATTTGATAAATCCAGTAAGTGTCCTTGCATTGAGTCCCTTCAAAACTGTAGCTGACCGTAATTTTTCAAAATCATCGAAAAGTGCCAAAATTGTCGGATCAGACCTAAAAGATCAAGTATCAACAAACTGATCCTTAAATGCTGAAAATCTATAAATTTAAAAAATGTCGGCACGATAATTTTAAAATTTAGCGAAATTTATTTTAGAGAAATTCAAAAAAAAAATTAATCAATTTTCCTTAAAAAATATTTTGTTCAGGGGTGGGCTGGTTGCAGTCCTGGAGAAGCCTCTAATTTAGGAATTTTGCACTACAAAATTTGCAGTACAAAAATTTAAGGACATAAAATCAAGGGCGTAGCCAGACCCTTGGCTTCAGGTGGGGCTGAAATCAAAAATTCGATTTTTAGGGGTGTATTTTCCGTTTTTTAGTCGATCTTTAGGGGTGTGTTTTTCGTTTTTTGAAATCCCGAATTAGGGGGGTGTATTTTACAAAATTTTTCGCCGTTTTTCACCAAAAAATTACAATTTTTTGCCTTTTTGGCCTTCATTTTTCAAAAATATAGTAAAATGGGGGTCCGGCGGTGCCGATAGGCGCCGCCGGGAAATTTTTTGAGAGTTTTAACTGATAATTTTTTACTTTTTTTGGGTTTCGGGGGGGCTTTAGCCCCCTCAGCCCCCCCCCCCCTGCCTACGCCCTTGCATAAAATAAGGACAATTTGCCCACCAAGCAGGCTTCTCATGCTCATACACAGCAATGCCATTTTTCTCATCAGATTCAATCGCGTAAACACAACGGATCAGCTGGGCCGGCACTTTGGGATTTGTTGCCGGACAAAAATCCGCGAGACGAAATTTTTGTGCTGGAATTATAATGAATGAAAAAATTTGTGGAGTTAATTACGCATTAATTAATTAATTAGTCCCACCGCCAGTAGATTTTGGTGGTGGCACAACAAATGGTACACATGGCAACGGTGCCAAGAAACGGCAGTTGAAATGCACACACAATTTACAGTCTGAATACGGTAAATACAAAAATGGCAAGCTGTAGCATTTTTAAGTAAATTATTACAGATAACCAGCAATTAAATAGTTGAGTAATTTGGTGAAACTTGTGGGTGAAGCTTTTGAAAATTAATTTTCGTGAAATAATTTGGTACAAATATTTTTGTCGCATGAATTAAAATTTTCTTTTTGACATTTTCACTCATATTTCAATTCAATAATAATTTTTATGATCTGAAATAGTTGAAAAAAACCATGATTCGGGAATATATGTTTAAATTTTTGAATTTTCACTCAAATTTTGGCATTTTACATTCAATTAAATCGGGAGAGCCGTTCAATTCAAGAAACATTTTTATGACCAGAATTAATAATTAAAAATAAATTATAAATTATATAAAAAAAATAATTCATTAGTTTTTAAATTCCCAATGTTTTTTATTTAAAAACAATCATTGTTTTCACCTTTACATCTGTGGAAGCTGAGGCCAAGCCGATTTTCGCACATTTTGCAATTCTGCAACATTTTGCCAAACGCGCGCTCCTCCACAAATTGGTGATCACAACTGTTGATTGGCCGTCCACGAGCCCATCCTGGGCCGAAGCCGGGCAATCTTACAAAAAATAAAAATAAATAAATATAAATAAAAATATTTAAAAATAATAATAATTTTTATTGTCCATACTTTTGACGACGACTATTCGATTGTGGTGTTCGAGAACAGAAGCGACGGCGCTGGGCTGCTGGCGTTGTGAACTATTTAAAAATAATTATAATGAATTTTGACAATGTTGGACAATTGGTAGAACTGATTAAAGTCCCCTGTGGGTGTTAAAATTCTGATCACTCCCGATGACCACATGATGGAGTGATCTGATCAAGTGTGGGTGGTGCAATTCACTTTTTTTTAAATGAGCACAAAAAATTATATTAGTGTGCATTTTTCATGTATTTATCAAGTGCAGTTAAAAATTGATGTCTTCAAAATTTAGAGATTTTAAGAAAATTAAATTTTTTGGAAAAAAATACTAAAAAATTTCTTTATACTTTCTGATTAATAGGTATGCCTGGTAAAAAAAAAATAGCTCGATTAAACAAGGATACGTAGGTGCAATGACAAAAAATTGTTCAGTTTACAATTTAGAAACACAATGTACTGTAAACAAAGCGATGTTAAAAGGCGGCGCCGCCGATAAAGTTTTGGAATTACTACAAATTTTTACACGACTTTTAGAGGAAAAAAGTCAATTAAAAAAAACATTTCCTAAAATTTCTCAAAAACCCACAAAGTTTCCTACCTAACCCATTCAAAAATTGCAAAATGAATAGGAAAAAACTTCATTTATCGGTCCCCTGCTGCATAACGATGACCAAGCAAGCAATAATTGATAATTATGGAAAATTAAAATGGATATTTTACAATTTTTTTTTGTAAGTCATGAATGGGAGGGGGAGTTGTGCCAATTTATTTTTTCGCAACCTTTTTTATGCCGGCGGCACCGGCACCGGTCAGTTTGCTGGTTGGGAACAAGCCCGGCTCGGAGATGGAACGACGCCGTCGCATATCGGGGCACGAGGGTGGTGGTGGTGGCGGTTGTTGCGGTGCCAGTGCCACCGCCGCTGGACGCGTGCTGTTACCAGCATCACAAGCAGCGGCACGACGTCGTGCCAGCCGGACAGGCAAACGGGTGGCGCCGCCACAAGCAGTGAGCGGAGTGCGGTGATCAAAAAGTTAGTTCAAAAAATGAATTTAAAAATGGAAACTTAATTTTTTGGAGGAAATTTAAAAAAATACTTGAAAAAAAAACTTTGCTCAAAGGCAATAAAATATTAATCATTGGTATCATTATGAAAGCCCTAAATGATGGCAATAGCCTATAAAATTTCAAAAAATTTTATTAAATTTCAAAAATTGATCAAAAAGTCAATAAAATTAAACTTTCATGGTGTATCATCATTCGAAATGCCGAAAGAGTTTTGTATGATAAATTAAATTGATTGGCAAAAAATATGAAAATGCGATTATTTTTCAAGTTTTTCCATTACAACACATTAAATTTTAAAGATTTTTTTTTTTCAAAGTTCATGTTTTGTTTGAATTTATAAAAAAAAATGAATGTCTCAGCACGAATTCCATTCATCCCTGGTGAAAAAAATACGGGACCGGCACTTTGGAAGAGAAAAAATCTCGGCATTCGACGGGAGGCAACCTTAATTTGCCTCAACCCTTCCAGCAAGTTTTTTTTGAATTTTTTTAAATGCCAGATATAGCTGTATCTTTGAACTTTTGCGGGCTCAGAGATTTAAATGATCGGGAAATTTAAATTTGGCACTAAATTTACCGGCAAATGCCGCAGTACGCTGCGCGGGTCGGCCAGCGTTCTTCACAGACTGTAGTCGACAACGGTTGACGAATTTCGGCATGCTGGTGCAGTTGTGAGCGGAGTACGGTAGGGAGAAATCAGAAATGGTAATAAGATTTTAATTGTTATTTGAATTTATTCGATGAAATTAGATTTAATATAAAGGCAAAAAGAAAAATTGAAAGATTGGAAAAAACCAGTATAAAAATATGTTTAGAGAAAAATAAGGCAAAAATTAATGATTTTTAAAATTAAAAAATCGATTGTAGTAGTGTTTGAAAAATCCATAAAAAAGGACAGTCCTTGTAAATAAGGACTAAGTTCAGGATCTCTGACACTATTGTTTCACCTGTCTGTTAAACGCCAGTCTTGACCGTTTGTCCGACAAAATCATATGATGCGAACTGGAACGACGCTTTGAACGATTCTTTTCGCTTAAAAAATAAAAATATATTTAAAAAATAAAATTTTAAATAAAATTTTCGATAAAAATTTTTTAATTTGATTTATGTATTAACCCATTTTTGTGCTGATTGAAAATGTTCTGCACTGTTCTGTCACCGGATAGAAACACATCATCATTGTTGTCCCGCAGAAGTGTCGATTTTCTGACAGTCACATTCTGCAAATTTAATTCGAAATAAAAAAGAAAATTTAAAAAACATATAAAAATCAAATTTTTTTTGATTTGTATATTTGAAAGAAAACAAATTCAAAATAAGATGAATTAAATTAATTCCTGGACAAATGCTCAGATAATACAGATTAAAAAAAAGAAACCTTAAAAGACAAAACCGAAATGCATAATTCGAAATCCCGAAAAATAAAATTAAGAATTCGAATAAATCATAAAATTTCTTGAAAATCCTTGAAAAAGATATATTGCTAACATCCTTTCGTAAAAATCCCTAACCCAAATTTTTCGAATATCGACCCGGTGCTAGAATTCGGGTTCGGGATTTCAGATTGATGACCAACGATTTCATGAACCGATACATCATTTTTCAAATGTTTTTCTCACCATTAGTTTTTCGCGCATTTTTCACAAATTTTTAGCCACATAATTAAGTAATACCCCTCAAGCAATTAAGCTAATTACTGTTCACATTATCCCACCTTAAGCTCATCCTGGGCCAGTTCAAAGATGTGACGATGTTGCTCAAGTTCAGCTGTCAGGCACTCATTTTTTGCGTTAGCTGCCGCCAAATCGGACACAAGCTGATGAATGGTTGATTTGTTCTCATACAGGATTTGCTCATAATTGCTGAAAATTTATAATTACAAATTACAAAATAAATAATTAAAACAATTAAAATAAAAAAAAAATTCTTGCCGTTAATCGGATAATAAAAAATTAATAATATAAATTAAAAAATTTGTTAATTTTACAAAAAATTAATAAAGAAATAACAAAATTGATTCAATTAAATTGAATATTAAATTTTAATATTTAAAAATTTAAATATTTTATAATAAAATCTTCAAAAAAAATTTAATTCGGCCCATTTTTACCCAATCTGTCGCTTCAGGCGATTGTTCAATTCGGAAAGCCGTTGATTGTCCTGCGATGAGAAGCGCAATTTGTGCTGCAGCTTCTCGATCGTGCCAAACTGTTGAAGAACAACTAAAAAATAAATAAATATTTAATTCGATAAATAATTTAAAAATTTTCGAGAATTAAATTATAAATTATTTAAAATTTAAAAAAAAATGATAATTATTGTGCCAATAAAAATATCAAATTATTCCCATAAAATAAAATTATTTTTAAAAAAATGATAATTATTGTGCCAATAAAAATATCAAATTATTCCTATAAAATTAATTTTTATGTTTTTTATCATATATTATATTCAACAAATAAAAAGTTCCGTCATTAAAATTTAATAATTAAAAAATAATTATTTAATTAAAAATAATTTAACGACCTTCCGGGTCGATCAGATTCATATTCCGCCCTGAACAGATACGTGATGAAAGCTCAAAAACTGCAAGCGTGTCTGTGTGCAATTTATGTTCCATTATAATTCGAAAATAAATGCTAAAATTATATGAGTGACAAATTTTTTGAAAATGAAATATATATATAAAAACCTAGGCAATCCTGAAGAATGTGTGTCCCTAATTTTTATTATTTTTTTAAATTTTGGGTCAAAACCAGTTTTTAGGGGTTTTCGAGGGTGCCGATTATGAACCTGAACTCGGATTTGCCCAATTCCGAAGCCCGGATCGGATCCGAATTCGAACAAAAAGTTGAGAAATTTTTTTCAAGAATGGAATTTTTTTTTGCGGTAAAAGTTTCTAATTCATTTAACAACTAATTATTTTGACGGAAAAAATGCTTCAATTGTTAATTGGATAAAAAGGCGCAATTTGTGTCAAAATTTGACCGGTTTTAACGTATATATTGGAAAAAAATTTAGTAAAAATTTTTTTCAACCTTTTGTTCAAAATCGATCCGAGGTTCGGAATTAGGCAAACCCGAGCTCAGACTCGTAATCAGCACCCTCGAAAACCCCTGGAAACAGATTTTAAGCCGAAAATAAAAAAGCTTAATTAGGGACACCCATTCTTCAGGATTGCCTCCTAAAAACTAAAATTCATTAAAATAATGTTTTAAATTGGTAAAATAATATTATGCTTTATTTAATATGATTTAAAGTTATTTTATTGCTTTAGGAAGGTTGGGTAAAATAATTAAATAAAGGAAAATGAAAAAAAAAATTTAATGACACAAAATGTTCATTTTGTTGGGGATGGCACGGACTAAAAATGTGAATTGATTGGTCCGTTCGTTGGCTGTGTGCCTGTGACCTGACCTTTCTTTTTGAGATGTTAGGGAGAATTGGTTACCAATTTTTTGCATTTGGCATTTTATGGTGGCCGAATCAATTAATGCCATAGGCAAATTAAGGGACGCCGACTAATTTTTGCAATAGGCAAATTTAAGGGGGGCTCGGCAACGATTTGTTCGACAAAAAATTTAAAAAAGGTTATATATTAAGGGTGAGGATTTATTTTTGTTTTTAAAAAGATGCCAATACTGGAAGCTAAGGTCTATAACTTAATATAGCGCCAAAAAAACGCGAAAAATATTTCGGTTAAAAATTTTGGCGCTAAAGTTTTTGTAAAAGCAAATGTTGACCAATTTTCGGGAAAATAGCATAAAAAATTTTTTGTTTATCCTTTCGGGGGGGTTTTTTTTTAATCGTTGTCTGATCTGAATATTTATTGAGTTAAGTATTATGCTTGGTAAAACGGTACTTTTCCGTTTGGGGGCCCCACATTTATTTAAATTAAAAACGTCAACAAAAAGCGCGATGAATATTCAAAAAACAGCGCTTCAACTGTTATGGCCAAAAATGTGTGAATCCTGGTACATTGTGTACTTTTGGCCATAACTTTGCTCAAACTTGGCCAAATTTTTTAAAATTTAGGTGAGCTAATAGAGAAATGTTAGGCCTATCGAATGATAATTTGAAATTCTAATTCTGTTGACATTAACAAAAGTTATGAGCAGTTTTTGGTTGAAAATTTCCATTTGATGGTTTTTATATAACGACTCAGCACCAAAGCAACAATTTGGGCCAAAATATAATCGAATGGATTCGCATGGCGCGCGAGTTTTGGTGACGTTTTTTAATTTAAATAAATGTGGGGCCCTCAAACGGAAAAGTACTGGTAAAACTTTCGGCAATAATAATGTCTTTTACTAGTCTGAAAAAAAAATTCTTTTTTTTTTTTAACTTTTCTGAAAATTTTATTAACAAGATTTCTTGGGGTATTTTGAGGCCGCTGGGTATGAATCCGAACCTTTTTTAATTTTAAAACCATAATTTAAAAAAAAATTATATATATTCGATGAAAATTTATCATTGCAATCGCATATGTTACACAAAGAGAAAGGTGTTTGAAAGGCAATGTAGAAGTTTTGTTAGAAAAATGAATTTTTTTTTTTGAATTTCTTTTTTTTGTTGTTGTCCGAAGAAAAAAAAATGAATTTTTTTTTTTTGATTTTCTTTTTGTTGTGCCCGAAAAGAATGAATTTTTTTTTATATTTTCATTTTTTTGTTCCGAATAAAAAAATGAATTTTTTTTTTTGATTTTCTTTTTTTTGTTGTTGTCCGAAGAAAAAAAAATGAATTTTTTTTTGATTTTCTTTTTGTTGCCCGCCGAAAAAGAAATCTATTTTTTTCTTTTTTCTTTTTGCCCTAGTTGTTCCATCTACATATACATGTGTTTCTTCTTCTTCTTCATCATCATCATCATTATTAGGGCCGTTAGTGACTAAAAATCTCGAAATAGTTAACTAAAATAGTGAGTAAAAATGCCAAAATAGTGACAAAATAGTGAAAAAAGTCCAAAATAGTGACGAAAAAAACCCAAAATAGTTACCTAAAAAAAGTTTTTAAAATAAAAATTTTGCCAAGAAAGTAAATTTTTGAAAAAAATTTTTTGAAAAATTTTAGCTCGATTCTTAGGGGTGTATTTTTTTTGAAATTTTTTTAGGTCGATTCTTAGGGGGTGTATTTTTTGGTTTTATTGCACTTTTGTTAAGGAATTTTCCAAAAAATGTCGAAATAGTGAAAAAATAGTGACAAAACGCCAAAATAGTGATTTTTAACTATTTTAGTGACGAAGTCGCCAAAATAGTGATTTTTAACTATTTTAGTGACGAAACGCCAAAATAGTGATTTCTAGTGACCGATAATGACATCAGAATCGAAAATTTTTAATGCAGAAATGCGTTTTTTGAGCTCCTTTCTTCAAATCAATTGAGCAAAAAAAAAAGTTTTTTCACTAAAAGTTGCGGCCCTAATCATCATCATCATGCTCAATGTGTGCTCTTCAATTTTACCAATTCCGAGGCATTGATGGCATTGATGGTGTCGATGGAAGTGATGGCATTGAGGGTTGTGATGGCATACTTGGCAATGAGGGCTGACTCGGCAGAGATATTCCTCGTGCCTTTTGTGCCATAATGCTTTGTTCCTGATTCATATGCCATTGTAACACTCGCAAATATTCTATGTCAATTTTATCCATATAATTCATAAGGCCTTCTAAGTCCCGCAAATATTGGAGGAACATATGGTCTAACTGATTAAAATGAGCATTGGCACATCGTTCTGCAAAATATTTATGCATGTTCATATATATGTATTTAAATGTAAATGAAGTAATTTTTCTCATATATGTTTATATTAATTGAATTAAAATACTATTGCGTCTATGCATATGGTTCTCTTCTAGTTTTTATATTATGTGATTGATTTACCTTTTTGTAATTTAATTGATATTTTAAATGATCATAAAGCAATTAATAGGGTTCAATTTGTGCTTAAGCTAATATTAGTATTAAAGATTTTGTACCTATTGCAAGCTGCACCTTTAGGAAAAGTAGTCAAGAAATAAGCCCAAAATTAAGATAAAGAAAATGCAAAAAAAAAAGGGCATGAAAAAAAACTATAATGACACGGCACGGAGCCAGCCCTAAATGCAGCATTTCCACGTATCAACTTCAAATTGAAGCTTGATTTATAAAAAAAACCTCTATTAAAACGGCCCCCATCAGCATTTTCTTAGAAATTGCTTAATTTATGTCAAAAAACAAGCAAAAAAAGCAAAAATTTCGATTTTTGGGTTGATTCTTCGCTAAGAATGAGTAAATTTTACTAAAAAGAATTTTTAATGCCATATTTAACCATTTTTAAAAGTTTTACGTTACATTTAGCGAATTTTAAGAAAAATTGAGAAATTATACCTCAATTATGAAAAATGTATGTCCATAATTTTGCCATTTTATGTCCATATTTTGCGATTTTTGGTCCATATTTTTGGCCATATTTCGCGATTTGATATCCATATTTTTTATGCCCTAAGGCACGGAGCCAGCCCTAAATGCGGCATTTGCCGCGTATCAATTTCAAATTGAAAATCTAATAAAAGTATAAGGCGCTAGCTAATAATCCGCTTGCATATTTTTGTTTATTTTTTTGTATATTTACCAGCATTTGACACGGATGTAAGTGTGCCCATGGATGGTAATGCCGGCCGGGATGGTAATTGTGGCAATTCTGGAATTGCCGGTTCTGGATTTGTTGGCATTTCCTGCATTGTTGCCGTTTTCATTTTATTTGTTAATTTTTCCATATACCCTTTGACAACATTTTGTGCTTTTTTCATATGATTTTGTATTTTTTCCATGTAATTTGCTGTCTTTTCTTCGGCTGTTTCGATTTTCGGTGCAAATTTTTGCTTATATCCTTCAACTCTATGTTGAACTTGTTCAAAATAATGTTGTACTAAACGTAGAGAAAAAATGTAATTACAAAAAAAATAAATTGATTAATTACACAAATATAATGAGTCTAAAATAACATAAAAATTTTACAAAAAAAAAAAAAATTTCCGTAATTTATAGAGAAAATCCGTAATTATTATTTTCTTTTTATTCCATATATATTCTTAAAATCAATATATGATATGAAAATTTCACCCCGTAATTCGGCTCGGCAACCTAACAAATTTATTAATAATACACAAAATTATTCAGTAATTAAGGCCCAATTCGTAGACACATTTTGTGTCAAAATGGACATAATTTTTAACCACAGAAAACAAAAAATTTTTAATATGGCAAAACTTAAAATTTTTAAAAATATTTAATATTAAAATGATTAATTATATTCACTATGTGTTGGAAATGCCGGCGGCATTATCGGCTGGCTCGATGGCATAGATTCTTCATCTTCCGAGTCTGAGGCCTCATTTTCAGACTCTTCATCAGATGATATTTCCACTGTAAGAAAAAGGGATGAATAAATTTTGAATTCAAAATGAAGAATGCACTACATTAGGGCAAAAATTGGTTGTGTTCATTTTCAATTAAAAAAAAATTTGATCATTTTCCTTAAAATTTTTTCGTAATTTTTTAAGAGAGTTAGTTGTTTTTTGAAATTTAAATTTTTGTATTTATTTTTTTAATTATGTATATAACTAATTTAAATTGATCATTTTTTGGTAGTCAATTAATTGTTTAGATAGCCAGTAATGGATTTTTTTAAATGCATAATTTTGAATTCGTTTGCATCATTAAATAAAGAAATTTAATATTTGAAAAATAGAAAAAATAATTATTTAGGCACAAACTTAAAAACTTTTAAATAATTTTTTTAAAATATGTTTAAACAAATAATATTTAAAAAATTAATATTTAGTTCACTGTTTGCTAGAGACGTCGATGTTGTCGGATGCGTGGATGGCATTTCGGAAACATTACCCTGTGCCGGTTCATCGGGCACAAAAATATGGTACCCATCACCAGCTTAATTACATTTACTATTTTTTGATAGTCAATTAACAATAGTAGGGATATAAACTTTATGTATAAACTAATAAAAATATATATTTGTTAATTAACCCATGATAAAAAAAATTTTTTTTTTTTAGCGCGTACTTTGATCATTTTCAGAGGCTGGCACATACACGTAAGTGCCAGGATTTCCTTAATTAAACATATTTAATTAACTTTTATTTGGATATTTTAGTAAAATTAATTGCACAAACTTTCATCATCCTCTGACTCTGAAAGTGAATAATATTTCTCATCATCTGTGGATATTTCAGCTGCTTCAGCATTTTTTGATGACGATGCTTTATTTAATGATTGCTGTTCTTTCAAACGATTCTCGCCTTTAGGTATTAAAAAATTCTATATTTTTTATTTATAAAATCTATAAATTTTTTTCGTGAAAAAATGCCAAAATTGGAAAATAGAACCATAAAGAAATCAAAATTGGAAAATGTTAATTGCTAAACAATTTAATCCCACTTTATCCTTATTTTTAATATCTCAATTTTTTAAATAAGTTTTTATTTTTTTATATTTATAAAAAATTACTTTCTTCATTTTCCAAGTCTGTCGCTCTGCTGACAATTCGCTTCATCGGCGGCGGATGATTTTCATAATATTTCCCGTTGATGTACAAATTACTTCCTCGGAATGAAAAATGCGTGGCGTGTTCACCCGAAGTCACATAATCTCGGCCATCAACGCGAACTGTGTATACGGTAGGTGGTTGTTGCGCATTTCCTACAATAATTAAGCAAAATATATCGATAAAAAATGAAAAATAAATGTTTTTGGGTTTTTTATTTCAAATAATTATTCTTATTTTTGATATTTTACATATCCTAAAATTATTTTTATGAATTTTTATAAAGATTATTTAATTAATTTCTTTTTTTTTCTTTATCTTACCATTATTCAAAGCGGAGGAAAGCACAATAAAAATAATGGCGGAGAAGAGAAATATGCGCATTATGCATAAATTATGTGAATTCAGATGAATGGCACAACACTTTTATATTGGCAATCAGAAAATTGTCATAATTGCCAGCTTCTTACATTGATTTATCAATTTACTTAAGTTTAATTTATTTAAGAAATAAATATATGAAGAGCATCAAATCATTTTTGGCATTAAGGCCAGAGAAATGTTAGAGAAAAATTTTTTTTTTTGCTAATGGCCATAATTGTCAGCTTCATCAATTGATTTATGCCATGCATTTAAGTTAAATTTATTTATGAAATAAAGGTAAGAGCATCAAAAATTTGTGGCATTAAGGGCAGAGGGATGCTAGAAAAAATAAAAAAATTGGCTAATGGCTAAATGCCCGCTTCAGCAATTGATTTATCCACTAGCTTAAGTTAAACATGGTTTGACAAATAATTAAAATGAATTAAGTAACTATACAACTACTATAATTATTATATTTCATAATGGATAGAACATATATTATTTTCTCCGAGCCATCGGCAAATTTAATATGTGAGATTTGATTGATTAGTTATAATTAAAGATCGAATTTTAGGTTTTTTTACCGGCAGAACCTGGTGAGAGAAGCACGAAAATTCACAATTTTCTCCGAACAATTTTTCATTTCGAGCGACTTTTTAGCACTTAAAAACACATAAAACTGGCGTTAGCACTTATTTCGGCATTTTCTTTTCATTAATTATATAATTAGATTGGCGGAGTCAAGGGCGTAGCCCCCCCCCCCCCCAAAAACCCAAAAAAAAAGTAAAAATTTTCAGTAAATTTTTTAAAATTTTAAGCAATTTTTTTAATAAAATTGCATTAAAATACTCAAAAATTTTCCCGTCGGCGCCTATCGGCACCGCCAGACCCCCATTTTACCATATTTTTGAAAAATGGAGGCCATAATGGCAAAAAATAGTAATTTTTTGGCGAAAAACGGCGAAAAATTTTGTAAAATACACCCCCCTAATTCGGGATTTCAAAAAAGCAAAAATACACCCCCCTAAAAATCGACTGAAAAAAATACACCCCTAAAAATCGAATTTTTGACTTTAGCCCCCCCCCCCCCCCCCCGAAGCCAAGGGTCTGGCTGCGCCCTTGGGCAGAGGTACGTGCCCCCCCCCCCACCCAAGCCGAAACCCTGTAATAAGCCATTTTTTAATCTCAAAACCGGGTCGAAATAAAATAATAATAAACTGAAGCATTCGATTTAAAAATTTAAATTTCCAAAAATATTCATTCTTAGGGGTGGAACAGCTACATGACATTTCGCCTACTAACCCAAAAACATTCATTTCGCCTACTAAGGTAAAATCCGACGTTTCGCCTATTACATTTCGCCTACTATTCATCTCGCCTACTGACATTTCGCCTACTTGTCTTTTCGCCTACTAACCCAAAAACATTCATTTCGCCTACTAAGCCAAAATCATTCATTTCGCCTACTGATATTCGCTTACTGGAAATAATTGAAGTGAAGAAAAAATTCTTAGACGTATAATTATGAAATAGAGCATATATATTTGGTGAAATTCGTTGACGAAACGTCTATATTAGGTTAGTAGGCGAGATATTCAGTAGGCGAAATATCCAGTAGGCGAAATGAATGTTTTTGGCTTAGTAGGCGAAATGAATGTTTTTGGCTTAGTAGGCGAAATGAATGTTTTTGGGTTAGTAGGCGAAATGAATGTTTTTGGGTTAGTAGGCAAAATGTAAGTAGGCGAAATGTCGGTAGGCGAGATGTCGAGTAGGCGAAATGTCCGTACACCGGGTGGAACTTTCACATTTTGCGCCAAAAAGCGAAATGTGAAACGCCAAAAAAAATGCGAGAAGTGAAACCCATTTTTTATTCTCAAAACCGTGTTGAAATTTAATTTCATTTAGCGTAATAATCGAACCTTTATAATGCTGCCAAAGGTGATCATACTACATAAAAACTCGGCACATTTCAAATGATCAAACTTTCAAATAAGCAGATCCACCCGAAAAATGCTTCAATAACATAACCTTTCAACGAAAAAAAGGTCTATCTAAGATTTATATATTTTATGTACTTGTCTAGTTTACGGGACAGATTTCACATACATTTTCAAATGCCTATAAATGTGTTTTAGAAATTAGTGAAAATAAGTTTTAAGGGGTATTGCGGGTCGCTGATCACGAATACAGCATCCATTTTTGCCAATCTCGAACCCCCCTGACCCGGACTCGAACAAAAATAAAATTAGAAAATTTGTATAGATGATATCATCAGGAAGCCTAAATTCTTTGTCCTTGTACAGCTCTTGTAGTGAATGGTAGCGCTGATCTGAGCCCGGATTCGTGATCAGCGACCCCCCAATACCCCTTAAAACTTATTTTCACTAATTTCTAAAACACATTTATAGGCATTTGAAAATGTATGTGAAATCTGTCCCGTAAACTATACAAGTACCTATTTTTATATGGTGCGGATTTTTAGTGGCGAAAATTCGCAAAAGAATTTTAATATCTCGGGTTTCAATTGCAGACAAAAAAAAAACAAAAAATTTTTAAACTTTTAAAGTTGTTAATACGAAATTGAAAGTTGACCATTCAAAAAACATTCATTAGCAAAAAAGAAAAAGAAAAAAGAAGCTGAAATTGAATAAAGAAAATAAAATGAAAAAATTGATTTGTTTTAATTGGGATAGTCATAACAAATATTAAATATCAAAATTTTTCATTTTTTACTCGGATTTTTTTTATTAGGCTTACAATTCGTAAAAACGAAAATTCTTTAATGTTTTCACAACAAAAAATCAACTTAGAAAAATTCCATAATCATATTTGTTCAAGGAATTTTCATTTTCTGAAAAACCTGCCAATAAAAACATGAATTCTAGTTTAATACATAAATACATATTTTTATTTTATTAAAAAACAAATAATATTTTTTAATTTTTTTAAAATAATTTTTCTTTTATTATTTCGAAAAAGTAACCAATATTCGGAAGCATAATGTTCAATTGCCATGTTGGCAAACAACGAATATGTATGTTTATATAAAAAAAATTTTCCATAATTTTAATTTTATTATTTATTCATTGAAAATTTTTTATTCGTCAATTTTGCATAAAATTTACTTATAAATAAAAAAATGAAAGGAATAATGTTGGTTTGCCTGCTAATTGCCCTAATTGAATTCGGTAATTTTAAATTAAATATTAATTTTATCTTGGTTTAATTTGAAAATTTTGTATTCTTAATTAATAATATTGTTTTAATTGAAAAGTAACCTGAAAAATGCTAATAAAGTTTTTTTCCCCATCAAAATTCTTTGGTTGTGATTTTATAATGCCGAAAATGACAAAACTAATCCGAAAAACTGTGCGCTATTTCTAATTGTTTTTCTTGATTAATTATAAATTTTGTATTACATAATTAGGCAATTCAATGCCTATCGATGAAGGAAATGATGATCAAACTAAACCTGCTGTTGACGTTGAAAAATCAGTTGGACGCAAGCGAAAGAAGAACTTTGAAGATGCAATTAATTTTGTAAATAAAATTAAGGTACGCCTAATTAAAGACAGAGAAAATGTTAATACGGCATTTTAAAATTCTTCATTTTTTAATTATTCCCCAAATTTATGAATCTTAGCATTTTTTTTTTAATTTTCCAATCCCACATTTCTAATAGGCTGTCATCTTGTCCAGGTCCCCGGTGTTTTTGTGGGCTCAAAAATCCGAATCAGAGATAGTTTGGCCTCGAAATCTGATAGACTCGATTTCAAGAAATTTCGTAAAAAGCCGAAAATTTCTAGAAAATTTTTGATTTTTATTTGGAAATCTCAAAAAAAGTTCATTAATTTTTGTATACTAAGAAATTAATTTATTTTAAACCAATCAGCAACGATTCATTGACCATGAAAATGTGTACAAAAATTTTCTGAACATTTTGAACAATTATCGACGAGGCAATTTAAAAAACAAAAATCCAAATGAAGTTTTTTGGCAAGTTGCCACACTTTTCCATGGCCACGATGACCTGATCAAAGAATTTGAAGCCTTTTTGCCCGAACAAACAATTCGTCGCAAATTGAACGATTAAAATGACGTCCAATTTAATTGTCAGTGAAAGAAGGAAGGACAGATGATGATAGCATATTGAAATACAAATAAAATGATATAATAATTTTAACGATCAATGATGTAAATTAAAACTATAATTCATTAAAATAGTAGAATATGTTTTTTCTTGTGTTTCATTGGATATTAAATGATTTGTTCAGAATTCAAGTACAAACACGTTTATTAGTCCTTGAAAAAAGGCACATGATCAAAGAATTTATCATCCGTTAAAAATCAAGAAAAATTTACTATTTTATATGTTTCAATATTTATAATATTTTCTTTAAATTTGGCTGAAACCTATAAAATTGTCACATTTTGGCAATAAAAATTTTGCAATATTTTTTAAAATAGTTTTCCCATATTATTTTATTGGAAAATAAAACGAATTATTAATTATTAGTTCATTTAAATTAATTATATCAAATTATTTTAATTTTCTTTCAAAATAATAAATATATTACAATTTTTTATATTCGTATTTCATAAAAAAATATATAAAATAAAATTTTCTATTAATAAAATCGATGATGCCAAGTTGGCAAACAATTTAGAAATATTAAGCATTACAAATTAATATCTCAAGAAAATATTATTTTATTATATTATCTTTTATTCAGATAGATAAATCTTCAGTGAAATTTATTTTATTGAAATGATGCTTAATGGAATTTTCTGTTTTTGTCTGGTAATTGTCTATCTTCAATTAGGTAATTTTTGATAATTCAATTATTTAAATCAGGGAACAGATTTTAGGTGTTTGACATCGCAAAATGGGTACCTAAATAAGTGCTAAAAAAAGTGCCAAATATATGCTAAAATCAGGAAAATTCTAATTTTTGTAATTAAAAAACGGTTGAAAACTCAAAATTCCAAAGTGACTACGATTTTTTTTTTAAATTTTTCCCTCTTCGGCGCCTAAATTTCTGTGCTTAGACGATGAATTTTTAGTCAATTTGCTAACAGATTTTTCTTGAATTTTTCTTTAGAAATTTTTCGATAATTGAGAGAATTAGGGAAAATAAATGTTAGAACGAACATAAATATGATTTTAAGTATCAGTACCCCAAATAGTTTTTTTTTTGGTGTTTATAACTCGCTCTATTTACAAAAATAGGGTGGAGAAAATGGGTTTTTTTGGTGGATTTTTTATTCTAATTAGCCAAATATGTTTTTTCTCAAAAATTTCTTATTGTTAAAACTTTTTATCAAATTGTTTTAATTACCAAAATCCTGGCTGGCCCTTTCATTAAAAAAATCAAATTTTACAAACAGGTATTTCAGTGCCTATCGAAGAAGGTTGTAGTGTTGCTGAAAGTTCAACTTCGAGTAATGAGACGAACAACGATAGCGAAGAAACCAAGCCAATTAAAAATTTTGGTAAAAAAATTAAAAAAAAATTTAATTAATTATTATTGTATAAAAAAATGATTTCCAGATAAATTTGCTAATTGGCAAATATAAAGTTTTAATATCGTGGTAAAATTTGAAAAAATACACACAAAAATAAATATATAAATTTTAATTTAAGAAACTGAACATTTGAATCAAAGAAAGCGAAAAAAACCTGACCTTCAAGATACGGTTAATTATGTGAATAAAATTAAGGTCAATAAATCTCCTTTTTTTAAATAAATAAATTAAATTGGCATTTTATTTAATTAAATTGAGTTCTATAAATTAATTTGACTTCTCTAGGAGCGTTTTAGTGATAATAAAAATGTCTACAAACAGTTCCTGGACATACTGAAAAAGCATAAAAATGACCATAAAGAATTACTTTGGCAAGTTGGCCAACTATTTCATGGCCATGGTGATCTGATCGACGAATTCATTGACTATTTATCTGCGATGGACGGGAATGATCAAATTCGCCAAAAAACCGATGATTAAAACGATTTTTTTAAAATTTTTCTGTTTAAAAAAGAATATCCATTCGTTTTTTTATGTTGTTGTTTATTTGTTGCTTTATATGGTAAATCTCTGCTGGTTTTTGTCATATTAAAGAAATTGCTAAAATTTATTATTTTTAAGGTTAAATCCATTTTTTGGTAGTTTTTGTACATTTTTTAAATTTATTTAAGCAAATATTGAATATTACATTTTTATGAATTTTTGGGGATTTAAACATATATTTTGGAGTTTCAAGCCCATATTTGAGCTTTTTAGTCCAACTTTTAGGCTTTTTTAGTCCATATTTTATGTCTATATTTGGTTTTTAGTCCATATAATTTACAACCCTAATCATAAGTGGGCTAGGAATTTAAGTCAAATGACTTTTTTTTTTTTGCTGACTCCAAATAGCCTTAAAATGACTTAAAAAGTGTTGTACACTTTGTTTGAATCTTCTAACATGCATTTTTTTGTGACTTTTTTTTTGACTTTTTTTTTACACTTTTTTGGATTTTTATGACTTTTTTGAGTTTTTGCGACTTTTTTCGTGACTTTTTTGACTTTTTGAGGCAAATTTGAAATTCATCAAAGAAAATGCCGAAGAATACAAAGAAAATGCCAAAAAATAAAATTTCAATCGGTGAAAAGGCAATGAAACCTGGATGAAATTTTTCGTAATTGTTGGAATAATCACTTTTTTATGCCTTAATAAAATTGCCTAAAAATCAGATCTCAATGTATAAAATTTTATTCTAAAATTGTTATAAATTGGATTTTTTTAACTTTCGCCTAATTTTTCAGGACTTTTTTTGCATTTTTTGATGCTTTTTTTTGGATTTTTTTTTGTGACTTTTTGGCTATTTTTCAGGACTTTTTTCAATTTTTTCGTGACTTTTTATGATTTTTTTTGTGACTTTTTGGCGATTTTTGTGACTTTTTTAGTCGACTTTTTAAAGATTTTTAGTGACTTAAATTCCCAGCTCTAGAGTTTTGTTTTTTAAATGTATATAAAATTGAACTGTATAAACACTAGTAAAGGGGACGTTTAAAAGTAACAAAGAAATTTTAATCAATTTAAAAAAAAGTGAAATTAATTAATTACGTAACAAATCAATTTGAATAAAGAAGAAAAGGACTAATTTATAAGCATTTTTGTATGTATTCCAGTTGTGTCAATTCATACTCTTCTTATGCTTGTTATCGCTCATATCATCCGAAAATTTTCGCTTCTGTCCAGAAAGATTATTCATTTCTAAATTTTAAAAATTATTCGGAACTGATTAAGAAATAATTAATTAAATTAAAATTATCAATTTGCCTATACCCAGTAATTGCACATAATTATTTTATTCCTTATTATTTTATTTAATTAAAATTAGTAAAATTATTAAATTATCTATACCCAATAAATGCACTTATTATTAGTAGAGACCGACTAAAAAGGCACCAAAAATCGTGAAAAAGGCACTTTAATAGGCACCAAAAAATTGTAAAAAAGGCATAAAAAGGCATTTAAAATCTTTTTATTAAGGATTTTTAGGGAGCAAAACACGTAAAACTTAACCAATCATTTAAATGATAATTAAATACTTTATAATGTTTTTCGAAGAAGGAAAATTTTAAACCTAAAATTTATTATCAAGATAAAGAAATTAAATTTTGACGGTCGATTTTTGAGGAGAATTTTTCAATTCTTAGGGGTTTATTTTCTGAAAAATTTTCGGGCCATTTCTTAGAGGTGTATTTTTGAAAAAAAATTTCAATTCTTGGGGGTGTATTATCTAAAAAATTTTCGGGTCATTTCTTATGGGTGTATTTACCCGATTTTATTGCATTTTTAATGGAATTTTTCGGAAAAAACGCCAAAACAGGCACCAAAACGGCAAAATGCCAAAAAAGGCATTTAAGGCACGAAAATCCCGAAAAAGGCAAAAAAAAAGGCATAATAAAAGTCAACGTAGAAGCCTCAAACCAAGTGGAAAATGTGTTATTTGTGCTTAATATATCGAAACTAGTGGCAGAAAAAAGGCATATGCCTCAAAAGTCGGTCTCTAATTATTAGTGCTCTATTATTTTAAAGTCTTCAAATCATTTTAATCAACATTTCTGTTATTTTTTTGGAATTCTACCCCATAATATAAAATTTAATTTCATTTTATTTTTAAAAATTAAAAAAAATAATATTTTTAATTAGTTTCCCGTTATGCGCTTTATTTTTATTTTTTTAATCCATAATTTTTAATACGGCACTTGTGTCCATCAGTTTGGGCTGTTGCTCGATTGGCAGCCAACTATAAACGCTTTCGGCTGCCTCTGATGCCACCCGCTTTATGTCATAATTAGCCGGCGGCGGTGGCGGCGCCGCTTTGATGTCCGCCAGCTTTTTTGGCTGTTTGTCCGCCGGAAGCCATCCGTACACATTGGCAGCCGCTTTTGCGGCTGCCACACGCTTCAAGTCATAATCTATTGGCATTTTGATCGGTGCTTGTGGCGGTGGGTTCACTAAAAAATAAATATTTGAATGCCCATGATTAATTAAGAAAAAAGCCGCCAATTTTCGTAGATAATTTTATTGAAATTTCATTTTTTTGAAAAAACCCATCGACTTTACCTTTTCAGCAATTTTATGAAAATTTTTATGTTTTTTTTCTTAATCAGTCAATTGAGTTTTTCTTAGATCTTTGAAATTTTTCCGACTATCACTGATAAAGTGGGTTCAACCGAATTACAGAGAGCTATCGTTGACGAAAAACACACAATAAATAATTTGTTGCTTTTGAGAAAATTTGTGGATTTCAAAAATAAAATAAAATGGAGGGGTTTATGAAACGCTCTCATTTTAACGCCTCATTAAAACATTAATTACCGGTCTCAGTTTGTTGGATATTTTTTTTTGGCTGTTTGTCCGCCGGAAGCCATCCGTACACCTTGGACATAGCAATTGAACTCGGCATTGAGCCGTCATATTCATCCGCCGGCGTTTCCTTTTCCATTGGTGGCATTGGTTTCACTTAATTTTTATGGGTTTTTTAATTTTATGGAATTTTTTAATTTAAAAAACTATTTTATTCTACAATAACTATGAAAAATATTGGGAGAATAAATTATACTCTATAAAATTAAGAAATATTAAATATAAAATTTTACCGAATTGAAATAAAATTGCCAAGCAAAAAGTGATCAGCATAATGTCTTTTCTCATTTGTAATCGGAAATATGAATATGAATAAATTTTAGTGATAACTTTTCAAAAATTAATTTGATTTTATATGCGAAATATGCCTTGGGGGTAATTAATAAATTGACGTCATTTGTTTATGGACGAAAAATAAAATATTAATATTATCCATAAACAGGAAGCATATATTATATCCGGTTTTGCCAAGTGATTTTCACACGAAATATGAATTATTATTATTATTTTTTTGTTGTTATTTCCGTATACAGTCATGGTCATATGTTTAGCATCAGTGCTAATAATTGGCTTAAATTTTATAAATTGACCCATAAAATCTTTTAACAAAGAGCAAATGCCAAGTATATGATACCGATCGATAGCATATTCAATGGGCTTTCAAATGATACCAAAATGGTCCAAATCCATTACCTTCGATGAATATGCGATCTGGCAAATTGTACCATACCCCTATTTTGGGGTGGTAATATGTTAAGCATCAAAAGTTAACTCGACCAAAACTCAATTTTCAATATAGGAAATATTCTGAAAAAATTACTGTTAGGCTAACTTTTGATACTGATCAAAAAAATATTTTAAACCGACTTGATCAGACCACTCCTTCATGGTGATCTGGAAACCCCAAAATACAGTGAAAATCGGGAAAATTTTGGGGAAAAAATTCTTAGGGGGGTTGGGAATTTTTTTTTGGAAATTTTGAGTAGGCCCATTGTAAAGATCATGGCAATTCATCGCAATTAGTACAAAGGTAATTCATACAATGGGATTTAGTTTATAACGAAAAACTGGAATTTTGAAAATGAATTTTTGTCAAAAAATGGAAAATTTTCAAAAAATCAATGATAGTTGTAAAACTGTCAAAAAATTTTTTAAATTTTTCAAATAAAAAATAATTAGCCTAGCCTTTTGTTACATTTTTCCAAATGTATGCATGTAAAATTGGTATCGCATCGATACAAAAATTTTTTTTTACCAGAAAAAAGGGTCAACAATAATTGATACTTTAATAATAATAATAATAATTTTTCGGAATCGACTTTGTTTACATATAAGGGAATGAACCGGAAAAAAAAATATAAAAAGCCCAGAATTTTGGGTGTAAAAAATTTTATCCGCATTTAATACAGAGTAAAATTTCCCAAATTTTCGAAAATAGCTGTTTTTTCATAGTCGCTTTAAGTACGGAAACATACTGAAAGCCATCAATCCTGCAATATGAGATCATTTAATCATGGATTTTCCGTAAGCTGATCATTGCCCACTTGAAAGCCCAGAAACAATTTTCATGAACCGAATTTTTTTACAAAAATTAAATTACCGAAAATTTAAAAATTAAACACACCCAAATTTCGTTTATGAAATGATCGTAAAATAAATGTAAACGAAAATTTATACAAATAGGAAAGTACAGTATACACATAAATAAAGAAAATTTTTTACAGATAGTAATATCCATAAAAAACCTGAGGTATATATGATGACATGTAAAAAAAAAAAAGTTTGTGGTAAAGCTAATAAAAAAGTGACTACAAAAGCTAAAATAAAAAAAGATACTAACAATGCTAAATAACTAAAAAAAAATTCAAAAACACAACAACTATCTCTCCTCAGTGTCCACTCGAAATGCCACCAATTCAAGTTGACATTGGCATTGGCTTGGCCACAGCCGGACGATGTTCATCTAAGAAAAATAAATTTTAAAATTATTTTTAAGAATTGAGTTAGAATTTAATTAAATTTTTATTTTCACGCGTTGACCTGAAGAAAGCGGCACAAAATTTTTTTTATAAATTTTTTAAACATTTTTGGCTGTTTTAAATTTTTGCTATTTGCTATTTGAGATTAATAATGTATATTTATCGTGTGAGGGTTTTTTTTTCTCGTCATTTATTAAATGATTATGAGTAGGGCTACGATTTTTAGGCTCTAAAACCCCCCCAAAATAGGCTCTAAAAAATGGAAAATAGGCACTAAAAACCTCATTTTTAGGGGGGTGTAAAATGACAAAGTATTCAAAAAAGTAAAAAATTAGGCCAAATCAGTATTGAGAAAAATAATTTTTAAATCACAAATTCTTGTTAAGAAAATAAATAAATTTTGGAATGAATTTTTGAAAAATTTTCATTTCTTAGGGGTGTATTTTTGAAAAGTTTCGGGTCGATTCTTAGGGGTGTATTCTTTGAAAAATTTTTGGGTGGATTCTTAGGGGGTGTATTTTTAAAATTCCCAAAAAAAATTATTCGTAAATTTATTTATTTAATTTTTTTTTTTACATAGATTTGAGTAGAATTTATTTATTTGACATTATAATTCTTTTCATAAAAAAACTGTGAATTTCTCAAAAAATTTCTCTTTAATTGTTACCTTCTCCACTAATATGTGGGCCGAAAATGTCATCATTGAAATTAAACTTCGCATCTTCATCAACTTAATATTTTAAAGTATCTTAAATTTAAACTAATTTTTAAAATTTAAAAAATTCCAATATTGCAAATTATAAATATTATATAATTAGTAAATTCATTTTATTTAATAACCGAATTTTATTGTTATCAAAATCAGCTTATTTAATATGGAAAAATTTAAAAAACATTTTATTAAAAATATCATTTAAAGTTTAAAATATTGACAATTAACACAATTTAAAATAATAATTATGCATTAATACCATATAAATTATAATTTAATTAGACCTAGTTAATAATAATTATAAATTAATGAAATTACTCTTGCACACTCCGTCATGCGATTTCGGATGCACAATTTGTTCCTGTTCTTTGTTAATTGAGTTTTCTTGCTGCATTTTCATCTCATTCATTTTGATGTCATCGCCACCAACCTCATGATCGTAATAATTATCGCCATCTGTTTTAATTAATTATAAAAAATTTATTTTAAAAAATATTTATATTACGATCTGCTGCTGGCAATGAATGTTTATGGCCATCTGCTTCACTCGTTTCAGTTCTTGTTTCATCATGATTCAATTTTGCTTAATTTATAAAAATATAATTAATTTCAGTCAAATTATGTTTAAACTCCTAATTTAATTTCGTTTTATCATCATTCAATTTAAGTTAATTGCAGAAAAAAAAAAAATTTAATTTTAATTGCAAAAAATAAAATTTAATTAACTCTAATTAATAGGGCTTCCTTTTTTAGGCAAATGCTTCGGGGTTTTTGTGCCTAATGTGCCTATTTTAGGGTTTTTGAAAAAATGATTAACAAAATGCAATAAAAACGAAACATACACTCCTAAGACATGACCCAAAAAATTTTCACAAAATATACCCTATGAATTGAAAAAATTTCGAAAAATTAATCCCAAAATTTAAAATTTTTTTCTTAATAAAAATTTTTGGTTTAAAAAATGCAGAGCTTCGATATCTGAGTATTTTTACTCATTTTGTGGTCTTTTAGAGGGTCAAAGAGGATTTTTTTGAAAAATGAGGATTTGCGGATTTTTGTGGTCTTTTGAGAAATTTGAGGATTTTTGTGGTGTTTTGATAAAAAAGTGACAAAACGCATGATTTTTTTAAAAATTAGGTATATTTGGCAAAATGGTTGAACTTTTTCTTCAAATCTTAAACATTTTTTTCGAAAAATCCTCATTTTGTAATAAATTTTAATTAATTTTCCTTTTGAATACAGAAATAAATGTCGTCGAAACGAAAATTCTCCTTTCTTACGAGATAATTTTTTTTTTTTTGTTTATTTACATATAATGATGAATATTAAACATTAACTGCACAATTATGGCGAATAATATATTTCTTTTTATTTCAAAATTTTGCGAAACAACAGGGTCCCCCCTTTGGTTTTTTGATAAAATTCAAAATCTTTCACTTTTTTGTTGGTTTTTTTGTCATAAAAATCATAAAAACGCAAAAAAGTTATAAAAATCAAAAAAAAAAAACAAATAATTTTATTTTTTATGTTTTTTTACATTAACCCTCTAACTAAAAAAAATAAAATTTATTAAAACATAAAATTATTTTTATTAAATCATTTATGCCGACATTTTTCAGCGTCCAATGGTCCAGCATTTATATGATCTAAAAAAATAATTAAAATAAATTACATTTCTTATTTTTATGTTGCAATTTAAATTTGAGCATTATAACTTTGTCTGAGTTCCTATTTTTTCTCATTTCTAATTATTTTCGAATTTCGAGAGAGAGACAAAAATATTCTGGCACTATTTTTGTTTTATAAAATTCGAAAAATTACAAAAAAATTAATAGCATTTAAATTTGGCATTAAAAATTGTCACATACGTTTGTTGCGATGGAATGTGCATATCATGGCGATGAAAATAAAGGTGAAAATGTTCATTTTAGTCATGAATAATAATATTTTGTTCATTTTCAATTTCTGTTTTATACGGAAATTTTCACACGAGAACAATGGAAATAGCATTTATATAATGAGAATGGAAAAGAAAAAAAGACAAGGTAAAAGAGTTAGTATGACAAATGAAGAGTATGACAGAGAATTAGAGGAATATGACCTTTTGCATATTATAAAACCCAAGAAAAGAGCGTTTTGATAAATGAGAGTGGAAAAGAAAAAAAAGACAATATAAAATAGACAGTTGGCCAAATGAAGAGTATGACAGAGAAAACGGGCGAAATACGACCTGTGGCATAAGTCATACAATTGTTGGCATATGCAGCAAAAAGAAGATACACGTATTACTTTTGAGAATAAGACGAATGAAGAGTTATGGAGGTGAAATATGACCTTTTAGAATTGAAAATACGGCTATATGAGAGCATACATTGTTGACATATGCAGCATCTATTCTATTTATAATACAATGAAATAGTGTTTATACAAAAGAGAGTGGAAAAGAAAAAAAAACAATGTAAAATAGACAGTTGGCCAAATGGAGAGTAGGACAGAGAAATCGGCGAAATACGACCTGTGGCATAGATCATACAATTGTTGGCATATGCAGCATGAAAGTATCACACATTTTATTATACACTAAGGGTATGACGAATGGAGAGAAATTGAAGAAAATTAGCATTTTAGCATTGAAAATATGGCTATATGAGAGCATACATTGTTGCCAAATGTAAAATGGCATGGATAAAGTGCATTATGAGAAAATTATATTTACATTTACAATATTGAATATAAGTGTAATTTATATATTTTTATAATGTTTATTTTAAATTTAAATTTTTAAAAATATTAAAATGAGACTGTGATTATCTTGAATTATTCCAAATTTATTTACCATAATTTTTATCAAATTTTAAAAGCTAAATAGAATAAAATGGGCCCACAGCATTAAGACGTGCCAAAAATTTCTCGAATTTCCTACGGCGCGCTTATGTTGGACGCCGAAATCACCTTTCAAATTTTTGAAAAAACTAGCCCATGAATAATTTTGATTTTATAAAATCAACTAATACCGTTCATATTAATTCTAAAAAATTACATAAAATTTTGCTGGTTAAATAAAGAAAAAAAAACGCTTTGATGGAATAATTTATTCAACCGTAACCTAAATAAAAATAAATTCATTTTGGCCTGAAAACCACTAATCCGTTTTTGTACTAATATATATATTCAAATGGCGCAGTGGCAGGTCATCCACAGGCAACTCATCCACAGTCAAGTCGTCCACATTTTTCTATGATAAAAATTAACTGGGTGCAATACGCAAATTTTTTTTTGAATTTTCCAAAAATGTTCTAATCTGGCCGGGATTCGAAATTGAGCCAAAGCGCCCCGATTACCCTTAAAAATAATTTAAGGAAAAATTAAAAAAGTTTTGGGACCAATGTTCTTTACATTTTTATTTTTATTTTTATTCGAGAAAAATGTAGATGAGTTGACTGTGGATGAGATGCCTTGTGGATGAGTTGCCTGTGGATGACCTGCCCTGACCCCATTCAAATAACACGAATTTAGTAAATGTTTTCTTAAAATAATTTGGTGCAGTTCAGGTGCCTTCATGACGGAGCGTTGCACAATGTGCGCTCGTCATGCCGCCCAACAGAAGTGGTTAGGTTACGGTGTGCCCCACCGTATTGGGCCGGTGTACGGTACTCATTGTTGGCCAACCCACCCACAATGAGCGGTCAACCGACAATGAGCAACTGGGTACTGGAAAAGGCTGGCCTGTTTGATTCCAGGACATCAATCTGTAAAAGAATGGAATAAAAATTAAAACTAATTACCACAAAATTGGGTGTTAGGGCCGGACGCTCAGTTCAGTCCCGCATGGTTCGGCCCCAGACAAGTTTTCGATCTATAACTTTTTTTTCTTTGTCAACCAAATCCAACAATCTTGGTATCATTCGAAAGCTCTTCACATGCTCTATTAGCCTTACAAAAAGCAAAAAGATTTTCAAGCCTGGAAAAAATTTATTAAGAAAAAACTTCAAAAATTTCGACTTTTCGCAATTTTCATGAATAACTTTTTTAGAAATTGTCTAATCACAAAGCAATATCTTAGAAAAAGCTTCTATAAATATTAAGCTTTCGAATTATACGAAAATCGTTTGATTTAATTGGCAATGAAAAAGTTATAGTCAAAAAATTGGCTGGGGCCGAACCGTGCGGGGCCGTACTGAGGTAAACCGGTAAGGACCCTATTTATTTCTTTATTAATTTAAAATCTCGACTATGGCTCTATAACAGCGCCAGGAAATTAATTACCCAATTTTGCCCTCCCGTTTTAAAAACGTTAAAAAGATTTTGGAAAATTTATCCGACACATCAGCAGAAAGCTTCATTGTTTATGCTAAACTTTTTGAGAAGCAACAAAATTAAACTACAGGAACTGTTTTTTGATACGATTAAATTATTCATTAATATAATATTTTAAAATGAATTTTTATAAATTAATAAATAAATTTAAATCAATCATCTAAATAGAAATTGAATTTTTTGATTTTATATTTTTGTGTTAAAATCCCGTCAAATTAGGTTCTTTATTGGTCATCTTCCGTCTTCAAAGCAAATCATTTTGTTCATGAAATTCAGGTTATATCTTCTTAATGAGACTAGTGGAATGTTCAATGTTTGGGCAATTTTACGATCGGCGAGCATCGGATTTTGTTTTTTCATTTGATAAAATTGCGTCGCAAATTCCATTTTTTCAGCAATTGTGTAAGACTTTCTATCTGTACTAAATTTTAAATGAATGAAATTCTTTTATAAATTTAAATTAAAAAATTAAATTAAATTAAATTCACTTTTTGAAGTGTTTTGATTGCTATTTAATTTCTCGGCCCATCTTTCAATTGTCACATAACCCACACCAATCATTTGCTTAATTTTTGCTTTAAATTCATTCCATTCCTTTCGTGAATTTTTTCCATTTTTCATAAATTCATTTTTTATTTTAAAATATTTTTCAACAATTTCATTTCTTTGTTCATCATTATTTTGATTTTTCAAAGGTTTTCCATTTTTTAATTGTTTCTTCCATTTATAAATGGTTTTGTTATTTATGCCCAAATATTTGGCCAATATTTTTTGACATTTTTTTCTTTTCCCTTCCAACTTTTCATTTAATTTTTTTATTTTTTCATATAATTGATCAAATTGCTTTACTATTTTATATTTTTCATCATACGTATAATAATGCTTTTTGATCATTCCAAATTCTCTTTTCCATTCGTAAATTTTCTTCCGATTTGCACACAATTTTTTAGCAATTTTAATTTCAATTTTATACCATTCTTTGTTTGAATATTTCCTTCCCATTTGATTAACTTTTTCTTTAATTTTGTGAAACTTTTCCACAATTTCTCTTTTCTTTTTATCAATTGCTTTTAAGAAATGATCAGAAATTTGTCCATTTTTTGTTGGCATTGGCAATTGGTCGCCCAATTCATCACAATCTGTGGACATTTCATCACTCTCTTCTTCTTTCACTTCCAAACTTTCATCAAAATTTTGATCAATTTGTTGGATATGTTGTCCAAAT
Source organism: Heterodera schachtii (assembly GCA_023374025.1). NCBI lineage: Eukaryota > Metazoa > Nematoda > Chromadorea > Rhabditida > Heteroderidae > Heterodera > Heterodera schachtii. Next base: position 593,589 of record SIJG01000005.1, read on the forward strand.
TGGTTATTCTGATCAGCATTTTCTCCATAAATTATTTGATCAATTCGACAAATGTTTTCATCTGTTCTTTCGTCCCATTTTTGGCCAAATATTTCATCAAAACTTTTTTCTTCGTTTATTTTGCCAGCTTCAATTTGGTTAATTGCATTTTCTAATATTAAAACCCGCAAGAATATAAATATTAATAATATTTCCATGATTTTTTTGTAAAGATAAAATGAAATGATTTTTAATAATGTTTTATAAATGAATTTTGTAATTATTCATTTTTAATATGGCTAGATTATTCGATCAATTATTAACCACATTTAGTCATTATATCATAATATGATGCATCAATTATATTAATATAATTAAATTATAGTATATCTAATACAGCTATCAAATATGTCAAATTTATGATGATCAAATCAAATTAGATGTCAAAATAAATGTTATTAATCAAATTTCAATTTATTGAAAGAAATTCATTGTTTGGGAGATAAATTTTTGATATTTTTGTTCCCGTTTTGACCTAGGGTACCACAACGACCCCCAATATTTTTGAATTTGTGATTATTTCGAATTTTAATAACAGTTTTGGCAAAGTGTAATGAACATAAACCGAAAAATATTCGCATAAAATAGGGTTACACGGGTCCGGGTACCCGACCGGGTCCAGACCCGGATACCCGGCTTTTTCAAGACCCAGACTCGGTACCCGGACCCGACTTTTTGAAAGTCCAATACCCGTTACCCGACCCGGTAGGTCCGGGTCAAATCGGGTCAGAAAATACACTGGTAAGAATGGGGTTCTGGATCAAATGTTGAGCAAAGTTGGAGGAAATATAATTTTTTTTTTAATTTAATTAATTTTTTATTAGAAACTAATCATTTATTACTACTGTGGCTTAATGATTAGTTTCTTGGGTTCTTTTACTTCTTTCTCAGGTTCAATTCTTCCTCATATCGGCCTCTTTTAAAAAAAAATTATAAGATTTTTGTTGAAAACTCTTATTTTATGGATTCAAACCCAGGTTTTTCTTTAAAAATGAAAAAAGGGGGGCTTAAACCTACGTAAAGAAAGCTCAAAAATTTTTAAAGAAAAATTTTTAGTTTTAATAAATAAAAATGTACAAAAAAAAATTTCTTATAGTTTTTTATAGTATCCAAATAATGATTTTGAAGGATTGAACCTTATGCTCCTTTTATAATTGTATATTTTTGGTATTCGAATTCAGGTCCGGGGTTCGGAATTCAGAGCAATGTTGTTATGAAATTTACTTTTTACTACAATACTTAATGCCACAGAAATTTATTTTAAAATTTTTGTATCACTGACACAATGCGCCACCGGGTTAAAAATTTGGATTTTGTAAATTTTATTAATTAAATTAAAAATTAAAAGAACTAATAATAAAAAAAAAAAATCCATATTAAAATACAGGATTGAACTTATAGGATGTGGGAACTGATAAAAAAGAGTTTTTTGTAGAAGAAAAATTCCTCAAAAATTCATTTAATTCATAGGGTAAGTAAGCTAAACTCTCGAAATGACTAAGGAAGAATTGAGAACTTAAGAGTTTAAACCTTAATTAGATGCCAATATTGATCATTTTAATTCCATCTACAAAAAGTTTATTTTTCATGACCCTCAAACTGACTACCAAATAAATCAGTATTTTCCATTTTACTTATTTGAAATTTAACTACCCAAATGCTTTATTGTATATTTCCGATTTATCTAATGTTATACTGTCTATCATTTTGTGTTTTGAATTTTGGTATTTATTTATGTTTTGAGAAATAAAATTTAAAACACATTTTCTTCTAAAATAGAGTTGAATTTTAATTAAACAATTTATTTCATCTCAAAAAATTGGGTGCGGTTTTATTGGCCATCTGTCATATTCAAAACATTTCCAATTTTTGCTCAAATTCAGATTTGTATTTTATTAAGGACATTAGCTCAATCTTCAACAATTCTGCGATTTTCACATCCGAAAATTTTGGAGTTTCCTTTTTCATAAGGTAATATTGCTTCATCATTTCCATTTTTTCGACAATTGTGAACCTTTTTCGCTCTGTAATATATTCAAATAAAAAAATTTATTTTTAAATTTAAAAATAAAAGTTTAATTGAATTGACCTTTTAAATTATTTTGTTTAATTCCTAATTTCTTTGCCCATTTTTCAATCGTCCAATAACCCACACCAAACATTTGTTTAATTTTTACATTAAATGCCTTCCATTCCTTCTGCGAATGTTTTCTCATTTGCATAAATTCATTTTTTATTTTCAAATATTTTTCAATAATTTCTCTTTTTGCTCTTCAGTTTTTTGGGTTTCCAAAGATTTTCCATTTTTTAATTGTTTTTTCCATCTATAAATGCTTTTTAAACTTACGCCCAAATGTTTTGCTATTATTTTTTGACATTTTTTTCTTTTTCCATTCAATTTTTCATTTAATTTTTCATTTATTTTTCCATATATTTGATCAAATCGCTTTAATATTTGAACTTTTTGCTCATATGAATAACTATTTTTGATCATCATTCCAAATTCCCGTTTCCATTTGTAAATTTTCTTCCGATTTGCACCCAATTTTTGTCCAATTTTTCTTTCAATTTTTTGCCATTCTTTTTTTGAATATTTCCTTCCCATTTGATTAACTTTTTCTTTAATTTTGTGAAACTTTTCCACAATTTCTCTTTTCTTTTTATCAATTGCTTTTAAGAAATGATCAGAAATTTGTCCATTATTTGTTGGCATTGGCAATTGGCCGACCAATTCATCATAATTTATGGACATTTCTTCACTCTCCTCTTCTTTCACTTCCAAACTTTCATCAAAAATTTGATCAATTTGTTGATCATTTTGTCCAAATTGGTTATTCTGATCAGCATTTTCTCCATAAATTATTTGATCAATTCGACAAATGTTTTCATCTGTTCTTTCGTCCCATTTTTGGCCAAATATTTCATCGAAACTTTTTCTTCGTTTATTTTGCCAGCTTCAATTTGGTTAATTGCATTTTTGAATATTAATGCGCATAGTAATAAAAATGTTACTAATATTTTCATATTTTTTGTAAAAAAAAAATAATGAATAATTTTTATAAAAAATTGTTTATTTCCCAATGAATTTTGTAATTATTAATTTTAAGACTGGCTAAATTATATATACAATCAATTATTAACCACGTTTAGTCATTATAACATCAATATGATACAACATTTTAATAATATTTTGCTTTTCTCAGCGAATTGGGGAGTAATTAATATGAGCTAAACGATAATTAAGGGGGTTTTTCATTTTTGTTCTCATCCGGTGTTATCTGATCAAAGATTCAACTAATCTAAATGAATTTGATCAGTTTTATACAATTCATTGCCTTTATGCCCACCTGCTTAATGATTCGTTTCATGAATTTTAATTTTAAATATTTTTGAAATGCATGGAATTAAGTAAAATTTATGAATAGATGAAATCAATGTCAAAATAAACTGCACAGCATATTAAAGATAAAGTATATGAAATTACGGAACCGCAAAGGGAAGCGGCACAAGTTGGGTTAAAGCAAACTCAAAAGCGGACCGATAAAGAGACGCGGTATTTGAAAATGCGCAACGCGTGCGAGATGAAGCATATACAAAAGCGGGAACACTAAAAGAGGAGGTGCAACGGATCAAAAATCAAGCATATGCAAATGCGGAGACGATGAGGACGAATGCGAGACGGGCGAGAGAGAAAGCACGCGTAAATGCAGACAGAATGAGAGACGCGGCCTGTGCGAATGGGGAACGCGACCGCGACAAAGCGTATGCGAATGCGGAAAAGCAAAGGGACCGCTTAGTGTCACAACGCATCCGAAACGAAGCAAGAGCTACCGCAAGTCAGCGCAGAGATGAGGCACAACGCCAACGCACTGAATTGTACGGAAATGCGGACAAGCAAATGGAGACGGCGCTCTTTTAATTGATACCAAATTTGTAGGCTTTGGCCAAATATCCAATGAAACAGAGGATAGTCATAATGGACGCGTTAAAGCAGAGCGTTTATTTCAAGTGTTAGGGTTTGTTGTTTAGACTCATTAGACATTTTGTCGTTAGGAATTTGTGATTTTATGGCCATTCTAATTCACATTAGAAGAGCCGGGGCACCCAAATTATAATCAATTACCTAGCACATGGTCGGTCATATGGTGGCAAGGCAAAACGGTAATTTTTTTATGTTTATCTTGTTTTTAAGGCGTAATTTACTAAATCTTCATGTAAAACGGACGCAAGCACCCACAATTGTAATCAGCAATTGAAAGAAGATTCGATTCCAAACTTTGAAGAATGGCACCCACAATAATAATCTGACGAGAAGATGGACTATGGAGGGACGAATTTGAGGTTTTGGGGTGAGGAATGGCATGAAGATGTTTTTGGAGCAGGGCGGGGCACTCAAAATAATCACAAAATGAACTCAAAAACATCACAAAATGAACCCATTTTTGACGGGCACTCAAAAACAATCACAAAATGAACTCCATTTTTGGATCAGTGACCATTTTCTAATTTCTAATCGGGGCACTCAAAAACAATCACAAAATGAACCCATTTTTGACGGGACACTCAAAATAATCACAAAATGAACCCATTTTTGACGGGGCACTCAAAAACAATCAGAAAATGAACACATTTTTGACGGGGCACTCAAAAACAATCACAAAATGAACCAATTTTGGAGGGCACTCTATGGACCGCATCCGCGAGGAGGCGTATGCGAACCCGCAAGGGATTATCGATGCCTCGCTTTCAAGCGAATAATGGGGTGCAATGATAATTATGGGATGAAGCAGATATGTGTCATAATGCTTAAATATTTAAGTTTGTGGGCTGACATCGCCATTGGACGGAACAGGAGATGAAATAATTGCTTGTTTCAAGCCGAAAGGAGCAATTGGACCGATAGGGACCAAAATTTTGCGCGAGTTTAGGGCAAATGAAACGGTGAAAGATGGACGAAACGATCACGAAGAAGCCGTGTTATCTGATGATGATGCAGGGCTGGATTGAGTCGGAGATGACGACGAATTGTTCATTTATTAGCCCCTTTTACTGTTGAATTGCGTTTAATTTTTTTGGAAAATGTGCCAAATATTTATTTTGTTCTTAACTTTGAAAAAGGTCTTACTTATATTGTAATTAGCCGGTTTTAGCGAAAATAAAAACAAAATCTTTTTGGCTGTCAAATAAATTTAAACCTCATCACAGACAGACCAATGGCAATGATAGAGAATATAATTTTAATAAATCCAATTAAGAATTATTGCTGAAAGACAATTTTACGTTCAAATCTTTATATAACATGTCTTTAGCAACCCAATTGAGAATATTTGCATGACATGGTCAACCGATTGGGAGACGGACACATGCTGGTTGCCCTGTCGGTTCGGCTCGGTCCACCAAATTGTCCAAATTGTCCCACCCCCCCCCCTAGGGCATGATTGTTTTGTTTGCACAGAAGCCAGCATACCTTGTGCCCGTGCCTAGCTGCTTCTCAAAGCAATTTTGTCCATTCATTGCTCATCACCATCAGTAGAGATGAAGCCGCCGCTTGCATCGGCCGGGGCATCCAAATTAACTCCCCCCCCGGCTGTGCTTCCTTCTCCACCAATTTTTAGCCGCACTTCCCCCAGGGCATGAAAATGGGCGGTAAACAGTCAAATTGGGCAAATCCAACACAAAGGCACAAGGTGTTGTGGCGTTGTGTTGACGACGCTTTTTGTCGGACGTCCGCCGCCGGTGGGTCCAACCGAAAATGTTGGCTAATTTGCGTCGCTAAACGTCCTTTCATGTGCAATATGTTGAGTAGTCATTGACAGCAACAGCTTCTCCTTCAATCTATTTTTACATCTCCCAACCAAAAAGAACATTTTCATTGAATTGCTTGAATGGATTTACAAATACACAAATATACCTATACGACAAAATTCTCACCCTAATAATTATAGAACAGAGATACGAAAAAATATTTGATTTTTTTTTATCTATTTTACCATTTAAAAGTCTATTTATTGTAAAGATTGGACCTGTTTTTACTCATAATTTGCTGTGAAAAAAGAACTCATTACTGTAAAAGAACAAAAAAAAATTACTAAACAAAATTCTTGAAATTATGGAACAACTTCATTCAAAATATATCTCTCCATATTTATCTTTTTGAATTTTAATTGAATTTTTGATATATTTTTTCCATGCAATTCATTTCATCTCGACAAATTTTTGGTCGCCACCTGTCCTTTTCAAAACTTCTCCACATTTTCTTGAAATGCAACTTTAAATCTGGCTAATGACGCTGTTGAGATTTTGAAAATTTGGGCAATTTTTCGATCACTGAGATTTTTATTTTCATTTTTCAGCTGATAATATTGCTTCATCATTTCCATTTTTTCAGAGATTGTGTAAACATTTTTCTCTGAAATTTATTTTTTTTAAATTATTATAAATATTAAATTAACCTTTTGAAATATTTTGATTGTTGCCAATTTTCTTTGACCAAATTTCAATTGTCTGAAAACTCACACCAAACATTTGTTTATTTCCATAAAATTCTTTCCATTCTTTCTGTGAATGTTTTCCATTTTGCTTAAATTCGTTTTTTAATTTAAAATATTTTTCAACAATTTCCCTTTTTTGCTCATCAGCTTTATGATTTTTCATTGAGTTTCCTTTTTTTAATTGTTTCTTCCATCTTTGAATGCTTCTGATATTTATACCCAAATGTTTTGCCAATATTTTTTTACATTTTTCACTTTTTCCCTCCAATTTTTCATTTAATTTCATTTTTAATTTGCCATATATTTGATCAAATTGTTTTAATATTTCTCTTTTTTCCTCATTTGAATAACTCTTTTTGACCATCATTCCAAATTCCCTCTTCCATTCGTAGATTTTCCCGTAACTAACACGCAATTTTTGAGCAATTTTTCTTTCAATTTTAATCAATTCTTCTGATTATTTCTTTTCCATTTTCCTAAATTTTTCTCTTATTGAATGAAATTTTTCCACAATTTCTCTTTTCTTTTTATCAATTGCTTTTGAAAAATGATCAGAAATTTGTCCATTTTTTGTTGGCATTGGCAATTGGTCGCCCAATTCATCACAATTTGTGGACATTTCTTCACTCTCCTCTTCTTTCACTTCCATATTTTCATCAAAATTTTGATCAAATTGTCGAACATTTTGTCCAAATTGATTATTCTGATCAGCAATTTCTCCATTAAATATTTGATCAATTCGACAAATGTTTTCTTCTGTTCTTTCGACCCATCTTTGACCAAATATTTGAACAAAACTTTTTTCTTGCTTTATTTTGCCAGCCTCAACTCGGTTAATTGAATTTTCGAATATTATTGCACATATGAATAAAAAGAATAATAATATTTTCATTATTTTTTTTTGTAAAATATAATGAATTTTTTTATAAAAAAATAAAATGAATTTTGTAATTATTAATTTTATAGCCTGGCTAAATTATTCAATCAATTATTAACCACATTTAGTCATTATATTATCAATATGATGCAATATTTTAATAATAATTCAATTATTATTATATTCTCCTTTTCTCACCGAATTGGGGGTAACATGAGAAAACAAAAAATCATGTTGGAAAAGCGCAGACGGATCGGATTAATTAATGAATTAATTAAACAAAATAAATGTTGATTTTATTTTTTTGGTATCTGATGTTGTTTGCTCATTGATTCGACCAAATGTAAATAACAAAAGCATTGATTTTTAAGTCGAAGCTATGATCCGATAAAATCAAAAGTCAAAATATATTTTATTTTCTTGATTTGAGATAGTGAAAATCCCAAATTTTAAAATTTTAAAAAATATTTTAGTTTTAAAATTTCACAATTTTTAAAGAAGTTTTACTTTCTAACCTTCCATTCTTAATAGTGCATAAAAATCTCGTTGTCTTGTGCCTAAATAAGGCCCTAAAAACACGAGAAACCAGATGAGACGAGACAAGACGAGCAATAGCCCTAATATTTTAAAAAATTGAAAAAAATTTGTGTTGCAAATTTTGATTAAGCAAAAATTTTGGCGGTTTTTGAGTTATTCTTATCATAAGTAAAACATATTTTCTATTAATGAATAAAATTTTAAAACATTTCTTGTTCGGCTGCCAAATTTCAATTTTTGGATTCCTAATCCCAATGTTGTACTTTTTTTCCAGGTTTTATGTTGATTTTTAAAAAATTGGTATATTTTTTGAATATGGCAGATGGCCAATAAAAATAGCCAATTAATCGCGTTGAAAGATTTGCATCAAATTTTTGAAATGAATTTTTATAATTCGCAAAATAAATTTAAATCAATATTAAATAGAAAGTGAATTTTTATATTTATATTTTCCTGTCGAATTTATTTGGACAAATTATTTTTTATTGGTCATTTTCCGTATTTAAATCAAATCCACTTTTTTCATTAAATTCAAATTTGTATTTCCTTAATGAGCCTAATGAAATTTTCAACTTTTCGGCAATTTTTATTTGATGGAAAAAGAGAAAAACGTCAAAAAAATATATTAGCTAAATAAGCAAACTAATTCACAAGGTAAATTCTAAAATTTTTTTTATTACATTACAACTTTAAAATTTATTTTTAAATTTAATATATTAGAGAACGAAAATGTTTAACAAATTTTTGAAAATTTTTAAAATGATTAAGCAATATTATTTACGATGAAAAAGGAAATGCCAAAGTTTTCCGGTTGGAAAATCGCCGAAATTTCGAAAAATAGGTCTTTATGTTGATTTAAAAAAAATTGGTATATTTTTTGAATATGGCGGATGGCCAATAAAAATAGCCAATTAATCGCGTTGAAAGATTTGCAACGGATTAAATAGGTGCGAGCAAAGAAATGACACTGAATTTTTAGCTTTTCTTTGAAGCTTTCTATGATAGAGTTCTAAACCCATATAATTCCACATATTTGCCCATTTAGTCCATATTTTCAAATTTGTCAGTATTTTGGCATTATATCGCTATTTTATATCCACTTTTGGCATTTTTCCAAAAAAGCGCTATTCAAACGGACCCATTAATTAAATTGGACTTGTTGACGCCTAATTTTTTTTTTATATAAAATTTCTCGAGAATAAAGTTCATATTTTAAATTTTCTTAAAAGTAATCTATGTCAAAAAAGCAAAAAATGAAAATTTCGCATTTCCTATTCTTTCGCTAAAAATTAATAAATTTTATCGTTGTTATTATGGGTTAGACATACAGTTTTTCGTAAATATATGCTTCTGATATTTATGCCCAAATGTTTTGCTAATATTTTTTGATATTTTTCTCTTTTTCTCTCCAATTTTTCATTTATTTTGTCATATAATTGATCAAATCTCTTTAATATTTGAAGTCTTTGCTCATATGAATATTTATTTATATTCATTCCAAATTCTCTTTTCCATTCGTAAATTTTCTCTTTATTTGTTCCCACTTTTTTTGCAATTTTTCTTTCAATTATCACCCATTCCTTTTTTGAATATTTCTTTCCCATTTGCTTAATTTTCTTCTATTATTTTTTGACATTTTTTTCTTTTTCCATCCAATTTTTCATTTAATTTTTCATTTATTTTGCCATATATTTGATCAAATCGCTTTAATATTTTATGTTTTTCCTCATCCGAATAATTATTTACATTATTTAGTCCAAATTCTCTTTTCCATTTGTAAATTTTCTCTCTATTTGTACCCAATTTTTGTGCAATTTTTCTTTCAATTTATCCCATTCCTTTTTTGAATATTTCTTTCCCATTTGCTTAATTTTCTTCTTATTTTTATGAAAATTTTCCACAATTTCGCTTTTCTTTTTATCAATTGCATTTGAAAAATCAACACAAATTTGTCCATTATTTGTTGGCATTGGCAATTGGCCGCCCAATTCATCACAATTTGTGGTAAGCAAAAAGAAAAATTCGAATTCCGATTATTTTTCGCTAAAAATTAATAAATTTTATCGTTGTTATTATGGGTTAGACATACAGTTTTTCGCCATTTTTTGTGCTTGGATTCAATCCCCTTTTTGAAGAGGGATTTCTTTCGTTATTCCTTCTTTAATAATTATTTTTTAAATGAATTAACAAAATGGCAAAATTTAAAAATTTGTAACCTGGCGGCGCCTGTCGGCAGCTCATTTGTCAGGTAGAGCTCATGATTTTTCGTAATTTTTATAATTCAGACAAGATTTTTGCAAAAATATGAAAGCTTGCATATAAATTCGTTTTCTGTAATTAAAAAATTTTTAAAATTTTAATTAGGGTTTTCATGGCCGCTGGACACCTTAAAACATTAATTTTTGATTTAATCATTTGTTCCGTCGGCGCTTTTCAGAGATAAATCATTTGATAAGTTCCTATTACTTATTCCCCTATTCAAGGATAATATAATAAAATTAAACATTATTAAAATGATACATCATATTGATGATATTAATGACTAAATGTGGTTAATTATTGATTGAATAATTTAGCCAGACTATAAAATTAATAATAACAAAATTCATTTTATGTTTTTATAAAATAATTCATTATATTTTTACAAAAAAAAAAATAATGAAAATATTATTATTCTTTTTATTCATATGTGCAATAATATTCGAAAATTCAATTAACCGAGTTGAGGCTGGCAAAATAAAGCAAGAAAAAAGTTTTGATGAGATATTTGATCAAAGATGGGACGAAGGGACAGAAGAAATCATTTGCCAAATTGATCAAATAATTCATGAACAAAATGCTGATCAGAATAGCCAAATTGGACAAAATGTTCGTCAATTTGATCAAAATTTTGATGAAAATATGGAAGTGAAAGAAGAGGAGAATGAAGAAATGTCCACAAATTGTGATGAATTGGACAGACAATTGCAGATGCCAACAAAAAATGGACAAATTTGTGTTGATTTTTCAAATGCAATTGATAAAAATAAAAGAGAAATTGTGAAAAAATTCCATAAAATAAAAGAGAAAATTAAGCAAATGGGAAAGAAATATTCACCAAAAGAATGGAGTAAAATTGAAAGAAAAATCGCACAAAAATTGGGTGTAAATCGGGAGAAAATTTACGAATGGAAAAAAGAATTTGGATTAATCAAAAATAGTTATTCATATGATCAAAAACTTCAAATATTAAAGCAATTTGATCAAATATATGGCAAAATAAATCAAAAATTGAATGGAAAAAGAAAAAAATGTCAAAAAAGAATAGCAAAACATTTGGGCATAAGTTTAAAAAGCATTTATAAATGGAAGAAACAAATTAAAAAAGGAAAATCTTTGAAAAAGGAGAAAACTGAAGAACAAAAAAGAGAAATAATCCAAAAATATTTTAAAACAAAAAACGAATTTGTGCAAAAGGGGAAACATTCACGAAAAGAATGGAAAGAATTTGATGCAAAAATTAGACAAATATTTGGCGTGAGTGATAGAGCAATTGAAAAATGGGCAAAGAAAATTGGAATCAATCAAAACATTTCAAAAGGTTAATTTAATTTTATTATTTAATTTTAATATTATATTTTAGAGAAAAAGATTTTTGAAAAAATGGCAATGATGAAGCAATATTATCAGCTGAAAAATGAAAATAAAAATCTCACCGATCGAAAAATTGCCGAAAATTTGAAAATCTCAACAGCTTCATTAGCCAGATTTAAAGTTGCATTTCATGAAAATGTGGAGAAGTTTTGAAAAGGACAGGTGGCGACCAAAAATTTGTCGAGATGAAATGAATTGCAACGGAAAAATAAATCCAAAAAATTCAAATAAAATTCAACTTTCTTTAAGGAGAATCTATGTTTTTATTTCTCGAAAACTAAAAAAATTTAAATTTTTAAAGAGAAAAATACAGTACACCTTAAATAAATGAGAAAATAGAGTACAACATATTATGGAAAATTTCTATTTTTGCCTTTTTTCTTCGGAATTGATAATCTTTTTAGCCAAATAATCATAAAATTAAAAATTGAATAATTTTTTACCTTTTTTCAGTTTACTTTTTTCAATTAATGATAAATCTATTTGGGGTTTTATCACCAACTAAACTAATCACACTTATTTCAAGTTTTTGTCACTTTTTTATAGCTGTTTTATTTGTCAATAAAAATTTGTAAGAAATAAAAAAAAGTTAAAAAAACATTTTGCTCAACCCAAAATTTTAATTAATTTTTTAATAAGACCAAGAAAAAATGGACACAATTTTATTGATTTTTTTTGGCAAAATAACATACCGTATATTCTCTAATTACGGCCCTGTCTCCATTAATCCCGCTGTCTCCAATTATTCCCTCCCCTTTCTGAGGAGGTTGAAGCTCAATGACTAAAATCGTTTTTTTTTGAAATGCCGCTGTAGACAATGAAATTGTACGGATGTCCAAATGTTAAGTGTTTCTCAATTTGCCGTAGGATTGGCGGTGACTGTTGTTGCTTAACTTAAACTGTAAGAAGTTTGAACAACAAATATTTTCCCATTAAAAGAAATTTTAATGATTGTTTTATTGTTCATTAATATAAAATAAATAAAATGGTTAAAGATCAATGATCATTTCGTAATTTATTCCAATTAATTAAATTGAATTAAAATTTAATGAAAGCTTAGGATGATAAAAAATTGATTAACAACCAACAGTTCAGCTAACCTTAATCCAATTAATTAAATTTTTAAACTTTGGCCGCCTATTTCCTGAGAAGGACACGTCAAATGAAATGCTTGAAATGATTAAAGAGATTTTGATGCCGTGGGGCAGATAGAAAATTACAGAATAAATTTATAGAATTTTTAATGTAACCATATGTTGTCCTCTTCAAGCCTTCTTAAAACATTGACGGATCAAAATTACTTCCTTATTTCAACATCAGTCCCGTCATCTCCTAACCCTTTTGCCATCACTTGTTCTTTGTCCAATCCCTCTAATTGTCAGTGGGCGGTCCGTTCACGATCACTATTTAAGCCCGTAGCGTTCCCTCACAATTGTTCATCCCCTGGTTCATTTATTCCACCTGTCTCCAATTGTGCAGACACGAATCGGGAGGTGTTCCACACAGTCGACTGTTGTTCCCCCTTTCCCCTTCCGAATAAAGGATATTATTCGAATTACCGCTACACAGTGTTTTGGGGAATGCATTAACACCAAAGTATCTCAATAATATTTTTATTTAATATTCATGGAGGTCCCGCCGCTGTACATTTGGAGACGGCTATTTGTTCATTTTTTTTTCAATTAAGTATTCATTTTTGATTTGTTTGATGTGCTAAAAACTCATTCTTGAATGGATGAGACTGACTGATCAATGATCAGAGAACGGGAAAAAGGAAGAAATCTGGGGAAAGAATGGAGAATGGCCAGCAGAAAGAGTGATGAAAAGAACCTCTGATTTGAGAGACAAAATTGATCAGCGATTGATCGGTTGGCTTTAATGAAAAAATGATCAGAGTATCGGTTGGCTCTAAAGTCAAAAATGATCCGAGAGGGATCAAAAAATGAATAATTTGAAAAGGGACTTGAACATGAGCAAATTATGCTGAAAAGACCAGAAAGTGATCGGTGGTTTGGCCGAAAGTGATCAGCTATCCGGATCAAAGGTTCTGATCAGAAAAGCTAAACAAAAGAGAACAAAATGCGAGTGAAATGAATGAGTGATACCGAAAGTGACGATTTTGAATTGAAACTCAAAATTTCCGAAGATCAAAAATCATCAGTGGTTGATAATGAAAGGCTGGAAAAGGCTCTAATGAATTTTCATTTTAAAACTTTTACATTATTATTTAATTCGATGTAAGGTGCTCAGAACTTGTCTCCCAAAATTTTTCGGAATTTTTTTTAAAAAAATCTTTCGAAATTTTTAACATTTGCTGTTGAAAAGAAAAATTTATGACATGCAATTACGTCATAAGACCGAAAGTTGAAAGATCACGAGAAAAGTGATCGGCTGATTGTTTCCAAACAAATGACTCCCAAAATGTTCCAAACACTGGAAGCAATTAAGAAAAGCCAGAGCAATTAATTATACAATTGCGACAATAGGAGAAGTGAGTCACGAGAAAAAGAGAAAAAAGGAGACACAAAACAATACCCAATTAATGGCTAAGAAATAGCGGAGAGTAACAAAAGGTGCCAAATGACAAATGCCAACATTGCTCAAAAGAATGGAATGTTTGAGGAAGTTAAATAAGAAAAAACGACGATCGGCAACAACGAACAAATGTTTTGGAAAATTGTTTAAAAATTGAAAATTGGGTAAAATAAATTAATTGGGAAGAAATGGTTCACAAAAAGGAATTAATCGTGGATAAAAGATGAGAATTAAATAAATGTAAATATTGAAATAGTATATTAAGCCAAGAGGGAATGTGATACTAGACCAGAAGGATAAAGGGCAACTGATCAGAAAGTGAAAAGGCGACGGGTCAGGAAAAGACAACAACTGATCAAAAAAATTAAATGATCAGAATTCAAGGACGACAACTGATCAGAAGTAAAGGCAACTGATCAGAAAGTTAAAATGAATTGATGAGAAGGAGAAAAGGCAACTGATCAGAAAGAGAAAAGGGGCTGGTTGTAAAAGATAACAATTAGAAAGAAAAAAGTAAATGATGATCGGAATTTAAAGGGCAACTGATCAGAAGGAAATTAAGCACAAAGAGAAAAGTGGACTGGCAGGAAAAAGACAGAAATGATCAGAAAGAAAAAAATAAGTGACCAGAAATAAAAAAGGCAGTATAAAAAACAGACAGAGAAAAGTCAGCTGGTAAGAAGGGAAAACAAATATGATCAGAAGGAGAAAAGAAATATGCTCAGAAAGAGAAAAGACGAAAAAATTTATCTGATGAGAAAAGTGAATTTATCGCAAAGAGAAAAGGCAATTGATCAGTAATAAAAGGCAACCGAGCAGAATGTGAAAAGTCAATAATCAAAACGAAAAATGTGATCAGATCAATGAAAGTAAAGTTAGTGATCAGAATGATCGAACCCAAATGATCAGAGGAGAGTGGACAATCCTCAGTAAACGAAATTTTTGGTTTTTGACCATGCGAAATTATATGTTCGTGACCGAGTTAATGGCTAATGATTACAGTCAAGGACAGACGGTGAACAGAGGGCTATTTTGGAAAAATTTGTTGGAATGGATATAATCATTTTTTGAGGAAATGTGCCACAGCAGAAAGAAAAAAAGGCACAAAAAGGCTGTTGAAAAATTGAGTGATAAATACAGCCAAAAGAAATTGAGTAATTAATGCAGCTAAAAAATTGAGTGATAATGTTAGCTGAAATACATGATTATAAAAAGCTTCAGCGAATTCCTAGGTCAGTCGTTCTTAAATTAAGCAAGGAAAAATACTGAAAAGGGAAAAAAATATAAGAAAGCATGATGAAATTCAGTTGATTCTTAACAAATTTGTTTGTGAAAATTTACTTAGAAATTGCAGTGTTTGTGTGCGTTTGTTATGAGGAAATTGAATAAAGAGAACTGATCATTTGGATTCAGAGATTCAAAACATACCCAGAGGCGATCAAAGCCTGAATTATGGTGGTCTGATCAAAGGCGGATGAAAATGGTTGAAAAATTGTAATAACTGACAGAATTTGAAAATGCGTGAAAGAAAAAGACAAAAAGATGGAAAGCGAAGACGGATAAGGCGATTGAATTCAAGCAAACGAGGAGCGGATGCCGGAACAATGGAAGAAACCGCTGACTGACGAGCCTTGACCAAAACGACCATGAACCGATTGATCAACAAATGGACGAACCGACAGACGGACGAACAGAACGAGACCAACTGACGCGACCGCTAACCCGAGAAGAAAGAAGAATGACAACAATGAAAACTGACCAAGAAGAGCCGCGCAGATCATTTTTAATTTGATGTTCGAGGACGAACATTCCGGAGGTAGGGGATGACGGATCAAAATTACTTCCTTATTTCAACATCAGTCCCGTCATCTCCTAACCCTTTTGCCATCACTTGTTCTTTGTCCAATCCCTCTAATTGTCAGTGGGCGGTCCGTTCCCGATCACTATTTAAGCCCGTAGCGTTCCCTCACAATTGTTCATCCCCTGGTTCATTTATTCCACCTGTCTCCAATTGTGCAGACACGAATCGGGAGGTGTTCCACACAGTCGACTGTTGTTCCCCCTTTCCCCTTCCGAATAAAGGATATTATTCGAATTACCGCTACACAGTGTTTTGGGGAATCCATTAACACCAAACTATCCCAATCATATTTTTATTCAACATTCAACATCAATAAAATGAGGAAGACCCCCTAAATTCACTTCATATCACAATGTTCGTAATAATTAAATTTAATTATTATTTTAATTTAATTTGCTAAATAATTAATCATAACTTAGCTTAAACTTAGTCAAATTAATGAAATTTAGTATTTATTCGCGACATCTCCAAGTATCCTCTATTACATATGTAATTTTTATAATTGTGAGTTTAATTTACCTCGGCAGATTCTAAACGACGCCATTTATCCCCCCTAATGTGCCCATGAAATTTTTTGAAAAAGCACGCCGCAAAAAAATTGGTGTGAAAAGCAAAACAAAAACAAAAAAGTCATGGCGGAAGAAATTTGGGTCTTCGTAATTACAAAAAGTTACATTTTTTATAATCTAAGTAAATTTATACAAAATATAATAATTATTACAAATAACAAATAAAAAATAATTTCTTTTAATTAAAGAAATATAATTTACAAAATAATAGAATGGTAAAATATTGAATTTCTCTAGATTTTGCCTAAAAAGAATTTTGAAAAAGGAGGTAAACATCATTATAAAAATCAAGTAGAATTTGTTGGATGAAGCTATGCAATAAATAATCAGCAGAAATATGGGGAATTAAATCCATTAGTAAATTCATTTTAATTGGTTTATTTAGAAATATGAAAATTAAAATAATATTATTTTCATTATTAATTTTCAAAAATGCAATTTATAATATTTATGCTGGAAAGATAAATGATGAAAAAAGTTTTGACGAAATATTTGGCCAAAGATGGGACGAAAAATCGGAGGAAAATGGGGAAAATGAAACTGATCAAAATGGAAGAATAATTGGACAAACGGATGATCAAAATGAAGCAAAAAATGATAAAATTAATGCACATAAGACACAATTTAATCAATTATTTGATGAAAACATTAAAGTGAAAGAAGAAACTTCACCAAATTGTGATCAAATGGAACAATTAGTAACAAATTTTGAACAAATTTCTGATGCTTTTTCAAATGAAATTGATAAAAAGAAAAGAGAAATTGTGGAAAAATTTCATAAAATTAAAGAAAAAATTAAGCAAATTGAAAAGAAATATTCAAGTAAAGAATGGGAGAAAATTGAAAGAAAATTCGCAAAAAAATTGGGTGCAAATCGGCAGAAAATTTACAAATGGAAAAGAGAATTTGGAATGATCAAAAACAGATATTCGGATGAGAAAAAAAGAGAAATTGTTGAAAAATATTTTAAAATAAAAAAAGAATTTATGCAAAATGTAAAACATTCACAGAAGGAATGGAAAGAATTTAAAGAAAAAATTGAACAAATATTTGGCGTGAGTGATAGAGCAATCGAAAAATGGGCCAAGAAAATTGGCGTTTTTCAAAATGTTTCAAAAAGTGAATTTTTAAATATTTATTTTTAAATATTTTTTCAATTTACAGAGCGAAAAATGTTATCAATTGCTGAAAAAATGGAAAAGATTAAACAATATTATCAAATCAAAGAACAAAATCCAAATCTGTCTGATGTTAAAATTGCAAAAATATTTAACATTCCAAGAAGCTCATTACGCCAATACAAAGCCAAATTTGGCAATTAAATCCAAAAACAAATTGCTATAATTAGAAAAGGAAGAAACAAAAAGCGAAAATAAATGTTTACAATTATTTATAAACAGGGAATGGATTTTTGCGGCGGATAACATATGCTGAGATAAGCGCAAAAAACACATTTTCTTCTATCACTTTTCGATTTAGAGCAAAACTTTTTAGCAACTATTTTAAAAACTATTTTTGCTTATGAAATTTAAAAAAAAAAAAACTATTTTTCAACTATTTCTGCTTTCAGCAAAAAAAAATATTATGAAAAATGCAATAAAAAAAACAAAAATGCACCCCCTAAGAAGAAATTTTTAGGAAATTCACACATTTATTGACATGTTTTTCCAATTTTTGGCAACTTTTTAGCAACTATTTTGGCGTTTTTCAGTTTTTTAGCAACTATTTAGGTACCTATTTCGCGATTTTTAGCACCTAAAAATTCGTTTCCTGTTTATTAAAGTTTTTTTTGAGAATTTTTTGTTTCGATATTGAATTTATGATAAAAATTGGTATTTTTTAAATCATTTAAAGCCTCGAATATGCTAATTTTTTAAATTAAAATTGAAACTAATTAATTAAATATGGATTGACTTATTTATACTATGTTCATTAAACAATTAATTAATTATAAGTTGAGCAAAAAATATTAATAAAAAAATTATTTCGTAAAATAAAATTTAGTTCAACTTTAAATTAATTTTCCATTAAAATTTTAGTAATTGAAACAATAAAAAGTGTTAAATTATTTATATATTTTAATTATATGTACAATTTTACTCCGCTGTACAAACAAAAAGGGGTTCGGGGAATATCGGGATACGAAATATATGGAATGTTGTGGAGGATTAGGGATGGGCCAAAGGTGTGATGTCCAAATGTTGTCAAAAGCTGGGACAAATATTTATTTAGAAGTTAATTGGGAAATTGGCGGAAGAAAATGGAGAGACGATATAAAATTAATGAAGAACTGCAGCAGAAGATTAAAACATAAAAACTGACAGAACTGAACAACATAATGAGAAAGAATAATGAAAATAGGGATCAATGTTGGAGTCAGCTTTTGCTTCGATTTACCGCGGGGATTTGGGGGGAATTCGGAGTAAAAACACGACAAAAAGAAAACACGGCGAGACAAAGGCGTTGGTGAATTCGAAGAGATGTCAATAATGTTAAAATCTTATACTTAATCACCGAACAACAATTTTGAAGACAAATATTTATTTTAAAGACGAGAAGAAATTTTATAAAAAAAATATAAAATTGGAGAGAATATATCAATGTGAAGTGAAAAATAAGAATGTGTGTGTAAAAAATGTGTGTAAATAAATAAATTAATTGTAAATAGATCTCCAAAGAGTGTTCAAATATCATCTTCTCACATGCCCCCGTCCATTCAAGAATTGGTCCCCAATTCTGATCAGTCACCCCGGGCTCCTCTGATGCGACGTCCCCGGCGCATGGCGATGGCAGTGCTTCTTCATTGTTGATCTGTTGAATTTTCTGAAAAAGAAAAAAGGAAGGGAGGGATGGATCGGCTCAAGGACTTAAATTTAAATTTGCCGTTGTCAGTCATGGGGTTGCCATTCTGATCAAAAGACAAAACAAAAAATTGTTCCAGCCATGGGGTTACCATTCTGGTTTAACAAATCAAAATTTTAATGAAGGCAAAATGTTGTTTTGCAACACAATAAATTAAAAGAAAGGGGAATTGTTCTCAATCGCAGAAGTGGAGTTGGAGTGATTGTTGATCTTTGTTTTGGCATTAATAGTTCACACATATTTTTCACACACAAACAAATTTAATGAGAATTAAAGAAATGCATAAATGAGGTAAAATTAAGCAACTATTTAGATCAAAATTAAGTCACTCGATGGGAAGAAAATAAATAATATCAAATGAAATAATGGGGTCTGGGAGGTCATGTCAGAAGTGGCCAAATTGCACCTTTTTCTCTCATTCATACTTCCTTCGCTTGAACTGGGCCTGTTGTTCGTTTCCGGTCCTTTTCATTGGCTGTTCTCGTCCGAAATAAAAATTTGGCCTCCCTGTCGGGAAATTTTTATTTCCTCCCGAATTCGGATTTGCATTTGTCAGCCGTCCGAATTTTTGGAACTGTGGGACGCTTCCTGAAGCTTTTCCCATTTCGTCCCGACTTTTCGGCACTTCCATTTCAAATGACACTTTTTTCGTCGGCACTTTCAACTCAAACACTTCTTTCAGGTGCTTCATCATGGCAGTTACGCCAATAAATTTTAAGCGCCCCTTTTCGTCAACACACCGCTTTTCTTCTTGTCTTCCCCACATCGTCACTTCCAAAATCGAACGAAACCCTTTCATTAAGCAAAGGTCGCTCTCCGGAACGCAGTTGGTCAGCATTTCCAGAAATTCGTTGTGCTTTTCAGCCTTAATACGATGGAACGGTGGTGGGACGACCCAAATTTTTAGGCCAAATTGTCCGGTGTGTGACAGAATTTTTTTAATTGCTTCTTTACACCATTCCATTGGCGTTTCCATGTCCAAATCGGCTGTTCCAACACAAATAATGACTTCATTCACTTCTTCACCAAATGCCACTTTTGCCAACACATCGCTTAATCCCATGCAGTTATCAGCCTGGATTAATTCGGCATCGCATCTTTTTCCGAGTTCCTCCGCCAATTTGTCTCCGGCAAGAACAAATGGGGATCGGATAATGCGGTGTAAGCCATGAATTTTGATTGAGCGGATGTTTTCGAAAGCGCGGGCAATTTCAGGCCCAAATTTTTCCAATGGCCCCGGAGGGATTTCGAAAATAATTGGCTTGAATTTTGAGTTTTTCAACTCAGGAAACGCTCTGTTGCAGTTGTTCAGCCATTTTTCTAGCGTCCCCTCAATTCCTCCGACTTTGTTTTTCGGATCGGCCACAAATTTGATGAGTGCCATTGGGTCTCTGTCTCTTTTTGCCGCCCATTCCCGTAGTTGCCCGTGGAGCACATCCGAAGCGAAGTGAAGACAGATCAGTTCGCTGAGTTTGGAAATTGGCAGACGGCGCAGCGGGTCATTGTTTGGCAATTCTGTGAAAATTTTGCCCAACGTGATGCGGCAACAGTTCGAATGCTCGTCTCCCTGGCACTCCGAAAGCCAATTCACTGTGTCCATTTGCACGAGACCTGTTGAAAATGACAAGAATTTCTGTGAAATGATCAAATTTATTTTTATTTGATCATTCCGTTTTTCAGACAACCAATTCTCAAACACTTTCTTTTTCTGTTGTCGTGGCAAAAAGACTTTATCGGGAAATTCTTTTGGGACCCGTGTTAAGTTTTCTAATGGGGTTTTCATTGGTTCAGCTTCTGCTTTATCGATTGGTACAACCCAAGCGGAAGTTGGAGAAAGTTGGGTTATTTTGTACGGGCCAGTAATATTTCCATTCTAGTTTTTTGTGTTCTCCTTGTGCTTTTGGCCTAAAGAAAACCATGACTTTTTCGCCCAACTGAATATTTGTTAGGATTGACATTCGGTTTTGCGTTAAAGTGCACTTTTTGTGCTTCTCGTGGCTTCACCATATTTTGCCGTGCTTCTTTCAAAATATCTTCAAAATTTTCACGAAAATGTTGGAGGTAATCGTCATGATCAATTAGATATGCCGGATTTGGTCTTTTTGGGGCGGTAAG
Source organism: Heterodera schachtii (assembly GCA_023374025.1). Classification (NCBI taxonomy): domain Eukaryota; kingdom Metazoa; phylum Nematoda; class Chromadorea; order Rhabditida; family Heteroderidae; genus Heterodera; species Heterodera schachtii. The sequence goes on from SIJG01000005.1 coordinate 615,108, forward strand.
ATTTGTCGGAAAATTGACAGTTCTACCAAAAAAGAGAGTAAATGGGGGAAAACCAGTGGATTCATTAGGAGTAATGTTGTAAGAAAACACAACAAATCCCATTCTTGTGTCCCATTCCCATGGTGATGTTACACATTTTCTCGTCATTTCAACAATCGATCCGTTCAAACGCTCACACATTCCATTACAAGCTGGATCATACCCCGATGTTGTGGACCGCGCAATCAGCAATTTTTCCGAAATTTCTTTAAGAGTTTCATTAACAAATTCTTTTCCCAAATCAGAATGAATACGTTCGGGTGCACCAAATTTTAAAATCCATTTTTCGACAAATTCTTTTGCAACTGTTTCAGCAGTCTTATTCGGTACTGGAACAACTTCAGCAAATCTCGTAAAGTGATCAATCATTACTAAGCAATATTTATTGCCATTGCGAGTTGGACCAAGCTTCAAAATGTCCATACAAACCAATTCGGAAGGTCTTGTTGTGACAATAGGGTTTAAGCCCGGGTGATTCTTTTTCGGAATTCGGTTATGCCCACAGACTCTACAACTCCTTGCCCATCGGTGGCAATCCGAATACATATTTGGCCAGAAAAAATGTAATGCTTTTATGCGCTTGAACATCTTTTTCCCACTCTGGTGGCTCGCACATGACCCAGCATGGTGTTCAAAGAGAATTGTTTCTCGAAATTTTAAAGGGACAAAAATTTCGGTTTCAAATTTTTCATTCAAATGGTAAAGGACCCCTTCTTCCACCGTAAATTTTTCAAGAACACTTAACAGTTTTTGTCGAAGTTTCGGATCTGCTGGGAGGCATCTTTTATCCAAAAACTTAAAAATGAAATTCAGTTCAGACTTTTCAACTTCGTCTGTCCATTCATCTTTTGAAACATTTCCAGGAAAATTTTTTAATTTTTTCTGAGTGATCAATGTCAAAATTTTCACGGATTCTTCTTCTTCCGTTTTTAGAAAAGGCGAATCATTGGGAAAGGCCCTCGAAAGAGCATCGGCGACATAATTTGTTTTTCCTGGACTATAAATCACTTCCAACTGAAACGGTGCACCTAATTCCATAATCCACCGATCGACTCTTGCGTTTCCAACAGAATTTTTTGTCCGAAACATCGCTGGAAGTGCTTTGTGATCGGTTACAACAACAGTTGGCAACCAAGCGATGTAATGCTTAAATTTTGTTGTTGCAAACTTAATTCCAAGACATTCAAGGACAGTTGGGCCGTATCTTCTCTCCGCATCACTGCAACGTCGGGACGCATAACAAATTGGACGCATCTGACCAGAAATGTCTTTTTGGCAAAGGACTGCTCCAAGTCCACTTGCACTAACATCCGTATAAATATGGAAGCGAAAATTCGGATCTTTTTGTGCCATTTCAAAATTTGGATATTTTAAAACAACATCATCAACAATTAATTTCTTTAAAGTCAGAAAAGCATTTTCCGCAGAATCATTCCACTCCAACTTTTTGCCATCTTCAGACTTTTTCATCAACCGATTTAAGGGACCAGCAATTTTCGCAAAATCTTTGATGAATTTTCGGTGCCAATTTAACATTCCAACAAATCTTTGCAGCTCTTTTACAGTCTTAGGTCTAGGAAAGTCCAAAATTGGTTGAAATTTTTCGGGGTCCTTCTTAAGGCCTTCTTTTGTTAGGATATGCCCCAAAAAAGGTATCGAATTTTGAGCAAATCTGCATTTTTTCGCCTTAACTTGCAATCCAAACTGCGCCAACCTTTCAAAAACTTTTTCCAAATCTTGTATGTGCTCTTCAAACGATGAACTCGCCACCAAAATATCATCCAAATACACAAACACACTTTTGTTGACCAAACCTTCAAGCACTTTGTTCATAACCCTTTGAAAAGTTGCGGGTGCGTTGCACAGACCAAAAGGCATCACCACAAATTCAAACAGGCCACTCGGGACAGCAATTGCTGTTTTAGGGACGTCTTCGGGATGGACTTTGATTTGCCAATACCCACTTACTAGGTCGAGACTTGAGAAAAATTTTCTTTCTCCAAGATACATTAGCAGGTCCTAATTCCAAATGGTATGGGACGTGGTGAACATTTTATAGGAGCTGCGTCGCCCGTATCAATTTTATGCTCAACCAAATTTGTTTGTGTCAGCTCGGACTCATCCAAAATCAAAATTTTTTCAAATTTTTTCCAAATTTTCTCCATTGAATTTTCTTCAGCTTTTTTCAGCGGGCCCAAATTCATTTTTAGTACCGACAACAACTCAGAAAATCGGTCTTCGTTTCCGTTTTTTCTTAAGCAGAAACCTTATGTTTTGGCTGACAAATTCCATCAAATTCATTTGGGAGGATTTCAGTACCAGGCTCAAAAATTGTCTCTACCATTTCTGCTTTTGCGATTTTTTCACCAATTTCCAAAGTCAGCATTTTTGGTGATTTATTGTGTACCAAAATTTTGACCAGACCTTTTTCCTCCGCTTCGACAATGCATGGCTCGACGAACGGTCCACCACTTTTGCCCGCTGTGTTTTCCTTCTCCGCCTCTTCGATCACTCCCAACTTTTTTAGTGCCGCCTCTTCGTCTTTCCCACTCATTTTTAAAACCGGCTCATTCTGTTGCTGTTCTTCGTCGTAGTCCAGCAAGGACTCGGTGTCCATTTGATCCATAATTAGAAATTTTTTGGTTTCTAAACAATGGAAATTGTTAATGAAAGTTCGAACAATTTGTGATGAAAATGGCGGAATATAATGTGGTTCAAGGACTTTTACTTCACGCATTTCTCCCTTTCCATTGCTCGTTTTCTTTGATGGAAAATTGAGGATTTCTTTGGTCAAAGAATTTCCAAAATAAAAACCCAAATTGTGCAAAGCCGTAGTGCCCAAAATTAGGTCATAAGAAAAAGAATCACGGGTTATTAGACACGGTATTTGACATTCAACTGTTTTCATTTGAATGGGAACATTAACCACACCAATTACGTCGATTTTTGTGTCGGTAAATGACGAAACAGCAAAAGGCAATTTGCTTTTCCCGGTGTTTGGGCTAAATCCCCAGTCCAGCAAATTTATTCCCTTTTCTTTCACCAACTTATGCAAAAAAATTGGGTTTACAATGCCAGTTTCAGCCCCTGAGTCGGAAAGTGCGTCTGCCGAATTTCCAACTACAGATAAGTTCAAAACCAAACACTCCGAAATTTGGGGAAAGGCGGGATTTTCTGCCGGAAATTGGTTTGCGTGCAATGTCAGTTCATTGAAAAATTTTTCGTGTTCCGCCATACCGAGCTGTCGAACATTAACTGAACTATTTTCTTTTTCCATTTCCCCCTGTTTAAGAAAAATTGTGTTTGCACTTCTCGGGTTTGTTCTTTCCGATTCTTGTGCGGGGGGATTAGCGTTCAAAGGCATTGCATTGCCACCAGTAAAACGAATTGGCTGATTATTTCTCCAATTTTGGCTTTGGTTTTGAGTTTGGTTTTGATTTGGGAAATTTCTTAGATTCCCCCAAAAATTTCCATAATTCTGTTGCCTGTTCTGAAATTGAGTGTTCGAATCGGTCCGGTTCCAATTTCTATTTTGAAACGGTTGATTTTGCTGCGTCCGTCCTGATTTCGACTCGATTTTTGCCCGGACTCGTTCTGGGTCAGCCAAATGTATGCGATTGGCCAACATTAACAATTCATCGAATGTTTGTCCCGGCTTGCTTTGGCACTCCAAAAATCTCGCCAAATCTCCGTCGTTTATGTTCATTACAAAAAATTTTTTGGCAATTTCGTCCAATTGGGTCTCGTTGAGCCCTGTGTATGAACACTTTACCAAACGATAAATTTTTTCACCAAAAGTCATTAAGTCTTCATTTGGTGCACGTTTTCCGAATTGGGTCAGCTCAGTAAAAGCTGATGCTTCGCGGCAATCTGTTTCCCTCAAAGTCGAAGCGATCTCGGCTTTTAAAATTTTGAATGGGGGATCGGGACCAAATTTTGAAAGGGCGATGTTCAGTGCTTTCAGTGCTTTTCCCCTCAACCTTGTTTTCAAAACATTTACTTGCTTTTCGGGTTCCCAATCAGCCGTCAACGTCTCAACCGTCAGGAAAAAATCATGAATTTTGTCGCGACCCTCAGTCCCATCAATTGTTGGAATCTCTCTCAAAATACTTGCGTATTGTGTGGCCAATGTCATCCGGTACATTTGAAGGGCCAAATTTTCACTCATTCTAGGGAACCCCACAAAATTTTCACCAAAATTTCTTTCCCCCATTCTCATTTGGTCAACTTCGCGATGTTGTTCGTGATTTCGGTAAAAATCATTTCTCCGTTCCCTTTCTTCGGCTAACCGGTCAACCCTTTGATGCACATTGCCTTCCTGGTCAAACACTTCACGCCTCAAAAAATATCCATCTGCCAATTCGTTTCTCTGCTCAATTTGACGCGGCCTCTGTCCATTCCGGTCTCCTTCTCTTTGCACTTCGCGGCCTCGCAACAAAGAAAATTCATCCAAATTTGCCCTTCTTCCCATTAATTCTTGTCCGCGTTGATTTTCCATGCGTTCAGCTCTCCGTGCTTCGTCAGCCCGATTTCTCAAAACACTTCCATATGAAATGTGCGGACTTGAAAAATTTTGAAAATTCAGTCGGCCATAATTTTCATTAATCGGTGTCGAATGTGCTGCAGGCCTAACAAAAATGTCTCCCTCATTGGCATCTGCTCGGCCCAACCTCACTCTTTCTGGGAACCACAAAGCCATTTCTCGGCCGGAATTTTCCAAATTCTCATTCCTATTCACTAAAACTGGGTAAGTGCGGTTTCGGTTTTCAGCCATTTCATTCACATTTTGCTGGGCGTTTGCATTTACAGCCTGAGAGCGGTCTCTTTCCAATCTTCGAATTTCCCGACTTATAGCCTCATCAAATTCATTCTCAATTTCTGCCCAATTTCGCCGATTTTGCCGGTCTCTCAAATCGTACCGTCTCTCATCCGGCACTTGTCCTCCATCATTCTCTCTTGCATTTAAACCTTGACGCCTTCCCGACATCCTCTGATCAAATGTGCTTCTTGTCGCTTCGGCACACAGTTGGCGTTTCCCGAATGGCTGGTGCAGTCCGAGTGTCGCGCCAGGAGCGCCAAGTCAGCTTTTGCTTCGATTTACCGCGGGGATTTGGGGGGAATTCGGAGTAAAAACACGACAAAAAGAAAACACGGCGAGACAAAGGCGTTGGTGAATTCGAAGAGATGTCAATAATGTTAAAGTCTTAGACTTAATCACCGAACAACAATTTTGAAGACAAATATTTATTTTAAAGACGAGAAGAAATTTTATAAAAAAAATATAAAATTGGAGAGAATATATCAATGTGAAGTGAAAATAGAATGTGTGTGTAAAAAATGTGTGTAAATAAATAAATTAATTGTAAATAGATCGCCAAAAGAGTGTTCAAATATCATCTTCTCACATTGGGACTGAATTGGGAAATTGTCAAAATAAATGATCGCGGTAATTCAAAAATATTTAAAAAGGGTATCTTTTGTCCGTTTGGTGTGACACTGCTAATTTAAAAAATACCTGCTTCAGTGAAATACTTTTGATAATAATAATTATAATTAATTGTTACAAATCCTTCTCGATATTTAGTCCAATCTTGGCAGTGACAATTGCGGCGCCCAGCCAAAGCGACACTTGCGGCGCCGACATTTGCGGCGTGACATTTGCGGCGCAGACACTTGCGGCGCAGGCATTTGCGGCGCCCAGCCAAAGCGACACTCGCGGCGCTGGCATTTGCGGCGCTGACATTTGCGGCGCAGACATTTGCGGCGCCGACATTTGCGGCGCAGACATTTGCGGCGCCCAGCCAAAGCGACCCTTGCGGCGCAGACATTTGCGGCGCCGACATTTGCGGCGCCCAGCCAAAGCGACACTTGCGGCGCCGACATTTGCGGCGTTACACACCAAACATTGGTGTAAATTTTGCTTGAAATTCATTCCATTCTTCTGTCCAGGAATGTTTTCCATTTTTTGGCAGGATGGTGGGGGCTCCACAAGAAAACACATGTTATCGATTTATCGGAGTCAAAAATCAATCAGATTCGAATAAAGGGATATTTGGTATCAATCAATCATCCCAATCAAATGCAATTTTCATTGGCATGAATAGACTTACTGAACATAGAAACATATTGATAATTTACTAATCATTAGCTGATTTTCGATATAATAATCCAAATTTTTAGGTGAATTTTACTATTTTTTAGTTGGAATAATTGAAAAATCTGATGTTAAAACAAATGTTATTTTGGTGATATGCGACCTTGAAAATCCCTAATTTGAAAAGTCTAAGATGATTATTAATTTCTGGAAAACCATTTTAATCTGAACTTTCCCGTCAATTTTTGTTTTGAAAAACTTTATTTTACTAATTAGATTAGAAACCTTTATTAATAAATAAAAATTTTTGGAAAACATTTGGGTTAGGCTTGCGAATTGCTAAAACTGTCGAAAATGACTAAGGAATTATTTGAAATTTTTTTATTTCTTTCCATTTTGACTTTTTTATGATTGAACTATTAAAATGGTGCCACTGTATTTTCGGTTTATTTATTAATGTACTGTATTTCGCCCTTTTGAATTATAATTATTTATGTAACAAAAAAATTTAAAATATCGTTTCTTCTAAATAAATTGAATTAATTGAATTTTTGATATAATTATCCGTTGCAATTCGTTTCATCTCAAAAAATTGGGTGCGGTTTTATTGGCCATCTATCGTATTCAGAACAATTCCGATTTTTCCTTAAATTCAGATTTGTATTTTGTTAATGAGCTTAGCTCAATGTTCAACAATTCGGCAATTTTCCGATCGGAAAGCTTTGGGTTTTCCTTTTTCACAATATAATATTGCTTCATCATTTCCATTTTTTCAACAATTGTGAACATTTTTCGCTCTGTAAAATATTGAAATAAAATTATCATTTATTGACTTAAAATTTAAAAAAGTTGAAATGAAATTTGATTTACTTTTTGAAATATTCTGTTCAATGCCTAATTTCTTGGCCCATCTTTCGATAGTTGAATAACCCATACCAATCAAATTCATTCCATTCTTTTCGTGAATGTTTTCCATTTTGCGTAAATTCATTTTTTGTTTTAAAATATTTTTCAACAATTTTTCTTTTTTCATCATCAATTTTTTGATTTTTTATTTGCTTTCCATTTTTTAATTATTTCTTCCATTTATAAATAGTTTTAACATTTATTCCCAAATGTTTTGCTATTATTTTTTGACATTTTTGTTTTTTTCCCTCCAATTTTTCATTTAATTTCATTTTTATTTTATCATAAATTTGATCAAATTGCTTTAATATTTTGCATTTTTCCTCATTTGAATAAAAGTTTTTGTTCAATCCAAATTCTCTTTTCCATTGATAAATTCTAGTTCGTTTTGTACCCAAATTTTTGTCAATTTTTCTTTCAATTTTTTGCCATTCTCTCGTTGAATATTTCTGTTCCATTTGTTTAATTTTTTCTCTTATTAAATGAAATTTTTCAACAATTTCTCTTTTCTTTTTATCAATTGCATTTAAAAAATCAACACAAATTTGTCCATTATTTGTTGGCATTGGCAATTGGACGCCCAATTCAACACAGTTAGTGGACATTTCTTCACTCTCCTCTACTTTCACTTCCATATTTTCATCAAAATTCTGATCAATTTGTTGATCATTTTGTCCAAATTGATTATTCTGATCAGAATTTTGACCATGAATATTTGGACAATTTGACAAATGTTTTCTTCTGTCCATTCGTCCCATCTTTGGCCAAATATTTGATCAAAACTTTTTGCTTCCTTTATTTTGCCTGCTTCAATTTGATTAATTGAATTTTCGAATATGAATGTGCATAATAATAAAAACATTAATAATATTTTCATGTTTTTTTTTATTAAAAAAAATAATGAATAGTTTTTATAAAAAATATATTTTTTTTGCAATGAGTTTTGTAATAGTAATTTTATAGCCTGACTAGATTATTCAATCAATTATTAACTACATTTAGTCATTACATCAATATGATACATCATTTAATAATATTAATTTTATTATATTATCCTTTTCTCAGCGAATAGGGGAGTAAATACGAACTTATCAAAAAATTTATCTCGGAAAAGCGCCGACGGAATAAATTTGTTATAAGGTGATCACTGATCAGCGACCATGAAAAACCGAATTAAAATTTTTTAATTACAGAAAACGAATTTATATGTAACTTTCATATTTTTGCAAAAAACTTTTCTCAATTCTTAAAATTACGAAGAATCATGAGCTCTACCTAAGCAAAAAATGGCGAAAGACTGTATGTCTAACCCATAATAACAACGGTTAAAATTTATTAATATCCGTTGCAATTTCTTTCAACTCGACTAATTGGCTATTTTTATTGGCCATCTGCCATATTCAAAATATCTCCCAATTTTCTTTAAAACCAACTTTACATCTGGCTAATGAAGCTGTAGTGACTTTCGAAATTTCGGCGATTTCCAACCGGAAAACTTTGGCATTTTCTTTTTCATCGTAAATAATATTGCTTAATCATTTTAAAAATTTTCAAAAATTTGTTAAACATGTTCGTTCTCTAATATATTAAATTAAAAAAATAAAATTTAAAAGTTGTAATGTAATAAAAAAATTTTATATTGAATTTACCTTGTGAATTAGTTTTGCTTAATAATGCTTAATTTTGTTAATATTTTTTTGACATTTTTCTAATAAAGAATTTTGATTTGAACACGGAAAATGACCAATAAAAAATAATTTGTCCAAATAAATTCGACAGGAAAATATAAATATAAAAATTCACTTTCTATTTATATATTGATTTAAATTTATTTTGCGAATTATAAAAATTCATTTCAACATTTGATATTAAGGAATAAATTTAATTCTATCAAAAAAAGACTATTCCAATGGTTTAAATTTGGATACTTATTTCCTTTTAAAAAATTTTTTGGAGTCGCTGATCACGAATCCACGAATCCGGGCTCAGATCAGTGCTACCGTTCACTACATGAGCTGTACAGGAAACACCATTATTTGCTTGGGTCCAATCCTAAATTTGAATATGAATTTTTAAAATTATTAATTTTTTAATTAATGAAAATTGGCAAAATTTCCAAATTTTTAACCCGGCGGCGCCTGTCGCGGCTGCTCAGGCAGAACTCATGATTCTTGATCATTTTTTGAATTGACACAAGATTTTGTAAATTTTAAACCATTTTTTTTTTTTTTTGCAAAAACTGATGCGAAAACTCAAAGTAATTAGAGTTTTCAAGTTCACTGATCATTAATAAAACATTTATTTGGACACTGATTTCAACTGAACATAAAATTTGACATAATCCATGCTTTCGAAAAGAAATGAAAACGAAAAATGTTTTATCATATTGGTGATATAATGACTAAATGTAGTTAATAATTGATTGAATAATTTAGTCAAGCTATCAAATTACTAATTACAAAACTCATTGCGAAAATAAAAATTTCAAAACAAGCCCTAAAAATACGAAATACCTTAATTTAGGGATAAAACCACAAATAAATTTATCATGAATTGAAGAAGCATCCTGAAAAAAGCAGAAAAGATTTGAAACGCTTATTAATAAATAAAATTTTTTGGAAAACATTTGGGTTAGGCTTGCGAATTACTAAAACTATCGAACTGATAAGGGATAATTTTAAAATTTATTTTATTTCTTTTCATTTTGACTTATTTTTGATTGAACTACCTAAATGGTGGGTGCACTTTATTTTCTGATTTATCTATTAATGTACAGGGTGACAAATAAGTAATTTTCCCACTTTATAATTTCTTATATCTCGAAAAGTAATAAACTGATTTTAATCTTTTAATAAGCATATTAAAGCCCATTCAATCTCTTTAAGGAGAACTGAATTGTGAGCCAAAAGTTAACTGTGCTTAGAGAATAAAAAAAATTATAACAACCGAACTAAGTGAAGCAAAACAATGAATTTGCGTGGAGAATATGACATAATATAGTTCTTTAAAAGAAGCTTGAAATCAGTGGTAATTACTGTTTCTAGGTCAGAAAAAAACATCAAAACAAGAGTTATCAGAAATCGTTAATTTCAACGAAAAAATTAACATTTTGGATAATTGGAATTTTTTACTGGTTCAGCGGCAATTTTTTGGGTTTTATCCATGATATAAGGTGGGCCTTTTATTCCCCTAAAGAGATCCCCTAGAATTATCTTGTGTAGTTCATTTAAGTGACCAGGGCCTTCGTTAATTCTCATGCAAAAATGGTTTCTTTTCGTTAAACCTTTCTCCGGCAAATGACCAAAACATTGATCCGGGAGTTGCGTGCCAACTGTAAAAAAAATTTCGGCACGTTTTTGTCTCTATCTCACAACTCTCTAAAGATACGATAAAACTATTAAGTAGCTATATTCCCTAATCTGTTGTGCACATTTTGAATTTATATTGGTCATTTTTGGCACCCTGTACTATATTTCCCTCTTTTGAATTATAATTATTTAGGTTTTGTGAAATAAAATTTAAAATATCGTTTCTTCGAAAATAAAATTGGATTAATTGAATTTTTCTGAATATTTATCCGTTGCAATTCGTTTCATCTCAAAAAATTGGGTGCGCTTTTATTGGCCATCTGTCATATTCAAAACAATTCCAATTTTTCTTTAAATTCAGATTTGTATCTTTTTAATGACCTTAGTTCAATGTTCAACAATTTGGTAATTTTCCGATCGGAAAGCTTTGGGTTTTCCTTTTTCACAATATAATATTGCTTCATCATTTCCATTTTTTCGACAATTGTGAACATTTTTCGCTCTGAAATATATTGAAATAAAATTATCATTTATTGACTTAAAATAAAAAAAAGGTAATTAAATTTGATTTACTTTTTGGATTATTTTGTTCAATGCCTAAATTCTTGGCCCATTTTTCAATTGTTCTATCACTCACTTCAAAACTTTGTTTAATTTTTGCTCTAAATTCTTTCCATTCCTTTCGTGAATGTTTTCCATTTTCAATAAATTCATTTTTTATTTTAAAATATTTTTCAACAATTTCTCTTTTTTCGTCATCATTTTTTTGATTTTTTATTGGCTTTCCATTTTTTAATTGTTTCTTCCATTTATAAATGCTTTTTAAACTTATGCCCAAATGTTTTGCTATTATTTTTTGACATTTTTGTTTTTTTCCATACAATTTTTCATTTAATTTTATTTTAATTTTGTCATTTATTTGATCAAATTGCTTTAATATTTTGCGTTTTTCCTCATTCGAACAACAGTTTTTTGTTATAAGTCCAAATTCCCTTTTCCATTCATAAATTTTGTTCCTATTTTCACCCAAATTTTTGGCAATTTTTCTTTCAATTTTTTGCCATTCTTTCGTTGAATATTTCTGTCCCATTTGATTAATTTTTTCTCTTATTAAATGAAATTTTTCAACAATTTCTCTTTTCTTTTTATCAATTGCTTTTAAAAAATTATCAAAAATTTGTCCATTATTTGTTGACATTGTCAATACGCACATTTCATCACAATTTGTGGACATTTCTTCACTCTCCTCTTCTTTCACTTCCATATTTTCATCAAAATTCTGATCAATTTGTTGATCATTTTGTCCAAATTGATTATTCTGATCAACATTTTGTCCTTGAATTATTTCATCAATTCGACAAATATTTTCTTCTTCTCCGTCGTCCCACCTTTGGCCAAATATTTGATCAAAACTTTTTTCTTGATTTATTTTGCCAGCCTCAATTTGGTTACTTGCTTTTTTGAATATTAAGCCGCATAATAATAAAATTATTAAAAATATTTTCATGATTTTGTAAAGATAAAATGATTTATTTTTTTTATAAAAATATTTTACAAATTAATTTTTATTTATTAATTGTTAACATGGCTATATTATTCAATCAATTATTAACCACATTTAGTCATTATATCAGAATATGATGCATCAATTTTAATATAATTCAATTATATTACATCTTTTCTAGGCGAAAATGGGAGTACGAGCTAGCAAATAATTTATCTCGCTAAAGCGCCGACGGAAAAATAATTAAATCAAAAATAAATGTTTCCGACAGGCGCGCCGGATTAAAAATTTAGAAATTTTGTCAATTTTTGTAAATTTGATTAATTTTTAGCGAAAAAATAATCGGAAAAGCGAAATTTTCATTCTTTGCTTATTTGACATAAATTTCTTTTAAGAAAATTTAAAATATTTATTATCGAGAAATTCTATTTTAAAAAAAATTAGTGGTCAAAAAGGCCAATTTAATAGATGGGTCCGTTCAAATAGAGCTTTTTTGGAAAAATGCCAAATGTGGATATAAAATAGCGATATTATGCAAAATGCTGACTGATCAAATATAAAAATATGGACATAAATGGAAAATTTGGTAGAATCTATGATCAAAAATATCAGATACCAACAAAATAAATAAAATCATCATTTTATTTTGTTTAATTAATTAATCCTGCGGCGCTTTTCCACCACGATTTGTTTGTTTTCTTATGTTAATTCCCTATTCACTGATGAGAAAAAGATAATATAATAATAAATTGGATTATTAATCAAATGTTATATCATATTGACGAGATAATGATTAAATGTTTGGTTAATAATTGATTGAAAATTTTGCCAGGCTATAAAATAACAGTTACAAAATTCATTGCGAAAAAATATATTTTATAATCATTATATTTTAAAAAAAAATGAAAATATTATTAATATTTTTATTATTAACCGCATTAATATTCAAAAATACAATTAACAAAATTGAGGCTGGCAAAATAAAGGAAGAAAAAAGTTTTGATCAAATATTTGGCCAAAGATGGGACGAAAGAACAGAAGAAAATATATTCCAAATTGATCAAATGACTTATGGAGAAAATGATGATCAGAATAATCAATTTGGACAAATGATCAACAAATTGATCAAAATTTTGATGAAAATTTGGAAGTGAAAGAAGAGGGGAGTGAAGAAATGTCCATAAATTGTGATGAATTGGGCGTCCAATTGCCAATGGCAACAAATAATGGACAAAGAAGTGATATATTTTCAAATGAAATTGATAAAAAGAAAATAAAAATTGTGAAAAAATTTCATTTAGTACGAGAGAAATTCAAGAAAATAGTAAAGAAATGTTCAAGAAAAGAATGGAATAAAATTGAAAGAAAAATTTGCCAAAAAATTGGGTGCTAATCAATGAAAATTTACAAATGGAAAAGAGAATTTGGATTAATGAAAAATAGTTATTCTGAAGAGGAAAAACATAAAATATTAAAGCAATTTGACCAAATATATGAGAAATTAAAAATGAAACTAAATGAAAAATTGGAAGGAAAAAGACAAAAATGTCAAAAAATAATAGCAAAACATTTGGGCATAAATCAGGGTTTCGATATGTTCTTATTTATAAGAAATGTTCTGATTTGGAGGGTCCAAATCTTACAAAACAAAAATGTTCTTATTTGTAAGAAATGTTCTGATTTTGGGCTATTGTTCTTATTTTGTTCTTGTTTCTAAAAATTCTTCAGAAAATTTGTAATTTTATGGCGTAATTTCAAAATTTTTCATGGCGGCGCCTATCGGCACCGCCGGCTCCCACAAATCCTCTTTTCCCTAAAAAAATTGGCCCAAGATCGCAAAATTTTTTGGACAAAATTTGTTAACAAATTACATTAAATTTTCAAAAAATTTTCCCGGCGGCGCCTATCGGCACCGCCGGACCTCTCTCCTCGCACATACACCAAGTTTTTTGGAAAAAGCGCGTCGCAGAAAAAGGTTTTGAAAAACATCAAAGTCTTCGCTTGGCCTTACTTGCAAAATTGGCCTTTTTGGTGAAAATCTGTTAACAAATCAGAACGAAATTACAAAAAAATTTCCGGCGGCGCCTATCGGCACCGCCTGACCCTCTCCCCTCGCCCATTTTCCAAAATTTTTTTGGAAAAATTTTAAAAATCTAGTTTTTGATCACGAATGACTAAAACTTACGACTTGCTAATTTCCTCCCAAAATTGTAAAAAGCGATAATGGGAGACGAAAAATATAAATTTAATACTTTTTTGATCGAATAAACCGAAAAAATAACTGTTTAAAGAAATTTTGTAAAATGTTCTTATTTTTGACCCTAAAATCTTATTTTTTGGCCTTGGTGTTCTTATTTTGAAAATTTTGAGATCGAAACCCTGGCATAAATATAAAAAGCATTTATAAATGGAAGAAACAATTAAAAAACGGAAAATCGGTGAAAAATCAAAAAATTGATGCTGAAAAAAGAGAAATTGTTGAAAAATATTTTAAAATAAAAAATGAATTTGTTGAAAATGGAAAACATTTACGGAAGGAATGGAAAGAATTTAGAGCAAAAATTAAACAAAGTTTTGAAGTGAATGATAGAACAATTGAAAAATGGGCCAAGAAATTCGGCATCAATCAAAATGTTACGAAAGGTTAATTTAATTTTATAATTTAATTTTAAATATTATATTTTAGAGAAAAAGATTTACTTAGCTTTTGAAAAAATGGAATTGATGAAGCAATATTATCAGCTGAAAAAAGAAAATAAAAATCTCACCGATCGGAAAATTGCTGAAAAGCTGAACATCCCATTATGGTCATTAAAAAAATACAAATCTGCATTTAAAGAAAATGTGGAGCTATTTAAAAATGACGGCAGATGGCCAAAAAATGTTGTCAATAGGAAATGAATTGCAACGGATTAATATATGAAAAACTCAAATTTTATTCCATAAGAACCTATATTTTAAATTTTATTTCTCGAAACATAAAAAAAAGTCAAAACTCATAGTGGAAAAGAAAGTAGAACAATTAGCTAAATCGGAAAAGACAATACTCTATATTAGATGATCAAGGAAAACCCCTATTCTTTATGATTTTATCACATTATAATAAATCTTAGCTTTTGTGAGGAAGAAGGCATTTGATTTAAATGTTTGGCGTTCCATTTTATCTTCACTTTCCTATTTATTGATTTGCCTTTGACTCATCCAATATATTCTCTCCATTTCCCATATTCATTCATTATTGTTTTCATCATTCATCCCTTATTATTTCTATGTTCAATCGCTCCCCAATCTATTTCTTCTTCTCCATATAACCATAATTTCCTTTTGTCCCAAAATAAATATATATTTCTCCAAGTGATAACGCTTTCGGGGAGTGGCTCGCCGGCAAAGGGAGATAAGTTGAAAAAGTTAACAAAATTCATGAAAATCCCATAAAAATTTCCAGTCGGCGCCTATCGGAACCGCCGGACTCTCTACGCCTAAAACAGAAAGTTTTTTGAAAAATGCCTAAAAAAAAGCCTTTTAATGTAAAAATGGTCACTAATTGTCTCAAAAACGCAAATTTTTCTCGGAGCTCTTATCGTTTCTCGTGGTCATTTCTCGGTCTCGATTCTCAGTAAAAATCATTTCTCGCACATCTCTACTCTTGCTAACTCGTACAAGGCCAAATCATACGGTTTTCGGCAAAGAAAAAGTTCAACCTTTTGTCAAAGTCGACCAAATTAACATTCTTGGGATCATCGATAGCCCTTAAGGTTGTCTATTTAAATGCATAACGCAAGAAAATTTTATGATTTCAAAAAACAAATGACTAAAAAACTATAAGACTTTTTTCGTCCACTACTTTTTTATAACATAAACATAAATTTTTGAAATTCTGTAAGGAAATAGAAAAGCTTAAAGGCTATCGAGTGATCCCAAAAACCTTTAATTTGTCAAATTTTACAAAAGTTATAACGGTTTTTTGCCGAAAAACTATACGTGCCGGGGCTGAGCCCCTCATCTTCATGGTGATCATTTTTTGTTAAGTCGTAGACCCCCATAGGAAATTTTGCAGCAAATTTTAGGCGTGATATCTCAAAAATATCAAAAAATTTTCCAATACTTGGAATTTTTAAAAATTTCCCTCATTTGTAGCCATTTTTTGGGTTTCAAATCATCTTAAAGGAAGTATCCGAACATGTTGAAATAAACGAAATTCAAAATTCCGGTCTCTAATCTTTGTTGTGAGATTTGCTTTATCTCAATCGCATTTTTCCATTCAGGGCAGGGTCCAGGACTTTGGAAATGCAAAGAGACGAGCTTATTCCAATAAATTTGATCAACGGATTTTTATGTAGCAATCTTCGGATGGAATAAATGTGATAAGATGGAACCACTCAATTCATAAAAAGTTAGTAGAACTTGAACTTCAAACTTAACGAAATTTCGAGAGATCTATCAAATTTGCATTTACAATATTGTGCCAAAATATGGATTCCCCTCCCATTTTCATCGATTTTATTTGCTAACCACTGCAAGTGAATTCTAAGAAGCTCATCTATTAACATTGCTTTGGTTACTTACATTTCACCTCTACAAATTGCAAAAGCAATTTGTAATTTAATAAAATATCCTTTTTATTGAATGTGTTACTGATTAGTGATTAAAATATAAATAAAAAAGAATGAAATAAATGAGAATCAAAAGTTTAAATAACAGAGCAAGGAAAACAAACAGGAAATGCGTCGCCTGGATGAGACTAAAAAGGATAACAAGCGGATGAAGGACATTTTCTATAGTTTCATTAAACATATAGTTTTCACATTGAAAATAAAATTAGTTTTTAAAAAATTATTTAACAAAACTGAAAAACTCAAAGCTAGTACATCTATAAATTTTTTACATAGTAAAACAGCATTTATTTCACACCTGAACAGGGCAAAAGACGGCAGCAAAGGCAGAGCATCAACTATTCAAAAGGAAGAAGTTCGCGAAGTTCGACACAGCATGCTTAAAGCCAACAGTGGATTGAATTCTGCAAGCACAACGGGAACGCAGATCACCAACATGCACACAATCAAAATTAGGCTCAGACTCCATCCAGAGCAGCAAGTTGCAACACAGAATCGACACTCATCCACACCGAGGAATAACCATTTCGCTGTTGAACCCCCCAATCGTCGATAAAAATATATGTATTTGAAAATGGGAAAACATTCGCAGAAGGAATGGAAATAATTTAATGCAAAAATTAAACAAATTATTGGAGTGAGTGAAAAAGTAATACTTTTTTAATCATCGCTTTTTGCGAAGAAGTATACACAACCGAGCACAGAATTGTTTTTCTCAGCCAGTCCGAAATTGAAAAATCTTAAAATTCAGTACATTCGCTTTTAATTCAAGACCAATTTATGAAAATAAAAACATTATTTAGCTTTATTTCATATATAAGCTCGAATAATAATGGAAAAATCAAATCAAATAAATAAAAATTAAGAAATTATTGAATATTAAATAATTCAATTGTCTCGCCTTTTTGTTAAATTATGAAAGTGGTTATATTATTATTAATTGTAATAATATTCAAAAATGCAATTAACCAAATTAAAGCTAGCAAATAAAGCAACCGCAAGGATTTGATGAAATATTTGGCCAAGGATGGGACGACAGAGCAGAAGATAATATTGGAGATAATTCAGATAAAGAGAAAATTAAGAAAATGGGAAAGAAATATTCAACTAAAGATCAAATTTTAAAGCGATTTGATCAAATATATGGCAAATTAGAAATCCAATTAAATAAAAAATTGGAGGGAAAAAGAAAAATTAGCAAAAAAATAATAGCAAAACATTTGGGCATTGAAATAAGCAGTATTTATAAATGGAAGAAACAATTGAAAAATGGAATTTCTTTGAAAAATCAAAATATTGATGAGCAAAAAAAAGAAATTGTGGAAAATTATTCTAAAATAAAAATGAATTTATGCAAAATGGAAAACATTCACAGAAAAAATGGATAGAATTTAAAACAAAAATAAAACAAATGATTTGAGTGAATTATGTATTAATTACTCATCTCTCGCTCGTCAAGTATTACCCGTAAAAAATAGGTAAAAACCTAAAATCCGTCTCTACACAACACACTTAGCCTTTTAGTTAGCCTCTTAATAACAAAGAGATATTATGGTGATCGTAGCTTTTTGCGAATATTCTACACAACCGAGCTGAGGGTTTTTGGGAATTTATAGAAATATTCTGTGAAAGTTTTAAAAAGTTTTTTGAAAATATACATCTAATCAGTTTTTTAATAAAATAATAATAATAATAATTAATTTTTAAAATACTAAAATTCTAAGGATATTTAGGTCCTTTTTATGCATTTTATGCCGATTTATCTCTTATGAAGATTTTTTTTTACCAAAAATAACTTATTAAATTTTTTTTTTACATATTTTCTTTCATATTTCTGGATTTTTCTACATTTTCATGCATATTTCGCGTATTTTTTAAAAAATATTTTATTTAAATATTTTGCAAATCTTATTACATAAAATCCCCAACAACCCTATTGATAAATATTAATGTGGTATTGACTAAAGATATAAAAAATTGATTGAATAATTTATACAATGAATAATTTATACGTATAATGAATAGCGAAAAATATTTTATTAAAAAATAATTCACATTTTATTTTTACAAAAAATCATGAAAATATTAATAATAAATTTATTATTATGTGCATTAATATTCGAAAATGCAATTAACCAAATTGAGACTGGCAAAATAAATCAAGAAAAAAGTTTTGATCAAATATTTGGCCAAAGATGGGACGAAAGAACAGAAGAAAATATTTATCGAATTGATCAAATGACTTATGGAGAAAATGATGATCAGAATAACCAATTTGGACAAAATGATCGACAATTTGATCAAATTGTTGATGAAAATATGAAAGTGAAAGAAGAGGAGAGTGAAGAAATGTCCACAAATGATGGTGATGAATTGTGCGTATTGCCAATGTCAACATTTATTGGACAAAGTTGTGATGATTTTTCAAATGCAATTGATCGAAAGAAACGAGAAATTGTGGAAAAATTTCATAAAATTAGGGAGAAAATTAAGCAAATGGGAAAGAAATATTCAACAAAAGAATGGCAAAAAATTGAAAGAAAAATTGCAAAAAAATTGGGAGCAAAAGAAATGAAAATTTACAAATGGAAAAGGGAATTTGGAATGATGATCAAAAAAATTATTATTCGGATGAGGAAAAGTGTAAAATATTAAAGCAATTTGACCAATTGTATGGCAAATTAAAAAATAAATTAAATGAAAAATTGAAGGGAAAAAGGACAAAATGCCAAATAATAATAGCAAAACATTTGGGCATTGATATAAGAACCATTTATAATTGGAAGAAACAATTAAAAGCTGGAAATTGGCTGAACAAATCAAAAAACTGATGAGAAAAAAAGAGAGATTATTGAAAAATATTTAAAAATAAAAAATGAATTTACGCAAAATGGAAAACATTCACGGAAGGAATGGAAAGAATTTATTGGAAAAATTAAACAAATTTTTGGTGTGAGTCATATGCCAATTGAAAAATGGGCTGAGCAATTAAATATCAAACAAAACATTTCAAAAAGTAAATTAAATTAAATTAAATTTTCTATTTCAATTTTAATTTTAATAAGAACTTTCTTAATTTAATATTAATACAGAGCGAAAATGTTTAACAATCTCTGAAAAAATGGTAATGATGAAGCAATATTATCAGCTGAAAAAAGAAAATAAAAATCTCACCGATCAGAAAATTGCCGAATATTTGAAAATCTCAACATCGTCATTAACCAGATTTAAAGTTGCATTTAAAGAAAAAGGTGGAGATATTTTGAATACGACGGCAGATGGCCAATAAAAAAATTCAATTTGTCGAGAGGAAATGAATTGCAACGGATAGGATAAATATATCAAAAATTCAATTAAAATTCAAGCCAATTTCACAAGAATTTATATTTCAAATTTTATTTCTGGAAACATAAAAAAGCAAAACTCAAAACGGGAAAAAAACAAAGTCGAACATTAGATAAATAGGAAAATACAGTACTCCCATTTGGGTAGTTAAAACGGGGCCGGATTCGTTATTTAAAAACTATCAATATGAAAATTTTTAACAAAAAAAATATATATAACTTCGTCCAAAATGAATCAAATTTTAATTCTTATATCATTCGATAGCCCTAAGTTTTCTCTATTAGTCTACAAAATTAAAAAAATTTCGTAAATTTCAAAAAAGTTATGGCTAGAGGAACTCAAAAAAAAACCTTGTTTTCGAACATTTTTTTACATAACGTTTTTGAAAGTTAACAAAATTTTTTGAAAATTTGCACGATAATAGAACATTTAGGGCTATCGAATGATACGAAGGATTAGCAACTTTTGTTGAAGAAAATTAAAAAACAATAAATATTGGCCTCAAATTGGGGAATTTTTGTCATATTTTCCCATTATTTTTTTAATCTATGAGAGGTGATAGGAAAAGTTCTATTTTTTAAATGGTTTTCTACAGAATTAAGAAATTTATGCTTTTTTTAAATTTTTCATAAATGAATACTTTTTAATAGCATAATTAGCCATTTTGAGAGTTTTAGTTTACTTAATTTAGTGAATTTGAAGAATTTTTGAGGAATTTGCGTTAACAAATTAACAATTTTAATTTTTGAGAATTGAATTTAAACTATGACAAATTCATTAGTATGTGTATTATACAACAATATATAAATTATGCATCTTTTTATTAGGGCCTCCATTTTATCGCCGAAAAACTGCTAAAATATGTATTAATTTATGACGAAAAAAAGCCAAAAATTTGGTCTAAAATTTATAAATATAGGATGTATTTTAATTAAATTTTTCTATTTTTTATTTCATTCAAAATTAAGCAATTTCTTAAAATAAAATTAAATTGATGTTTTTAAAAAATTTTTTGACATTTTTTGGTAGAGAAAAAAAAAGAATTTTCTGCAATTTTAAAATAGAGCCCATAATAATTTTCTATAATATGTGCGCTTGATCAACAATTCCACAATTTTCTTTCATCATAATTTCGGGTCACTTTGGTCACGGTTTGACCTTTCCAATTTGCCATCATCCAATGTATAGGCAGGCTTATAACTGTAAAAATTTTTAATTAATGGGCGAATTTGAGCCATCAGCCTAGTAGTGAAAAATTTTTTTTAATTGCTTATTTTTAGCACTTAATTTATTTTTGTTTTTTGATTAAATATAGAGGGGTGCTCGAGACACAAAATTTAGCGATTAACTCAAAACGAGACGGAGAAACACAAAACAAAAAAAAAAGTCGAGAAATTTTTCGGCTCGAGAACAAAGATTGGCGACAAAAACATTCCTACTGTAGAACCTGGTATAGTAAGTATATTATTTTATAATAATTGGAATAGATTATTTTTATAACCAGTTTTTAAATTTGTGAGTAGAACTGACAAAGTAAGAAATGGAGTAAGTAAAGTCCCAAAAACTTTAAAATGAATATGAATTGAAATTTGAAAAGATTTTTTTATTTTGTTCATTTCAATTTTTTTTTAAATTAAAAATAATTTCATTTTATCTATTAGAATTAATTATGGGACTGAAAGGATCCGCTCCAAGGCCAATCACTTTGGCACAGCAGTTTTTTAAACTTTTTTTAAATCCACAAAAAGGTAAAAAAGTAAATTGAAAAAAAATTTTTAATGAAAGAAACTTTTTTTTTTTATAATGAAATAGTTATTGTTTCATTTTTAAGTTTTTTGTTTTTTATTTTATGAAGAATTTATTTTTTTGGGTAAATAATGTTTTTTTAAAATACTTTTTTTTATGATTTTTTTTTTTTTTTTTGCTATTTTTAGGAAGGATTTTTAAAACTTTTTTTTCTAGTTTTACAATGGATTTTTAAACTTTACCTATTCCCGGTGCCTTTGATCAACAAGGCGGGATTTTTTTGCCGTCTTTGTGCACTCGCCCAACGATGAATAGCCCGCATCGTATAGAATACAGTATGAAATTGATAGATCACGGATGCCTTTCCAAACTTCACCGTAACTCCAATCAAACAACGGACAAACCTTGAAAAAAATTTGAAAATTTTTAAATTACTTAATTTTAAATGGTATTAAATTAGGGAAATAAATTTGCGAATTAGGAGGAGAGGCGGTGTGATTGTTCTAACTCCAAAAAAAAAAGTGTTAATGATAGTAAAATTTAAATCTAATTATTGTTTTCATTATATTTGCTGAATCTAAAGAACATAGCTTAGCTCAAACTTAATTAATTTAATTAATATTGGTACTAAGCGATAGAGCGTAACATTTGATTGTTTCATAATTTTTTTAGAAATAATCAAATTTAAGATTCTTTTTATGATTAGTAGAGACTAGAGAAAGGCAAATCAACATTTTTCTCTTAGCGAACATTGTTTTAATAAATATCAACATTGACCGGAACCGCTCAGTTCGGCCCTCACGGTTCGGCCCTCACGATTCGGCCCCAGCTCGTTTTTCCATGTTAGATTTTTTATTTGTTATCCAAATCCATAAATCTTGGTATCATTCGAAAGCTCTTAACATGCTCTATTAGCCTTACATAAAGCGAAAAATTTTTCAAGCCTAGAAAAAATTTTAGTGAGAAAAAAACTTGAAATTTTCGACTTTTTCGCAATTTTCATGTATAACTTTTTTGGCATTTGTCTAATCGCAGAGCAATAGCTTAGAAAAAGCTTCTAAATACCCTAAGCTTTCAAATAATACCAACAATGTTGGATTTGTTTGACAAAAAAAAAAAGTTATAGAAAGTTGTAGTGGAAAAAAAATGCTGGGGCCGAACCGTGGGGGCCGAACTGAGGTAGACCGACATTGACGTTGATATTTATTTAATATCAACATGCATTATGCCATCAACATAATATCAACGCTATTTTTAAAATTTCGATAATTTTTGAAATTTTAAAGCAATTTTTTTCAAATGACTTTTGGCGGAAAAATAAAAAGGGGAGAGAGATAACAGAAAAGTGAGAGAGTGCTAAATTCAGCCCCAGTCATATAAAAGCATTTTTTGTGAAGAAAAATAAAGAAAAATTAATTAAAAAGAGAGTGTTAAGGATAAGACAGTGAGAGAACAGAGAATATAGTGAGGAATCTGCGTCTCTTACCAAAAGAATCTGCGAAGAAGAGACATGAACTCCCTTCCCAAGTTACTAAGTTTTTTAAACTATGTTTTTTTTTTATGAATTTCGAACTCTCAGTTCTGTTTCGAATCCATTTTTCCTGGTTACGGGCAGGGGCATTTTTAATTTTTATTTTTTTTTTGCAAATTTCAATTTTTTTTTTTTTAAATAAAATTCACCCTAAGAAATTTCGGCCACCCCTCATCGGTCCATTGAATGTTGCTTTTCATGTATTTGCCAATCGGATCTGTTGAACGGGTGCCCATCATTGTGGCAACAATGTGCGACTGCTTTTCCTTGTATAGGGCCAAGCCGTGCTTCATCGGACCGGACAATTCCACCAAATTCAAATTATACCTTTAATTTGCTACTCTTTTTTCTTTGGCATTATCTATTTATTTGGATACCAAATAACAAAACCCCA
Source organism: Heterodera schachtii (assembly GCA_023374025.1). Taxonomy (NCBI): domain Eukaryota; kingdom Metazoa; phylum Nematoda; class Chromadorea; order Rhabditida; family Heteroderidae; genus Heterodera; species Heterodera schachtii. The sequence continues at coordinate 638,588 of SIJG01000005.1, forward strand.
AAAATAGGTAAAATAAAATGGCTAAGAATTACAACAAAAGAAAAAAATAAATTTTTTTTTTAATTCAAATTATATCTTTAATTTTGATTTTTTTTAATTTGGCTTTATCTATTTGAATGCCAAAAAAGTAAAACCCCAAAAATAGGAAAAATAAAACGAATAAACATAACACTATTTTTCTTCAAAAAGTCCATAAATTTGGTAAATTTATTAATCCTTGTGTGATATTTTAAATGTGTGGAACCTCCAAAAAATTGTATCAAATAAAAATAATCCAAATGAACCATTATTTCGATTCAAATAAAGTTCATTAAATATTTTTTTGTAATTTTCCCGCCGGCACCTGTTGGCACTGTCGGCTTCCAAAATTACCCAAAAATTTTCAAAATTTGATCCAATTTAAAAAAAAAAAATCTGTTTTTCGAACTTACTAATTACTTTTTTTTCAAGAAAATGTTTTTTTTTCTGGGGGGGGGGGCATTTTGGAAAATTTGTTTTTAGTCTGACAATTTTTGTTTTTGTTACAATTAATAAATGCAAGATATTGACATAATCGCGCAATAAAATCAAATTATAAATTAGTCTAAGAAATAAAATTAAATAATTAAAATAAAAAAATTAAATAAATAATAAAATTAAAAATCCAAAGACTCACAGTGAAGTCATTTGCTGCACAAAATGGACCAATTCAATGAATTCATCATCACATTTGATAAAGAATGCGCTGATTTTGGTGTCCGCCCCAAATTTTTTGGTCACACAAATGCGCAATAAATGCAACAAAAGTGTGCTGTCTTTGCCCCCGTTGAAAGCAATTGCTGTTTTTTCAATTCTAATTTTATAATAATTTATTATTATTTTTTTAATTTTATTTTTTTAATTATTATAAAATTTAATTGAAATTTATAATTTATATGAAATAATTAGGGTTCGAAGTTGTATAAAAATTTTTTGATTTGGTGAAGGTTTTTAGTGCATATAAAGCATTTTTTGGGTTTTTTGAGAATAAAAGCATATTTTGCCATTTTTGGGCTTTTAGAGCATATTTCGGTCATTTTTGGCAAATTTTCACAAGAAAAATGCGAAAAATACACCCCTAAGGATCGACTTTTTGGGAATTTTTTAAAAAAACACCCTTAAAAATCGAAAATTTTTTAATTTTCTGTAAGAACTTTTGGAAAAAAATTATTTATATAAAAAATGTAATTTTGTTTTAGCATATAATAAAAATGCCAAACCTTTAGAAATTCAATATTTTTACAATTGTCTAAAAATGCTCCTTAGTTCCCTTGTTTTGGTTTTTTAAAGTCAATTCTGAATTTTTTTTACATAATTTTTGGCTTTTTTTTGAGGATTCAAAGTTATTTTTGTTAGTTTTAAAGCATATTTTAGTGCATATTTGGGAATTTTTCCGGTTTTTAGGGCATATTTGGGGTAAAAGACAGTATTTTTCCATTTGTGCCAGCATAATTCTTTTGTAAAAAATTGTGAAATACAAAAATTGTAATTTTCGATTTTGTGATTTGAGTTCTGTGACGGATTAGGAATTGGTCAAAATTGATGCAGATTCACTCGAAAACCGTTAGAAATTTTTTTCCCCGGCTTTTTGTGATAAAAATAATTCATTATTTTAATTGATTTGATTTATGCTTTGAAATAATTTTAGTTTTTGAAAGTCCGGGTCCCTAACATAAATTTCTACACAAAATTGAAATTAGAAACAAAAAGATTTAATTTTCGACATTTGACCAAAATTAATGAAAACAAAAATCTCTCCCCCCTATGGTTTTTTAATAAAAATTCAAAAAGTTGTCAATCATTTTAAAAGCGCCTTGCCTTTCCTTTGTTTATAATTTATTTATGTAAAAATTAAATTAATTGAATATTCATTTAAAATAATTTTAATATATTTATTATTTTTACCCATATTCGTCCAAAATGGCATTAATTACACTAATTGCTTCTTTAATTTTTGCTGCTAATTGTCCGGATTGCGATGAATTTAGGTAATTATCCAAGTTGTCAGCATCCTCCTCCAATTTGTTTTTGGTGATTTTCATTGCTTGACCTTTAAAAAATGCTAAAAAATTACTTTTCTATGATATTTTTTTTTTTGAGATTTTTAGCTGTAGTTGCAACTAGGGTTAAGCCCGACCCCGAGGCCCCCGGCCCCCGACTTTTTGCCTCCGGGGAATGGTTGAAAATTTATGAAATTTTGAACAATTTTCTAAATAAAATTAATTAAAAATTCCGAAAAACTTTTCGGCGGCGCCCATCGGCATGCCCCCCTAAACTCCAAATTTTTTGCTAAAAATTGTCCCAAATTCGCAAAAATTGGTATTTTTTTATGCCCCCCGATGGCTCGGGGCTTAACCCTAGTTGCAACGTTTAAATTTATTTTTATTTAAAGGTTGAGAGAATCTTAAATTTTGGTTTTTTTTTAAAATTCAGTTTAGGGATGAGATTAATAAGAATTTCTGAGCGTTAAGACACAAAAATTTTGAATTTTTTTTGGGAAAAAGTAAAATTACTGAAGAAATACGTAAAGCATATCACTTTTTCCTTCATTAAAATTTTTATTAAGAATTAATTTTCAGGAGGAGGCTAAGATTTAAGTTTTGAAAAAGATGCGGCTGCACGGAATGAAACAAATTTTGCTCGGATTATGCGGGGATATATAATCGGAAAAACCAATCGATAAATCATTTTTTTTTCATTTAAAAATCCGTTTTTAATCATTGGCTTTATGTCTCTCTCTCTTTTTCTCAGTGGAGAAAAAAATGAATGTGTCGGTTGCCGATTTGCATAATGATTTATTTTCTGCTGTCCAATTTATATCAGAGAGACTAAAGATTGGGCTGAAAATGGATTTATCCAGGCCAATAGCAAAGGGAAGGAAATGAAAAGTGAAAACTAAAAAAAAAAAAAAATTTGTTTGAAAACCGGGCCGAGACATTCCGATTTTTTAGTGTGACCTAGTCCAGGATCCAGGATTTATACTAGGGTTTCACTATTTTCAAGTCCAGGGTCCTGGATTTCGGTCGGAATTTACCGGTTTTCCCGTCCCAGGTCCCGGACTTACTACCTGGGTTTCCGCATTTTCCCATTTTTTAGCAATTTGCCGATCCAGAACCAGTATTCAATTACCGAGTTTTCAAAAAATTCCGCGTTCCAGGGCTACTCTATTTTTTTAAATTTAATTTTGGAGATAATTGACCCAGCCATAATTTAAATTTAAAAAAAGTAAAGCCTAAAAACCAATTTGTGGACCCAAAAATTTAAAAATTTTTGTTTGCTGATAATGGTTTTTTTCCTGCTATAGCCAGGGACCTGGGCTTACCCGAAAAATTTAAAAAAAAATTAATATTTTCTTGAGAATTTTTTGAATAATTAAATTAGCCCATCGAACTTTCTTGTAATAATGAAAATTGATTACAGAAACAACTTTACTTACAGTCCTCTTTTTTCTCGCAAACATCAACATCCATACCATCGGCTAGAAAAAAAAAATAATTTTTTTAACAAATTTTTGAAAGATTTTTCCAGGCTAACCGCGGTCCAATTGGATTAAGCCAAGGGCCATTGCAGAAAACAAAGCAGAAGACATTTGTGAAGCGCATTTTTATTATGAGAAATTTTTTTTTGAAATAAAATATTTAAATTTATTTAAAATGGAATAAAAATATAGATAAATAAAATGAAAAAAAAGAAATTTGAGTGCTTTTAAATAGAGCTTTTTTAAAATTAATTGAATTTTTTTTTGCGCTTTTTTTGTTTGCCAACGCGCAAAATAATATGTACAATAACGGAAGTCAAACGATTTAGAAAAAAATGAAGATAAATATTCGCCGTCTGCTGCTAATAGATAATGGAGAAAATTAATTAAAACAAAATAAAAATAATTTCGCAATAATTTAATTTTATAAAAATTATTTTATTTTTTATTTTTTAAGTATGTATTTGCACTTATTATCAGCAAAAATTTATTATTTCATAATTCATAAAAATTGAAAAATTTTATGAAAATCCATAAATTTGATTCGAGATCAAAATGATTAAATCCATGAAATACCATAAGGGGGGCAGGATTTATATGAATTTTAAATCATTTTAAAAAATAGTAAACGAAATTATAGAATAAAAATTTTTTTTTGAATTTTTTAAATAATAAATCCTACCGACGCCCCTCACAAAAAAGCAATTAAAAATTCCATTAATCATTTAATTGTTGCATTCACATTGACGTTTCAAAAATTTGAATGCCGTCCATCGAAGACCTCTTCACGAAGCTAAAATTTGTTTAGAATATAATTGCGAAAAAAATGAAAATTCTACAAAAATTAATTCGAATATTTGAAAATTTCGCCAAAATTCATTTTCGGAAATTTGACCAAGTTTTTTAGGCTTAGAAATAATTAGAATGTTTAGAAAATTTCGCCAAAATTCATTTTCAGTATTTTCGGGTCCAGTTTTTTATGCATAAAAAATTTCAATAATTTCGCTAAAGCTATTTTTTGCGTTTTTCTAAGCTGTTTAAGTCGAGAAAATCGGTATAAAGCCAAATGTTCGCCAACAGGTGGTTAGTTCAATCTAAGGAAATCAAGAATTTCATAAAAATAGCAATTTATTCCCGCACTTGGCCATCGGTTTTTGTGCCATTGGTCTCCGCCGTTTTGTTGGCCCATCCCCGCCGGCCAAGTTGACATATTGTCCTTTTGGCGGTGCCGGATCAGGCGGCGCATATTCATGCAGATGCTGTTGGCACAATGTCTCCTCACTTTCAGTCCTCAAATTTTTGCTGAAAAAAATATTTATGTATAATTCAGGGCGGCCAAGTTTTTTTTTTCAAAAAAAGGACAAACGACGCTAAAACAAAGATTTGGACCCCAAAAAAAAGATTTTTTCTAAAACTGATATTAGCGCGAAGGAAAAGTAATAAAACATGAAAAATCAACTTAAAACAATATTTTATTGGCATAAAAACGAGGGCCTGTCAACTGAAAATTTGTAAATCAGCATTTTGGAAAATTCTATTCAAAATTTAAAAATCAATAATGTTTTTGCGGCGCGCTTTTTCCAAAAAACTTGGGAATTGGGGGGCCGGCGGTGCCGATAGGCGCGGCCGGGAAATTTTTGAAATTTTGTATGTGATTTGTTAACAGATTTTATCTAAAAAAAGACCAAATTTAGAGATTTTAAGCCAATTTTTTTAAGAAAAATTGGGATATTGGTGTCCGGTGGTGCCGATAGGCGCCACCGGGGAAATTTTTTCAATTAAAATGAAATTTGTTAACAGAATTTCACCAAAAAATGACCACTTTTGAGATTTTGAGCCCATTTTTATGGAAAAATAAGTTTTTGGGAGGGGGGAAGGCGGTGCCGATAGGCGCCGCCGGGGAATTTTTTTAAAATTTGAAGCAATTAGTTAACAGATTTTGCCTAAAAATGACCAATTTTTACGGTTTTAAGCCATTTTCTTAAGAGAAAAAAAACAATTTTTTGGGGGTCGGCGGTGCCGAAAGGCGCCGCCGGGAAAAATTTTTGAAATTGGGAGTTTTGGTAGCATTTATATCAGCGAAATAAATAATTAAGCACAAAAAAAAAATTAAAAAAGTTTGGGGAAGCCTAAAATAAAGGACAATCTTTAAAAAAAGGACATTTTTAATTTCAAAGATTTGGCCCCTCCAAAAAAGGACAAATCTTTAAAAAAAGGACACTTGGCCGCCCTGGTATAATTATTTTAATTTTCTTTTTAAATCAATTACATTTAAATTAAAATTAATACATTGGCCCAACGAAAAAATTTCGACTTTTTTTTTTATAAAAAACGAAGAGTGTAATTTTCTGCCCCCTCCCTTAAGTGAAAAATGAAAAATTTTAGGGGAAAACGAGTGTATTTGTCAAATCTTTAAAAAAGAAATTGACTTAAAATGGCATCAAAATTGGCATTTTTGGCGACAAATCTACTAAAATGCAATATATATTTTTTTCTCCCGTGGCACTAGGCCCGAAGCCAGGGACCCATCCCTTCACCGAAAATTTCCAGAAAAAATGGGCATCTTTGTAAAAAATATAAGCAGTTTTCTTAAATGGGCAAAATTAAAAAAAAACAAATTCGTTCATCAGCGCCTTAATAAGGGCGTAGGCAGGGGGGGGGGCTGAGGGGGCTAAAGCCCCCCCCCCCCCCGAAACCCAAAAAGTAAAAATTTTTTAGTAAATTTTTTTGAAATTTTAAGCTATTTTCTTGACAAAATTGCATTAAAATACTCAAAAATTTTCCCGGCGGCGCCTTTCGGCACCGCGACCCCCATTTTAGCATATTTTTGAAAAATGGAGGCCAAAATGGCAAAAAATATTAATTTTTTGGCGAAAAACGGCGAAAAATTTTACCCCATAATTCGGGATTTCAAAAAACAAAAAATACACCCCTAAAAATCGACTGAAAACCGAAAAATACACCCATAAAAATCGAATTTTTGACTTCAGCCCCCCCCCAAAGCCAAGGGTCTGGCTACGCCCTTGCGCCTTATAGGAGATTCTCAAAAAAAAAAAAACTGTGAATTTTTATAATTCCTTTATCCAGCAAATTTTGGTGTTTTTTATCTAATCGGAAATTTTCGTACGGATCAAATCAATTAAAAATGAATTAATTAATTACGGATCATTGACGGCAGCAGCAGATGATGCAGCAAACACATTGCTTTTGCGAAAAGATGCATTCTGCAATAAAAGGACAAAATCAGTTTAATTTTTCTAAAAATTTTTCAGAGTTATAATATGTCCTTATTTCTAAGAATTGTGTCCTTATTTGAAGAGGCCCCAAATTTTTGAAAAAACTGTAAAAATCTTATTTTTGAAGGATTTCAATAAAATTTTAAATTTATTTATCCCCTGGGGCGCGACTACCCTAAATGGTTTCGAATTTATTAAAATTTGACCAAAAATTCTCAAAAAATGGTATTTCTATTGTAAAATATGTCAAAATCATTAAGCCAATTTTTCCAAATTTAATTTGCCTATTTTTGATTTTTAAAAATATTTATTTTTTAATTTTTTTTTTCCATTTGCTTTATTACCCCATTTCGTCTCTTCACATTTTGCGTTGTCAATGTTGAGTCGGAATTGATTGAATTGTCCGCGGTGGAATTGGATGAAGAAATGGTGGAAGATGAAGAGAATCCGCTGCAAAAATAATTTTTAATCGATTTTAAGGATAAAATGGGGTTTTCCAGGGCTGGAGGTAGGCTAAAACATTGAAAAAAAAAGAAATTTATGGCTAATTAAGGCTGTCTACATAGAAGGCCGAAATTAACAAAAAAAAAAAAACACCAAGAAAATTTAGGACAGCGGCGACTAAAAGGCGTAAAAATAAGGAAACCCAAGGACAATTCAAGGGCGGTTTCATTGCTAATTTAAGAAGGCTAAAATCGAAAAAAAAACAAAAAAAATTAAGAAGTGTATCACGGCAAATTTTTGAATGGCTAAAAATCACAAAAAATAAGAAAATTAAAGGACGCTTAAAAGAGCGTATGCGACCCATAGGGCTAAACCGCCAAAAAAGAAAATTCGTAAACTTAATGACCAGGGCTCCCAGATTAAAATTTTCAAAAGCCTCATTTGGCAGGCAAAAAAGCCTCATTTTGTGTCAAAAAGTCTCATTTTTACAAAATTTATTCAAAACACGTTAAAATTTTCAAATGTTTTTTTTTTTTTTTGATTTTCCATGATCAATTTGAGCAATTTTTTGTTAGAAATAAGCATTTTGTGAAATTCTGAGCACGAAAAATCAAAGTTGATTTTTTGCGGCGCTTTTTTCAAAAACTTTCGGGGAACGGGGGAGGGGATTATGTCCGGCGGTGCCGATAGGCACCGCCGGGAAAATTTTTGTAATTTTTAATGCGATTTGTTAACAGATTTATCCACAAAAATGGACAAATTTTGTGATTTTGAGCAAATTTTTAAGAAAATAAAGAACTTTTAGGGGCTGGCGGTGCCGATAGGCGCCGCCATGGGAAAAATTGAGAATTTTGACCATATTTCTAGCAGATTTTCATTAAAAAATTATTAATTTTGTCATTTTTTGGAAAAAAAATGGTTCTTTTCTGGTTTTTATAAAAAATTTAGCAGAATTTTTTGGAAAAGTTTGGTGAGATTTTCGTTTTATGCTCTATTAAAAACCCAAATTATTAAATAATTGTAAAACATTATGCCAATTTTCAAAATTTAAAAGATTCTGAGGATTTTCCCCAAAAGTCTCAAAAATCCTCAAAATTTCTCAAAAAGCCACAAAAATCCTCAAATCCTAATTTTCCAAAAAAATCCTCATTGACCTATCAAAAAGCCACAAAATGAGGATAAATCCTCAGATCTGGGAGCCCTGTTAATGACTGATACCTACCACCTAAAGACGAGATTAAGCAACAAAAAATTAATTTACGCAAATTATTTTTTTAAGGAAAGTTCCAACCAAAAAAATTAAAGGACAATTAGAAGGGCGATTTTAAATTAAGGACAGATGGATTAAGGGTCATTATATTTCTTTAAATGTTCACTAATTATGCGTGGGTTTTGATGATGATGATGATGCTGTGCTCAAATCGGTTGCAAGCAGAGAATATTCTCCAGCAGATGAAAATTGTGATGAATTTGCTGCGGACGAATAACTGCAACAGCACGACATTGCTGCACATGAACAGCTTGGACATATTGTTTTTGGCTTAATTAGTTTAATGAAATTAAAAATAATTGTGTGATTTGATTAATTAACATAATTAAATTGTCAAACATTCGAAAATTGACGGCTATTTAATTAAAAAACGAATTAAATTGCAAATTCGTGTAATTATTAAAAATAATTATTTAATTGCCACACATTTGAAAAGCGATGGCCGTAATTAATTAAGAAATTAATTAATTGGTACATATTCGAAAATTGGCGGTCAAAATTAAATAAAAAATTAATTAATTTCACATTCATTTAAAATTGGTGTCCTTATTTATTTAAAAATTTAATAAATAATAATATATAATTAAACAATTAATTAATTGCCAAATATTTGAAAATTAATGGGCATAATTAATTAATAAATCAATCAATTAATTAATTGCAATACATTTGAAAATTGATGGCCATCTGCGCCGCCGCAACTTTCATAGTCGGTTGACGATGAAGAACTTGTTTTTTGCAATGATGGAGCTAATAACAAAAATAAGAATACACTAAGTTTTAAAAAAATTGCATATAAATTTTTGGTCATTTAAAATGAAATTATTTTTATATTTAAATATAAATAATTTCATTAAAATATATTAAAAATAGAAATTCCGACCAGCAGATGCATCATAAGTTTCATGCGGCAAAAGATTGTTGGGGCTCATCGGCGAAAAGGCAGCAAAATTTATCTGAAATTTTTTTGAGAACTTTAAAAATATTTTATAGGCACAGACTAGGATCTTTTTAGCCGTTTTCCGCCAAAAAAAAAAAAAAACCAAATTTTTGGCATTTTTGAGTCTAATTTCCAAAACTATTACAAAATGGGGGTCCGGCGGTGCCGATTGGCGCCGCCGGTGAAAATTTTGGGAAATTTTAAAGGAACTTGCTGATAATTGAGTAAAATTTTCAAAAAAAAATTCTTGTATATTATATTTATTGAATTGAGCAGATTCTTCTGATTAGGCACTGATCAAATAAATTGTTGGGTTCAAAAAAATCTTTAAGTTTGAAAAATTCAAATTGGCACTACATTTTGGCGTTTGTCGCGCAACGACTCGCGCAGAAAAGTTTTCTGGCGCGGAAATTGTTCAGACTTTCGTCGTTTTCGGCGCCATGCACAGCATGCAATTGTGACAATGGTGGACAACAAAGTGATCAGACAAATGCAGGCGATCAGAAAATCACGACGCCACAACAACGGTTCACGATATGGTTGGGTGCCTGTGTAATTCAATGATACAGTACAGAATTGGCAAATTACGGTGGATAATTAATAAAAAAGAAAAAAAAAGAGAAGTTTTCGGAATTTTATACAAAAAATTTAAATAAAACCCTATAAAAAATAGAGTTTTGGGAGTTTGAAAAAAGCCTGGATCTGAATTCCATGTTGGATCTGGACTTGGATTTCCTGGACACAAATCCAGGAAAATCCAGGTCCAGAAAAAACTGGTTGCCGAAAAATGGCCTGGACCTGGAATCCAGGTCCATGCAGAATTCTACTAAAAATATGTCGAAAATAGGGGGAAGACCTAGTTCATTTAAAAAATTTTATATAAATAAATATTTTTTAAATTGTTGTACAAAATTGTAGATTAATTTATATTGAATACGGTATAATTACTGTAATAACAATATTCCAATTTTTACCTTTCTCGCATACAAATGGGAGCAAATTGTTGCAGTTTTGTTCACCAATACTTGCCGTCCTGGAACTCATCCAGCCACACTGATTGGATGGGATTGTGACGGATGAAATCCAAACCGGGATGTCATATGAAATCTAAAAAAAAATAAATAAAATAAATTTTTTAATTCATTTTTTAAATTAAAATTTTGATTAATCAATTATCTCAAATTCATATTTATAGTTAAGGGAGCTTTTGAAAATTACGAAAAATATACAAAAAATTGAATTTTTACAAAAAATTATGAAATTAAAAAATGAAATAAAGCATTAATCATTTCTTTGATTAGGTTTAAATTATTGGGACTGTTATCTAAATCGACTTAGTTAATTTAGACATAATCATCATAAAACAAATTTTATAAATATTTTTTAGTTTCCTTTTAAAACAGCAATGAATTTTGTCTCTGTTTTGCAATGATTTTTTGAGTTTTGTACAACAATTTTTTGTTTTGCTATTGGCCCACGTAGTATAGTGGTTAGTACTCCACGTTGTGGCCGTGGCGACGCAGGTTCGATTCCTGCCGTGGGCAACTCTCTTTTTTGGATTTTTTAAAAATTTTGAAAAATTTAAATGCTTAGTTTTATTATTTTTTTAGCTTATGTTTGAATTATTGGGACCAATATTTTTAATCAAGGAGCTTTACATAAAATAAGAAACAATTATTAATCAAGTAAAATATCCAAAAAAAAATTTTTTTTTTCCAAAAATTCCGAAAATTAACATTTTAAGGATTTTTTAACATTTCATTGTTTAGATTTGAATTATTTGGACCGTTATCAAAATCATATTAATTAATTTAAACATAATAATCATAAACAATTTAATTAAATTTTTTATTCCCCTTTAAACAACAATGAATTCTGTCTCAAATTTGCGATAAAATTTTTTGAGTTTTGTACAATAATTTTTTGTTACGCTATCGGCCCACGTAGTATAGTGGTTAGTACTCCACGTTGTGGCCGTGGCGACGCAGGTTCGATTCCTGCCGTGGGCAACTCTCTTTTTTGGATTTTTTAAATTTATGTTGAAAAAGACAATAAAAAATTATTATACTTTATTAATTAAATGCCTTTTTTTTACATTTTAAAATTTAATTTATTATTATTATTTTTTACTCCAAATGAGTTATGACGCTCAATTTGTGTGACCAACTGTTGTCCAAATGTATCAATTCGGCGTGCCTTAAAAATGAAATAAACAATTTTTTAGCTAGTTAAAAAATAATTGATTTTTAAGGAACCATTAAAAATCCCTAAATGATTTAATTAATTGAATAAATAATTAGTTTACAATAATAATCCATAAAAATTCCATAATTGCATATTAATTTAAACAATTGAATTTAAAAATAAAATAATTCTTTTAATATCTATAAAATAAAATTCCATTAATTGTCGATTGGAATTAATTAATTAAATTTATAAATAAAATAATTTTTAAATAATCCTAAAAATTTCATTATTGTCGGTCTTAATTAAATGAATTAATTGATCACCAATTGCACACGGCGTTCGTCCTCATTTCGCAGAATTGGCATAAATGCATCCAATGCCTGGCAAAATTGTACCGCGTCCAAATAGGTGCTTTAAATAAGGCAATTAATATAATTAAAGCAATTAATTATGTGATTAAGATGTAAACATTGCCGAATTGTTATTGAAAGTTGTGAAAATGGCAAAATATTTTATGAAATTATAATTTAATAAAAATTTAAAAATTGCATAAAATTGGCATAATGAAGACTCAAAAAGGCAGAAAATGCCTATGTAAAATTGTAATTTTTAATTTAATTCAAAAATATAATTAATTTTAATTTTTATGTTTTAAAGGATCATTTACATTTATTTAAATTAAAAAATTTGTTAAATACCTGGACGCCCCAATGAACAGAAAACATGATTTGAATTCTTCTTTGCCAATTTGGTACCATCCAGGTGGACAATCTCCTGCAATTAGTAAAAAAATTAAATATTGATTACCGAACAAATACACTGTATTCGAATGATTATACAGTATTTTCAATAATTAAAATTTATCCATTAATTAATCTGATGCTGTGTTATATTAAAAAAGGCTTATTATCAAGCAAAAACTTTTGAAAAAGATCTACGGAAGAGAATAAAAAGAGCATTTTCTTTTTTATCTCTTTTAAAAAACTTCCTAAATACCGTATTAGGCATTAATTTACTGTATAATTAAGCAAATAAAATATATTATTGTCCTCGTGACAAATACTGTATTCCAAGAATTTAATAATTAATATTTCGCAAAATTAATTAAAAATTTATTTTATGTTTTTACCATCACGTAATGAAATGTTTGAGCCGAGCTGCGGTATAAAATTGACACGTGTCAAACGCGCATCATCCTTCTGGTCACGAATTTTGGCAGACGCAACGCCAATCTAAGAAAAATAATAATAATTTTAAAAAATAAATTTAAATTTAAAACATTTCAAATTACAGTTCCAGGTGGTCCCCAATAATTGTTTCGAGCATCAATGACATGCAATTGCAGTGTCAAAACGAGCCGGGCCAGGCTAAAGTTTGAAATTGTTTGGCATTTCAATTTAAAATAAACCTTTTTAATTAGGAATTAAAAAAATTATAAATTCATTTTGGGAAAATTGTATAAATTGTATATTATTGCAAGTGATTACATCATTTAACTTTGAAAAATCATCATTCAAAATCTCAATTTGGAGAAAAAACGAAAAAATTCAGCTTTTATTTAAAAAAATTAAAAATCATTGGCTACCAAAAAAAATATTGACATTTTTCCTGCTAAATTGGGCTAAGATTTTTTTTAAAACTTTCAATGTCGTGTCTTATTCACAAAAATCTGAATTTTAAAATTAAAAATAAAGATAATTACGAGTTAACTTATTTAAAATTTGGAAATAAAATATCTAAACAAATGCATTTAATCGGAAAAATTAAAAAATTTCGCTGTTTGAATTTCGATTTTTGAATTATGCAATTTTTTTTAATTTGCCGCAAATTTAGTTAAATTAATTAAATTTAAAACTAAAAAAGGCACCGCCATTTCCGTGGTGGTCAATTCAAAATCATTTCTTGGATTGTTGAACAAATTTTGTGCAAAATGTTGCTGATGAGCAGAACCGATCAGAAGTGTTGAGCGATAACGACCCATTTCAGCTGGTCCCACATGGGTCCACCAGTCAAACGAAACGCCATGTTGGGATAAAATCTGAATTTAAACAAATTTTAATTTAAATATTAATTTAAATTAGTTTTTTTTGGAAATTGGACCGTGAAAATTCTCGAAAAATTCAAAAAAAAAATTTCTAATAGCCCGCGACAATAGTTAGGCCTACATTTCCAAGTTTGTCACTATTTTTGTACCAGAGAATTTCAAACATCATTTTTTTTTTTTTGGCGCAGGGTATACATTTTGGAACCCGTTTTAATTTTTAGGGTTTTCAATAAGATTTTTAGGAAAAAATTTAGACCTCAAATTAGTGTAAAAAAATTTTGGCGAAATTTCGGTTTATGAAAATTTTTTGAATATTGGGAAAACGTAATTATTTGTAAATTAAAAATCACAAAAATCGACCATTAGCTCAATTTTTGTAAAAAAGAAAAATGCCCCCAAAATTCTAAATTTACGCTATTTATTAAATTTTATTTCTTAAAAGAATTTATAAAGTGGTGATTTCTGAAATTTTAAAATGCTTATAAATAATTAATAAAAATTAAATTAAAATGAAAAAAAAAAATTAAATTAAATTATTATTTTTTACCGCCTGTCTTTTGGGACGTTTTGTTAAAAATTCGTCCCGTTCATTGCCGTCATGGTAACCGAATCGTTCCATGTATTGGTGACCATGGCCAAGCGCCAAATTGTCCTCAAACGAATTGTCCACCAAATGCAATGGGACGTCCAAATTGGTAGCTAAAATTATTATTATTTTTTTAAATTTCAAATTTTAAATTTCTTTCGTTATTTGCAAGTTAAACAATTTTAAAAAATTTGTTTTTTATTGAAAAGTTTTCTTTAATTAAAAATTTCCTTTAAAAATTGTAAAAAATAAGAAGAAAAAAAAAAAAAATTTATTTTTTAAAATTTTTACGAATGCATTAAAACCTAAATATATTAAAAAGCAGAATGTAATTTCAAAAAATAAAAAATAAAATTTAGTAAAATTTTTAGATGCTTTGGAAAATCTTAATTTTTTTTACTAGAAAATTTTGTTTTTGTCAATAGGATGAGGGGAGAAAAACGACATTTAATATATTTTTGTATGCATTATGCATTAAAAACATAAATAGTATTAAATGCTATTTTAAAAAAGAATATAAAATTTAGCTAAAAATATATTTTTTTTGAAATTTACCTTTATTTAAATTTTCCGTGTCCAATGTGTGCCATCCGACATTGGAAACAATTAAATTGTGCGAAAAATTTGAGGAAATGCCATTGATAATAATCTAAAAATGAATTAAATATATTTTTTTTTACAAAGAGTATTTTTTAGACTTATATTACTCGCCATTGAAAATACCGTAAAATTATAATAATAATTATCGTAGTATTTGTATTTACCGTATCCGCGTAGAGCGCATAATTGTGGGCAATTAAGTTGTTCAAAAGGGTAGCCTGTTGAATGCCGTTGCCGAACAGTGCCAATGCGCTAACGGTGGGGGGGGGGAAAAAAGGGAAATTTTTTAGCGATTTTGAGACAAAATTTTGGCAAAATACAAGAAAATTCACGACCCTGGGAAAATTTTAGCAAACTTTGGCTCAAATTTATTAACTAAATTGAGTAAAACTTTTAATAAAACCAATTTTTTATTTAAAAAAAAAACTTTAATTTTTCATTTTCCGGGGGGGGGGGGGGGGTTAATTAGTTTAGATAGAAAATTTCTGTAAGAAATGTTTACGTGGAATTTGAGTTCAATGCCAATGTGTTGCTCTTGAGTACGGCACTGAGTCGTGCCAACGGACTTGAACTGTTCGCGCTCAATAAAAGACCGCCCCGATTGTGGCGCAACGAATTTGCCCGAAATAAAAGCAACTGGAAATAATTGAAAAAGCAATAATTAATTATGAATAAAATAAAATGTATAATTAATGATGAATAAAAATTATTTTTGTTTGGATTATGTCAATTTAAATAAATTAACAGAAACGGAACTTATTTGAATCAAAAATAGAATTGGAACAAAATTTTTTTTAGAAGAATTTATTAATTCTAATTATATAATTTTCATATTTTATATAAATTGCAAGGGAAAAACAATAAAACTTTAATTTATTAAATCACAAAATGGTTTGTTTAATTTATTATTTTCCATAAAATAAACAAAACAAAAAAAAAAACCGAAAAATAAAATCTAAAAATTAATAAACATTTATATAATTATTATTTTTGGTTGATCAATTTAAATAAATTAACAAAAATGGGATTTATTTATACTAATTATAGAATGGAATATAAAAAATTTTAAATGAAATTTATTTTAATTTTTTAATTATTTTTTTGGTGTTATATTAATTTCAAGAGAAAAACAATGCAATCAATTAATTAGCACTGAATTGCTTTAAAAAATTATTAAATCATTTCCCAAGATGAATTCAATTCAAAAACAAAGTAGATAACGATTTCAAAAAATTTTTAAATTTAAAATATATGTTTTTTATATTTAATTTAAATAAATATTAATTAATTAATTAATTAAATCAAAAAATAAAGTGCCATTGTGTTGTGCAAATGAAGTTCGGCAGCTTGAAGTGATGTTGAAATGTTGCCATACAAATGGTACCCATTGTTGTCCATCACACACTGTTCAATGATCACATTTGGGCCCATCTAAAAAGGTTAATTAATTAATTATTAAAAAAATTAATAGCATTATTAAATTTATATAAAATTTATACTATTTAATAGCATTAATTTTATATATATCTGAAAATATAGACAAAAATTATAAAAAATAAGAGATAAAAATTATTTGTTAAATATTATTATGAAATTTATAAATTTTCAAAAAAAAAATTATTAAAAAAATATATTAAATTTTTATCAAAAGAATTAAGAAAAAAATCCTCAAAATATATCATAACCAACAATTTTTTTTTCTTCTTTAAAACCCAAATTGATCATTTGAAAAAATAAAATAAAATTATCAATTGTTTTATAAATCATAATTAATATAATTTTTTGGAAAAACCGAGTAAAAAAAAGTTTTTTGTACATTTATTTATTTATAAATTAATTAAATTTTTAATTTATTTTTAATGATTTTGGCACAAACTTCGCCAATGTTTCCATATCGCAATGCGCCCCGATCATTGTTCAATAAACGCGAAACTCGCAACGAAATTTCATCCACCGGCTTGGTGCTGACCGATGCTGTAGGCAAAACTGCAACTTCGGCCAAAAAACCTGGAAAAAATTAAAAAAAAAAAATTTTTTTTGATAGGTCTTCGAGAGGCCTTAAATTGGCTGAGGCTCAGTAAAATTTGCAATTTTAATGATTTTTAAAAAATTTATATAAAATTTTCAGGAAATCACCAGTGCTCTCTCCTCTACCCCGTCCCCATGACGGTCCATTGAAATGGGGGCAACGATCGAAGGATTTGGGATTTTTGTGGCTTGGTCCAAAAGATTTAGGATTTTCACGACTTGGTTCAAGGATTTGGGATTTTTGTGGCTTGGTCCAAAAGATTTAGGATTTTCACGACTTGGTCCAGGATTTGGGATTTTTGTGGCTTGGTCCAAAAGATTTAGGATTTTCGCGACTTGGTCCATGGATTTGGGATTTTGTGGCTTGGTCCAAGCATTTAGGAAAATCGCTGGCGTGGAGAGTTACCACTGGAAAAACAATTTTTGGGTTATTTTTTGTCTTTTTCTTAAGAAATTTTAGCTCCTTGGAGGGGGAGGATATTATTAGCGATGGATAATTGCTTTTTTCTTGACTATGGCATTACCGTAATCTCCGTCTGCGGCGGTGGCACGCAAATGTATGCCGAGAAATGGATTTTGGGTTGCAACACTACCGGACAAATCAGATGAAGCATTGAAAATGCGTAACAGAGCAGAAGAGCTTTAATATGTAAAATCATTTTAAAAAAATAAAAATATTTTTAATTTAAATTAAATACTAAAAAATTTTTTCTTAGAAATTAATGAAGCAAAAATTGAAAAAATTGAAAAGCCGAGAAATTAATTAATTTAATTGGCATAAAGTAAATCATTGATGTAATAATGCTTAAATGTAGCTTTGAAAATAAACATGAAGACCATAAAACATGGACTCACAATAAACGGCAAAGGTTAATTTTTTATCGATTTTAGAATTTTTTTTAATTTAAAAGCGTTTTTTTGGAAGTAAAAAAATAATAATTATTTGGTGGTTCAAAACAAATTTATAGTCGTCATTTTCTAAATTTTTCATTAGATACATTTTTTCTCAAAAATCTATAGTATTCACAAATTTTCAAACCCTTTGGCGCCAAATTAAAAATTAATTTAAAAAAATTTTACGAAAATTTTGTGCCCGCATAAATATGCAAGGCGTCCGGCCTCGGCACGCCAGCCGGCCCCTGGTAGAAATTTGCTTGCAACAGACGGAAGCCCAACGGACGTTGAACACCACCAGTGGTGGTGGTGGTGGTGGAGGACCTGGACCAACTGCTGCTGAACACCTTCACACAGTCCACCGGATATGAATCGTATTTGTAGTACAGTATGACACGCCCAGAGACCTGTGCATTTATTCGAAAAAATTTTTAATTTAAATATATTGTTAGTTGAGAATTTTATTGTTTTCCCCGGGTTCAAGGGCTTTAAGCCTTCTCAAATTACTGTTTTTAAGGAGAGAAATATTTATTATAAGGAAAAGCATCGATTAAAATGATATCGATGTATTAAAAAACACACACACATATAAGTTTGGTTCAATAAAAAAAATAAATTATTTCAGAGTTCAGGATTCAGCCTATCAGTTTAAATCACCGAAAAATATTCAAATAGCAATTTCTGTTTTATAAAGAATATTATTTTGTTTAAAAATTTTAAAGAATTTATTTTTTCCCGCAATTTTTCAAGGACATAACCAGGACTAATTCTTAATTAAGCCAAAAATTCAAAAATTTTGTGGTGAAACGTCAGTTTTTTAATTTTTGTCTGAATCAAATTTCATTGACCACCCACCACCACCTCTCACCTTCACTTGTTTGCCCATTGAACAAATGTCAAGCATTCCCGGCACATGGTACGGTATTGTGATTGGGCCATACGGTACACGGAATGAATGGCCTGTAGATGAAGCAGGTGCAGATGCACTGCTTGACATTGAGTCGATTGTTGACTGCGAAATGGATAAAATAATTATATTAAATTTTTCGGATTTTTAAAATTTAATGAAGATTTTTTTATAGTTCAATCCCAGATTTAATTGGTCCTGAAAATTTATTGGTTAAGTAGTTGTTCATTGCCTCCGGTCTCAGAAAAATCTACGAAAACTTTAGCCTCAGTTTAAATTATACAATGTCAATACAATACTAAAACTCGCTGTCCATTAATCTTCTTCACCGTTTCATTATCTCACAATTTAATCCCCCCGATTTTATTGTCACAGAAAAATTGTTGATATGAAATTTATAAAAAGCGTAAATTTAAAAAAGTAAAAATGAAAAATTTTACCTATGTTTTTTTCGAAAATTTTTGTTTTTTTTTTCTTCTCAAGCACCGATTAAATTATCCATCATCCATTATCTTCTTTATAATTTCCTTATTTTCGCAATTTTAGAAACATTGATGGGATGAAATATATTGTCTCCAACCGATTTGGACCCATTAAAAAGCGTAAATTAAAAAAATAAAATAAAAACAAAAAAATTTAGTTAAATTTTTTCAAAATTTTCACGCTGATTTTATTGTTCCCGCAAAATTGATGGCATAAAACTTTTTGTTTTCAACTAAAAAGCGTAAATTAAAAAATAGAAATTTTTATCCAAATTTTTCAAATTTAACGGATTTTTAATTTTTTTTTTTTCAGTTTCAGTTTCAATTTTATTTAATTTAATTGCTTGTTTTGCCATTGAATTCATTCACTACACCTGCAATGTTGTGGCCAAAATGTTGACACCGATGCCGCGGTTGTCCGAAATGTTCAGTCGACTCAGCACAATGTTGTTGCTCGGGTGGAGCAGCTGCAGCGCGTGCATGGACGAATTGGTCACATTGACATTTTGCAACACTGGCGCACGCCGAATCACTTGCTAAACGCAACATTAAATGAATAATTAATAATGCTAAATTAACTAAATGAAAGTAAATTCAATTAAAATAAATAATTAAATAAAATAATAAAATTGGAATAATTAAATTAATGAATAGAAAAAATAAATAAATCAAATAAATTAAATAATAAATAAAGTTAATTAATTAAATGAGAATAAATGAATTGAAATTGAAATTAAAATAAAATAAATAATAAATAAATAAATAAAATAATTGTAATAAAATAAAATAATGAACAGAATAAATTAAAAGGTTTATCAATTAGAAATTAAAATACATGTCATTTATTTAATCATGTTCTGGTGTCATGACAACACGTAAATTAATAGGAAATTCTTGTACACAAATTTTATTACCCTTTAAAATTTATTGCGCCTCTGTGGATAATGAAATTTTGGGAACAGGACAAAATCCCGCCGCCGAAATCACGCCGGCCGAAATCACGCCGGGACAAAATCACGCCGCTAGAAATTTTTTTAAAAAATTTCAAACCTAGAATTTTTTCAAGAAAAAATTCTTAGAAAATTTTTTTATAGGAAAATTTAAGGAAAAAAAATTTTGAAAAATTTTCAGCGATTTTTTTTTTTGGAATTTTATGATAAATTACTAAGTTTTTTTGAAAATTTTCCAATTTTTCTTTGAAATTTTCTTATAAAAAAATTTCTAAGAATTTTTTCTTGAAAAAATTTTGTTTTAAAAATTTTTTAAAATTTCTAGCGGCGTGATTTTGTCCCGGCGTGATTTCGGCCGGCGTGATTTTGGGGTGCACCCGAAATTTTGCAGGAAAAAAAATTGAAGAAATTTATATGAAAATGTTATTATCCCTAAATTGTTGTGCCGTGTCGGTTCCCGAAAAATAAGCTAAATTTCTGTGCTCGTGGAAATTAATTACATTTAATTTAATAAATTAAATTAATGAAAAGTTTATAAATAATAAAATTTGATTTATAAGCACACTTAACAAGTATCAATAGTTATATGTATGTGTCCCCTGCTGGTGTCATGACAACTCGTAAAAATAGGCAATTTTTGCTCCTACTAACCATTTTTAGATAGGGTAATGAAATTTTGAAGAAAAAAAAAATCGAATAAATATATAAAAAAAATGCTATTATCTCTAATTTTCGGTATTGGCGGTCGCGGTATACCCCGAAAATAACATAAATTTTTGTGGTCGGAGTCGAGGGCGAGAACGGGGATGAGGCATAGTCCGAAAAAATGACTTAAACTTTCGGGGTCGGTGGGTCGGTGCTGGGACGTTAGTCAAAAAACCATCAAATGGAAAAATTTTGACAGAAAATTATTCATAATTCCGCATTAAATGGATCAAGTTTTATAATCTTGATATTTTTCGATAGCACTAAGTGTTTTCTATTATCCTACAAAATTTTAAAAAAATTCTTTAAGTTTAAAAAAAGTTATGACCTGAGAAGCTCAAAAAACCAAGTTTTTTTTTTGAATTTTTAGTCATAACTTTCTTGAAACTTAACGAAATTTTTTGAAATTTTGCAGACTAATAAAAAACACATAGGGCTATCGAAAGATATCAAGAATTAAAAATTTGGTTGCTTTTGAGTATGGTTTTTTGACTAACGCCCATTATGATGGTTTTTGACTAACGTCATAGCACCGGTGGGTCGAGGATGGGATTGGGACCTTCATTACCCTACCTCGAAATATTGAATTTAAAAACAAAAATGTTTTAATAGGCTTTCTTAAAATATGTAATTATTTATTCATTTATATAATCGAATTTAATAATAAATTTTAAAAAAATTTTTTTTATAAAAATTTAAGAAATAATAATGAAAAAATTGCTTACGAGTGCAGCGCCATGAAGTGTGTCATTGTGAACGCGGCCACCGCCGAACACCTTAGGATTAATTAAATGTAAATTAATTTGATCTATCAAGAGTATGGCTGTGATCTTGACATAAAAGGCGTAGCCAGACCCTTGGCTTCGGGGGGGGGGGCTGAAGTCAAAAATTCGATTTTTAGGGGTGTATTTTTCGTTTGTTGAAATCCCGAACGCCGGGAAGAATTTTTGAGTATTTTAATTCAATTTTGTTAAGAAAATTTCTTAAAATTTCTAAAAATCTACCGAAAATTTTTACTTTTTTGGGTTTCGGGGGGAGGGGCTTTAGCCCCCTCAGCCCCCCCCCTGCCTACGCCCTTGCTTGGCATATTAATAATAGCTTAATTAAAAATTCAGTTGCCTATTTTGGCATTTTCGAATTTTAGGCGAATAATTCTTTTAATAAAAAAAAATCATTGAACTAAGCCCAGGGATGATCCCAAGATTTCTGCTTGGAGTGCATGCATACCGTCTCCGGAAGATGGATGGCTTCATTAGTCCGACTTAGAAAATTTTTTTTTTTTTTTTTAGAAATTTTACCATTTTTAACAGATTTTCATCAACAATTTAGTAATCTTTTGGATTTTTGAGAAAATTCAATTCACTTCAACATGGCGCAGAATGGAGCGTTCATCATCTTCCCCATCTTGGTGATCTGCTGTTGTTCCTGCAGTGCCAACTTGGCCATGTTCCAACGAATATTTTGCGAATGTGATGCCCCCCCAATGGCCAATGTAATCGGGCGACAAAGCACCTGGAAAATTTTGTAATTTTTGTAAAAATAATCTTTTTTTGCGGAAAATTTTGCCGTCAGGCCCGCAGTGCACGTAATTGAACTGCTCGGAGTTGATGCATTGCCAATCGCTTAATGTGGCAGTCAGACGAAGTGCACAGCTCTCCAAACGGCGTTCAAAGCCTACAATTGTTAAAACATTTATTAATTTTTAAATTTGTTTAAAACATTTTTTCATATTTTTTTTTTAAAGTTGGAAAAATTATAAATGTTAGAACTGAAAACATTTAATTATAAAATAAATAATAATTTGCTGAAAATATAAATCTTTTTTTTTGTTAAAGAAGAAGACAAGATTTTGATATAAATTAAAAATTAAATTTGAAATTTATTCCATATTTTCTTCAAAAAATAATATTTTAAAATAAATAGAATTAAATTTGAATTTATTCAATAAAAATTAAATCGCTCGAACAAAATTCTTGAAAAATTAAATATTTTAAAATTTTAATTAAATTTAAATTTTTTCATTATAAATTAAAACATTCGAATCAATTTTAAAAATAATAATAATAATTTAAAAATTAGATTAAATTAAATTTATTTTATTACTGCTCGATTCGAACCAAATTTTTCAAAAAATTAAAATATTTTATAATTATTATTTAATTAATTTTCGTCTTCCGCCCAACCTCGGCATTCGCGTGGTTCCATGTATGTCTTCAGAATGCGCAGTTGTGGATTGTAGTCCCATTGTGGTGTAAGCCAACTGTAAGCATTCTGCGGGCCAAACCCTAACTCACGGCAGACCACCTGTGGTGAATTTATGAAAACAATGATCAAAAATATGCAAAATTTAAGACTGATTAAAGCAAAAATGAATAAATTATGCCAAATAATCTGATCAGAGCAAAATATGCAAAATTATGTTTGATCTCAAAAGTTTTTAAAATTAAAAATTTTCAAAAAATCTTAGAATTTTTTATATGTAAAAAAAAAGTTTTTTGCCAGTTTATTTAAAGATTTATGCTTGAAGTACTATGTTTTTTCAAAATTTTTCCCCAAAAAGGGCAAAAATTTTTCATGTTTTTTTTTCTTGAAATTTTCTTACAAAAAATTTTTGAATGTTTTTTTTTTTGAAAAATTTAGAAATAATGGACTGATCAAGTAATATGTAATTAAAAGTTAAATATACAATTTTTATTAATTGAATCACTCTGTCTGATCAAATATTTAAATTAACATTTTGGGCTGTTCCGGAACTGATCACTCTCGTAGTGATCAGGATCAGGTTGGACTTTGACTGACCGATCACCAGACCCTTTCTTACTTGGGCATTTCGTAGCGTAAAATGCCGATCACACGACGGCACCATTTCACCACTTGTGCCATTGTAAATGAACAAAAATCCTCGGGTTTTTCTCGGCCGACCCTGCTCAATCAGGCGAACACTGAGCAATTGTTTTTGTGGGTTTTCACGCCGAATTTCAGGGAATTGTCGAAAAACGTCGTCCAGCGGAGAAACAATGCGACGATGGCGACGAAAATGTGATTTATGTCGGTGAAGTAGCATTTCCACATATTTCCATTCAATGTCAAAATGTTTAAAACTAAAAAGAATTTTAAAAAATGTAAAAAATAAATTTATAAAATTTTTTAAATTTTGGAAATATTAAAAAACGATTTTTATAATTTTGAAAACAATGCTTAATAAATGTATAAACTTATTAAGAAATAATATTTTAACAAAGTCCAACAATTAGAATTATTTATAAATTAATTAATAATTTAAAAAAAATTTAAATTATAAAAGAATAAAAAATAATTAATTAATGAATAATGTTTTTTTTTTAAAATCAAATAAAATTTGTTTAATTAATTATTTAGAAACAAGAAAATATATGTTATTTTGTGAAATTTAAAATAATTTTTATAAAATTGCATTTTTAAGATGAAAAACGATAACTTTTGTGCGAATTGTGAAGAAAAACAAAATTAAAGAAATAATTTGTTTAAAAATATTCTAACAAAGTCCATCTTATTAAATATTAATTAATTAATTTATTATTTAAATAAAAAAATTTATTTTTTTCTTTTTTTTTTTTAATTTTTACCTTCGTCCATGGCGATGTCTTCGCGTTTTGTGCCATTTGTCATTGTGCCGTACTGCATTCAATGGTGTGTTCCGTTTATATTTTGTCCCAATTTTTCCATGTTGTTCCCCAAATTCGGTGGCATTGATGGGTTTAAAACGGATGGGCTAAAATAAAATTTTTATTGTTTAAATTTGTACCAAAAAAAAAAATTGGGTTATTTTTCAGAAAAAAAAAAATATATATAAAAATGATTTTTTGGATTTTTTGGAAGCTGAATATCTAATAATGTAATAACGGGAACCGGCCACTTCGGTGCGGGCCATTTCGGCGCCGTTTCAAATAACTTTTTTCATTATCAACCAAATTAAATATTTTTATTATCATTCGATAGCTCTTGAGATTCTCTATTAGCCTGCAAAATTTCAAAAAATTTCATCTGTTTACAAAAAAGTTATGGCCAAAAAACCGCAAAAATTGACATTTTCTTGGCTTTTTCGGTGCCGCGTGCCATAACTTTTTTATTTTTGAATCATTCATTTCTATTTTGGCATTTAAATATAGAACACACATAGAGCTTGCAAATGATGCCAGAATGGCTAAAGTTGACTGACAAATAAAAAAGTTATAGCATTTCAAAATTTGCGGCGCCGAAATGGTCCGCGCCGAAGTGACCCCGACCCTGTAATAACTATTGTAATTTCGAAGCCAGGCAAAAATTTAAAAAAAAAAGTTGGTAATAAATTTTTCAATTTTTAGCAAAATTCTGCAAAAAAACAACAACATTAAAATTGGGAAGTTTTCAAAAAAATATATGAAAAAATATTTTTTATTATTTTTCTAACACACTATTAAGGTAAATTTCATTTTTCATTGTCTGAAAAAAATTCCTCGCAAAGTTTAGAAAATTTGTGAAATTATTCGTGCTATTTTTAAATTGTTTTCTTTTACATATTTAAATTTACCAATAATTTTGATTATGTTTTCAATTTTTTTTATGAAAAATTAAATAAAAAAATGAAAATCACCAATTTTTATTTTAAATAAATTAATTTTTTTTTATCTATATGTATTTCTCCTTTAATTTAATTTAAAAATATTTTTCATTTAATTTTTTATTCATTTCCACGGCACCTGCCAAAGTGTGCCATCGGCAATTAAATTTCCGTACACCAAAATTCGCACATTTGGCCACACATGCACTTCCACATTCTTCTCAATGGTCAGTGTGGCACCGGGCATTATGGTCAAATCGCGGGTGATACGGTAGGGCCGAAAGGGACGGTAGTAATAGGGGAAAGGGTACCTGAAAAGACAAAAAAATCAGAATGTATTTTTGTAAATTAAAAGTAATTAAAGAAATTAAATTAAAACATGGACTTGAAAAAATTATAAAAAATAAAAAATTAAGATTTAAATGAAAGAAACTTTTCAAAATTTGAACATTCCCTGGAATATGTAATTGATGAAAATTTGAAATTTAAGCAATTATAAATAAATCCAAAAAATAAGGGGTTTAAATGACAGAAATTTTAAAAGTTTGACAATTCCCCTGGAAGATTATGATGATTTAAAGGATTAAGAAGATTTTAAATTATAATTCTATTTAATTGCCAATTTGCAAAAATTGTTTGACCATTTTTCTGGCTCCAATTCCAATTTACGATCGGTCCAAATGCGTCCACGTAAATCATGGAGTGGTGTCTCCGTGGTACGCGGGTCTGGTGACCAAGACAATTGACCACGCTCAGGTGTCCACCTAAATTTGTACAATTTAATCATTAATTTCTATAATTTAATATTTTTTAAAATAAAAATTCACCAAAAATTGATGAACAATTCTTCGGTTGTATAGTAAGGTGTTGTCAATGCCGTACAGAACGAATTCCAATCATCCACATCAAACACCTTAAAAATGTTTTTAAATTAATTTAATTTATTTATTTTAATATTAGCAATTCTCACTCCCCCCCCCCCTCTCCCCCACTTCAAAAAATTCAAAAAAAAATTTTAAATCAAACTTCTCAATTTTTTCTTGAAAAAATTTTGCTTGAATATTGAGTAAGATTCCTGAAATTTTGTTTAGAAAATTATGATTTCTCTCAGAAAAAAATTTTTTTTTTTTTGAATTTTAATGAGGGCCCCATTCATTGCTAATGTTTGCTAGCTCAAACTTCATTCTGCAAAATTTCACCAAGGTACAAAAAATCTATGGCCAAAATGGCTAGGAAAAAGTTAGTTTTTTTTTTTTTTTGAATGTTTTTGGCCCTGACTTTTTTTGTTCATAAACAAAAAAAAAAAAATTTTAATTAGCAATTAATAATTTTTCAAGAACGCTTTCGAACATAATCGTTAAATAAATTTTCAAAATTTTCCCACCCTTTGTCCCAATTGCGCCTCGTTGGCCACCCCCCAAAAATTGTGTGTGGCATTCAAAATTTCATCAGATGAAGCAGCTAATTGGGGCTGAAGTGCTGCGACCAATTCAAAATCCAACAAAACATTTCTTAAATTTACAAAAAATATTTAATTTTTTTAAAAATTTTCGAATTTTTTCCATTTTTACTTAAATCTGTTGAAATGTATGGCCACTTTTTGTGCACCAAATATGCCAATTGTGTATGATCGTGGCCACATTTCAGCATAATCATCAGTTGGATGTAAAAAACGATTAAACTAAAATGTGATTAAATTCAAAACATTTACTATTTCATTTTTTTATTAATTAAAATTAAATTATTTTTTATATGAAAATAATAATAATAATTTATTATAAAAACCAATTCAGCCCGATAAGTTTTATTAACAATGATATAAATGTAATTAATTAATAATTATTTTAATCATTTTTTTAATTACTGTAATGATTAGTACTGATAAGGGTAAAATTTCACAAATTTCTTCAAATTCGTTAAATTTATGATAAAAAAAACTCGAAACTGGCTAAATATGTTATGGAAAATCATTTAGAAGCTAAAAATTTATTAATTTTGAAGAATATTGGTAAAAAATATCGAAAATTTCCATGTTTGGATTTATTATGGCATAGCATAAATTTCCAATGTTTTAGGAAGTTCATTTTTATAACAATTTCGAGAAAAAATAAATGAATAAAGGCATCGAAATTAATTTTATAATTAAATTAAAAATAATTTTATTACGGTTACTGTACCTGAAAATAATTGTACTGTATTTGTGCCGGTGCTTCGTCAACGCGCAAATGTTGGCTTGTTGTCTCCATGCGGACCATCCAATTGCCAAAATTTGTGAAAAATCTGTTCCGTTCCATCACCAATTGTTTTTCCATGCCCAACAGTTGAACAATTCCCTGAAACAAAAATTATGAAAAAAATTTTTAGTGCTAACTGAGCGCCGTCAATTTGAGTACCA
Organism: Heterodera schachtii; assembly: GCA_023374025.1. Classification (NCBI taxonomy): domain Eukaryota; kingdom Metazoa; phylum Nematoda; class Chromadorea; order Rhabditida; family Heteroderidae; genus Heterodera; species Heterodera schachtii. The sequence continues at coordinate 666,331 of SIJG01000005.1, forward strand.
TACTCTGGAACCTCCATTTAAAAATAAGGTAGAAAATGAATTACCCCTGGTTTTTTAAACAAAATTTCAAGGAAATTGAAATTTTTTTTTATTAAATGGTTAAAAGAAGCGAGAAAAAAATTCCAGGCCCTAATTTTTTAAACAAAAATCAATGTTCGAAAAGGATTTTTTTTTTCAGGAAAATTAAAAATTTTGAATAAAATCAATGTTCGAAAAGGATTTTTTTTTTCAGGAAAATTAAAAATTTTGAATAAAAATGATAAAATTTCTTTTAATAAAAATAAAGTTTCCTTTTTTTTTCATTTATACTAGAGGAATATAGGAAAAAAGAAAAAGAAAAAATTTTAAATTCCAGGCCTTAGTAATAAAAATTTTAAAAAAAAAATGTTAATTTGAAATTATTCCATTTCTTACATGGTCCAAAGATGCGTAATTATCCGTGAAATTGTTGGAAGAAATATTTGCAAACGCAAAATATCCTGACAACTGCACCATGAAATCATAATTGCGCTAAATGAATAAAAAATAAAATAAAAATTAAATTAGACAAGGCACAAATTTAAGCAAAAAAATAAAAAAGAAATATTTTAAAAATTAAGAAAATGCGATATTAAAAAATAATAAATAAATATTCAAATTAAATTAAATAAGACAAGGCACAAATTTAGGCAAAAAAAATAAAAAATAAATATTTTAAAAATTAAGAAAATTCGATATTAAAAAATAATAAATAAATATTCTACCGTCAGCAGGCAAAATGTGGGCCAAAAATAATATTTAATTGTTAAAAGATAAATTCTTTTCTGGTACATAATCCTCCAAATTTTTGGTTTCTAAAATTGGTGACACAAAATGATAGGTCTATTTTCAAAAAAAAAAAAAAAAATCATAAAATCAGTAAATTGTAAGCACTAAATTTGAAACTTATGAAAAAAAGTCTTATATACCAAGTTAATCAGACCACCTCCTCAATCGTAGTCTGGAAACCCAACAAATAACTTGAAAATGAAAAATTTTCAAAAAAAAAAAACTTAGGGGGGATGAAAAAATTTTCCCTTAAAAAAATCATTAAGCCCATTTAAAATAGCATAAAATTTTCTACAGACTTTTTTGAATATTAAAGTAGGGTTAAGCCCCGACCCCGAGCTCCCCGACCCCGATCCCCGACATTTTTGGGCCTATTCCCCGCCCCGACCCACGACATGTCGCCCCCCGAGGGCTCGGGGCTTAACCCTATATTAAAGGTACATTTTTTTCAAAAGGAATAAAATGCCCTGCCAATTTTTTAGGATTTTTTTTTTGTTGCCTTTCTCAAATTTAAATGAAAATTTTTACAGTATAATAAATTTGAATAAAAAATATATATATATATATATTTGTTAAATTGTTTCCACCTCAAAACGATTTTCGGTCATCCAAAATGAATGGTGACGCCGATTTTGTAAATCCCACGGATCCGGCAAATGCACTTGGACACCGCCATTTGAATTGTTGGCAAATGTATTGGACCAAAAATTCCAGTGGAACACATTGGCACTGGCGAACTGTCAAAAAATGGGGAATTTTATTTTATTTGGCTGCCCAAAGTCAATTTCCGATTTATTTTTTAAATTAAATTCGCTTTTTTATCCCAATCTTATTTTACAAAGTTGCCCAACCCCATTAAATGATACAGAAGTAATGCAAGGATAAGAGTGATAAGCTAATATGTTGCACAAGGCGAAGCTAGCTAGCTACAAGACCAATTTCAATTTTAAAATTTTTAGAATTATTTTCAGTTTAAATTTTTAACCATTTTTTTTTTGCCATTTGTTATAGGGTAATTTTCATAAATCATCAAAAAATTATTGTTTTGTGGATTTAAAAATTTCAATCTCCTTACTTATTAGGTATTTAGTTCTTAAATTTCGGATTTTTTATATGAAAATTGTATTAAAAAAAATTCATATTTCAATTTTAATATAATATTATTTATTCATCTAATTTTTTTTTCTTTACCAAATCTCGATGTGTGTCCAAAATTGGGCCTTGATTCTCGACAATTGAACAATTGTCAATGTGCCATCCAATCTCGGCAAACTGAGTACCGTCCAGTACAGCATGGTCAGGCGAATGCACCCAAATGACGGCCTCCGAATTGTGGGTGAAATTCACACGTTGGAACCACAGCTTTTCCGTTGAATACCTAAAATTACACAATATTTAAATACAGGTAATGTTGATACGATTACCACCGTACCTGTTTGTCAACATTGTTCCATCCAGCGTTGTTTGGTTACTGTAATGTGCGGCGGAAACACCGTATTGGTTGGCGCGAATCACCGAATCATAAACTAAACGGGCATTTATAAGCAATAAGTTTACTATTTTTTTTTTGATATTTTTTGATGATATTTAAGATAGTGATGGGTCAAGGGCGTAGGCAGGGGGGGGGGCAGGGGGCCCGCCCCCCCCCCCCCCCCCGAAACTCAAAAAGTAAAAAATTTTCAGTAAATTTTTTTGAAATTTTAAGCAATTTTCTTAACAAAATTGCATTAAAATAACTCAAAAATTTCCCCGGCGGCGCCTATCGGCACCGCCGGACCCCCATTTACCATATTTTTGAAAAATGGAGGCCAAAATGGCAAAAAATAGTAATTTTTTGGCGAAAAACGGCGAAAAATTTTGTAAAATACACCCCATAATTCGGGATTTCAAAAAACCAAAAATACACCCCCTAAAAATCGACTTAAAAAAGAAAAATACACCCCTAAAAATCGAATTTTTGACTTCAGCCCCCCCCCCCCCCAAAGCCAAGGGTCTGGCTACGCCCTTGGGATGGGTTGATTATGCGCTGATTAAGACTTGAATCCCGAAAAAAAAAATTGAAAAACCTGGTTTGGATTTAAATGTATTGTAAGCAAGTATTTGTGTAATTAAGGCGATGCCAACAATTTTGGATTTTTTTATTTATAGAAAATTAAAATTTCCAAGAAAGATCAATCCTTTTTTAAGTGATGATTGGGGGTGGCTAAAACTTGAATTACATTGTTATTATTAGAGACCGGATTTTTATGTGCTAAAAATCCTGAAATATGTAATAAAATATGTGCTAAAAAATATGCTAAAACCCAAAAAAATGCCAAAATATGTGCCAAAAATTGGGAAAAATCCGGTGTATTTATGCATAAAAATCCAGAAAAATTTTATTCTTTATCTTTTTCGCCCCGCAGAATAACAAATCAAATACATTTGGAGGTGTTCTTGGTTAACATCCTTTTTTTCTGAAAAAATTATTTTGTAAATTCGAAATCCCATGCCGAAATAAGGGTCGAATTCGATTTAGTTCTACTTTTTGCATCCGAAACAAATTTTAAAAATGCTGTAAGAAATGGGCAAAAATTTTGATTTTTTTTAAGGGCATATTTTTCATTTTCTCGTATTTTTTTTTTTACGATTTTGCCCAAAAATGCCAAAATATATGCAAAATATATGCCAAAACACCCGAAATATGTGCGATATGTTTTTATGTGCCAAAATGCCAAAATATGTGTTTTTATGTTTTTATAAGTCGCTCTAAATCGAAAATTGTTCGGAGAAAATGCTATTGTTGGGCTTCTCTCGCCATAACTAAGCCGCAGAAAAAATATGTAAAAACATAAAAATCCCGGTCTCTAGTTATTATCATTATACAGAATTATATTGTTATATTATTATTATACATATATCTTTTTTAATATTTAAAATGCGAATACATATTTTACAATTCGATTAAATCAAAATTTCTTTCGCACGCTGTCGGAAAATTAAAAAATATATATAATTATTTAAATTAATATTTTAATATTTGTCCACCAACCAACCATGCACAAATTGGTCCAAATATTCTTGCGCATCCAAAAACAGTACGAGAAGCATCAGTGACGGGGCGCCATGGGAGCGACGGTAAACCATGCGAAGACGGGGACCATGGGCCATCAGTGGAAAATGGATGGCCTGGTGCCGGACACTCCAACGCCTGATCAATTTGCATAGAAAATTGATCGGCGCCACAGTAATAAAGGCTTATGGTCGGATTAAGCAATCAAACCCAATCTGTGATACGGTAATCCCCAAGACAAATATTAAGGTAAAACAAGACCGTAACAGGACAGGCATAACCACGGGGGAGAGGGGAACCCGAAGGCCATTTTTTTTTGATCTCTACCCTAAAATATTTTTAAAAAAAATGCAATTTATCTTTTGATCAAATTTCCGAAAAATTTAACCGGAATCTACCCCTCCCTCCAACTTCCATGATTACTGGCCTCACTGTGGTTTTTTTTGAAATTGGTTTTAAAAAGAGAATTTTTTGATAACGTTCAAAAAACATCGATCACCTGAAATGACAAATTTCTAATATAGTATTCAGGAAATCTAGATTTTTTCGAGCCTATCCTGGACCTGGTTTTTTTTTTTTTAATATTTGGCCTAGCCAAGATTCTCTGGCAAAAATCTAAGAAAATCCAGGTGATTTTACCGATTTGTTTGACGGTCCTCAAAAATTGCATCCTCATCACTGTCATTTGCAGCACGATTGACAATTTGTACAACCAGCTTTGGTGGTAGTCCATATTCATGGCCAACAGCCTCCAATTCCAACTCAAAATGGCACGGCTTGGACAATGCTAAAATTAAAAATTTTGAAAAAAAAAAAACTAAATTTAAATAAAAATATTTCTAATTTATAATCAAAAATAAAAATATTTTTTGAGGCAAAAAAACGATTTTTTTTGGCAAAAATCAGTAAAAAAAAAAGATAATGAACATAGATCGAATGGGACTGGATTTTAATATAAAAAGGCCTAAAAACATTTTAAATAATTTAAGTTAATAAAAGTTATTAAATTAGAGCTTTTTTTGATCGGAAAATCGGTAAAGAAAAATTTATGGGTGATAATTACCGAATAAATTTTTACCGTAACCGAAAAGCCACATTTTCCGCATTTATATTATGTAAAAAAAACTTACCCTCTGGGCATTCCGCGCTCGGATGGGCAACCAAAAATTTGCGTTGGTCCAACTGAGACTCAAAAAACTGTAGCCGGTGATGCCGATACTGTTTTTGCTGATTGTGCCCGTCTACTACGGTAGTTATGGTTTCTGATGATTGTAATGATGGTGGTATCAAATAAATGCCGTTCGCCTCCAGCTCGGGCTGTTCAGCACGGTCAAGCCATGAGACAATGTTGCGCTGGAGTACTGGTGGAAATCTGCGGGTGATACCGTACCCCGGCCTCGCCGTTGTGCTCAATTCGCAACTGTAATTTTATACCAAAGGAGTGATTTTCTAGAAAATAAATTAAAGTTTTTTTGAGATTCCTTCATCATTTTTGAAAATTTTGACAATGCCGAACAACGTAGACGAGAAAATTAAACAAAAAATTGCAAAAATTTTAAATAAATATAAAATGGATTTTTTTTTCGGAAATTCTTAGGCACCTAGGACTTAAAATCGGAAAATTCGCAAAAGAATTTCGCAAAATTCGAACCCATTTCTAATGCTGTGGAGGAGAACTACAAAAATTAGCTTCCACATATGGCTCTGCTACTAAATAGGGGTGAAGTAAAAAATTATAGAAAAATATATATTTTTTTTTAATTTTCCGAGGGGGGGGGATGGAAAAAATGATAAATTTTCTTGCATTTTTCGGGTTTATATTGCAATTAGAAAAAATTTCAGTTTGGTCAATATTTACTTAAATATTTTGGCATTTTTTTTTCTTAAATATTATTTAAAACTTTAGAGATTTTTTAAAAATATAAATCCTCGCCCTAATGATGATTAGGGCTCCAATTTATAGTTGCTAAAAAATGCCAAAATAATTAATTTTTAGTTTCTAAAAAACCCCCAAAATAGTTGCTAAAAATGGGTAAATAGTTGCTAAAAATTTTCAAATTTAGGGATATAAAATGACAAATTTTATTCAAAAAAGGAAAAAAAAAATAGGCCAAATCAGTATTGAGCTAAATAATTTTTAAAATCACAAATTCTTACCAAAAATAAATAAAAATAAATTTGGAGAGGAATTTTTGAGAAATTTTTCATTTCTTAGGGGTGCATTTTTAAATTTTCGGGTCGATTCTTTGGGGTGTATTTTTCGTTTTTATTGCATTTTTCATAACAAATTTTGGCAAAACGCCAAAATAGTTGAAAATAGTTTTTTTTCAAAAATTTTATAGTTTTTTATTTGCTAAAAATAAAAAACTAGAAAATAGTTGCTAATAACTCGAAAAGTAGCTTAACAACAGCCGAAAAAAACATGTTTTTCGTACGTTTTAGGACATGGGGAGCTCAGGAAAAAAATAGTGAAAAAAACTATAAATTGGAGCCCTAATGATGATGGTTAATTATTTTTAAATGGTTTTAATTAATTTAATTACGTTTTCCGCTGTGAGTCCCATTGATCGGATGACCATTCCGTTCCGTCGATTCCGCGTGATCAGTGATTTGCGAATGGATGGTTTCCGGGTCAGATCATTGTACAAAATGTCCAAGCCATCATGAAAATTGTCCCTGATGGTCAGCCCGAAAAAGTTGTGGTAGTTCCAGTCAATCTGAAAATTGGGAACAAAAAAATGGGCATAATGCCAACTAATTTTTTTTTTTTTTTGAAAAATTTGAAAAATATAGGGGAAAAACCTTAGAATTAATTGAAAGAAAGGCAGTAAAATTTGAACTTTTTAATTGATGAAAAAACAACTTAGAAAATTTAATTTTATAAATGAAAAATTTAACCTTTGAAAATTATGTATTGAAATATTAAATCTTATTTTTATTGCCGAAATAAATCGTTAAAATACAAATTGTTTGAATAATTTAGCTAGCCAACAGGTTGAAAAATGAATAATTAAATAATTCATGCGTAAAATTTTATTAAAAATAAATTAAACATCAAATTAAATGGAACTTTAAATCATCATTTAATAATTTATTTACAATTGAAATATAACTAAAATAAAATTTTTATGTGTTTTGCCTACCTTAAAAGCGTTAATAAAAATTTTATTTATCTTTTTTATGCCTATTCGAAGGTTTTTGTGCCAAAAAAGGAAGCTCCATTTTTTTTAAATTTATAAAATAATTTCTTATATTAGGCATAGGGAATTATATGTAAGAAAAATTCCTGAAATATTTTAAGAAATATGTACAAAAACTCCCAAATAAGTACAAAAATATTTAAATAAATTCATCTTGCATCTTGTTTTTTTTTGAATAAAATTTCTTAGAAAAAGTGAGATATTGCAAAAAAGCCACAAAAACGCCCTAATAGAATAATATTTAGGTACCTTAAAAAATTATTTATGGTATCTCTTTTTTGAAAAAATATATCGATTTTTAATAAGTAAAAAAAATAGGTTTATTAAAAATTACGATTTTGGATTTCATTTTGGTCATTTAAGAAAAATTTTCTTTAAAAATCTATAAAAAATTTAAATAAAAATCCCAGATTTTGTACATACAAAAAAGAAAACTGTTTATCCCACTATTTAGAACATTTAAAATCCAAGCAAATATATATGTATACACATGAAATTTCGATCACTATTAACATTTTTTAGCATCCGTCATCATCAACTACCGTATCGTTTGGTGTTTCTACTGTATTAAAAATATTGTTTAATTTTAATTTTTATTTTGAAAAGCTTAAAGTGCTTTTTGGAATGTTGAATATTTTTGAAAGTTCGTGATCAATGAGGGTGGGATTTTCTTCATTGATCTGACTATATTTTTTCATCATTTCCATTTTTTTCAGCAATTGGATAAAATTTTCGCCCTAAAATTAAAGTAATTAATTTTAATTTTTTAAATAATAAATTTAAAATTACCTTTTCCTGTATTTCCACTGAGATTAAATTTCTTTGCCCATCTTTCAATTGTCTGAAAACTCACACCAAATATTTGTTTAATTTTTGCTCTAAATTCTTTCCATTCCTTTCGTGAATTTTTTCCATTTTCAACAAATTCATTTTTTATTTTAAAATATTTTTCAATAAATTCTCTTTTTTCTTCATAAACTTTTTGATTTTTCACAAATTTTCCTTTTTTAAATTGTTTCTTCCAATTATAAATGCTTATTAAACTTAAGCCCAAATGTTTTGCTATTAATTTTTTACTTTTTCTCTTTTCCCTCCAATTTTTCATTTAATTTTATTTTTAATTTGCCATGTAATTGGTCAAATTGTTTTAATATTTCAAGTTTTTCCTCATCCGAATATCTGTTTTTGATTAATCCAAATTCTCTTTTCCATTTGTAAATTTTCTCTCTATTGAATCCCAATTTTTGTGCAATTTTTTTTCAATTTTATTCCATTCTTTTCTTGTAAATTTCTTTCCCATTTGAATAATTTTCTTTTTAATTTTATCAAATTTTTCCACAATTTCTCTTTTCTTTTTGTCAATTGCATTTGAAAAATCATCAGAAATTTGTTCAAAATTTGTTGGCAATTGTTCCATTTTATCACAATTTGTTGCAATTTCTTGTTTCACTTCTAAATTTTGATCAAAAATATGATCAAATTGAGAAATGTTTTTACCATAATTTGCCTCATTTTGGTCATTCTTTTGTCCAATTATTCCATTTTGAACAGTTTCATTCTCTCCTTTTTCTTCCGATTTTTCGTCCCATTTTTGGCCAAATATTTCATCAAAGCTTTTTTCTTCGTTTATCTTTCCAGCATAATTATTAGCAGTTGAATTTAGGAAAATTAATATTAATAATATTATTTTAATTTTCATATTTCTTAATAAAACCATTAAAATGGTTACAAATTATTTTATAAAATTGTTTTATTCCCCATATTTATGCTGATTTATTGCATAGCTTCTTCACACAGAAATTCTCTACTTATTTTTTTAAAAATGATATTTACATTTTTTCAAAATTCTACTTATTAATGTTTTTTTTTTTATAAATTATACTCATTTTGATTAAATGAAATTATATTATTTTTTTAAAATTAATTTAAAATGTGTACAAAATCTAATTATTATTGGTGAACAGGTCCTGGATTTAAGTGTTTTACACATTATTTTGTGAATATTTTATCAGATAAAATATCGAATAACGGTATTTTACAGAAGTTCAACTCTATTAGGTTGAGTGCGAACGCCTTCTCGGGACACAGTCCGTCTGTTTGGCCATCGGTATTCACTGATTTTGGGTTTACAATATGATTATTAAAAAGCTCGAACAGCTTTTCAGTCGTCCACAATCAGTTTTTATAGACAGATTCGAGTAGTGTGTTATAAACCGAAAGAGGTAATGCTGGAGGAGTTACGACAATTTTTTAACGACATCGAAAACTGCTCCAAGATTTCAAATTCGACGAATTGGACAAGGACTGTTGTGACTGAGTCGTAGACCATTCGGCCGAATGGTCTACGACTCAGTCACAACAAAAAGAAACTTCAAGTTTTTGGCTCTGAACTGAGCACTCAGTCACAAACGAATAATAATAATAATGCCTCACCCGACTGGTTGGGGTATTGGCTCGACTTTTCAGTGCCTATGAGGTTATTCGCCTCGGGTTACGCACCTACTTCCTCCCCTTTATACCCTTTTGCTTATGTTTTATCGGCCTTTTTGCTATGCCTTTTTTACATTGCAGCCGTGGCGGCCTTATGGAATTATTATCAATAAATAATCCACCGCCAGGAGGAGTGGAACTTGAAGTTTCTTTTTGTTGTGACTGAGTCGTAGAAATTCAACTGCCTAATGCTGTTTTTGAGCCATCGAATTTTGGCTTTTGGCCACTAAAATTGGCGTAGAACTAAATCACTATGACTTTTTTAGATTAAAAAATGAAAAAAAAAACTAGAAATAATAACAAAAATGTTTAGTGAGACATATATGAACGGAATAAATGTGATAGAATGGGCAGAATACGACAGTTCAAATAGTATATCTTTTTATAAAAAAAATATACCCTTGGGACCAAAGAACAAACGGAAAATGCCAAATTTATTTACTTGTAAAAAAGAAAATAATTCATGAAAGTGATGAATCTGCAAACGGACAATATTCACATTTATTTGTTAGTTAATTTCAAACTTAACCAATTACAAATATTGATACATTCAACGATTTAAAATATTTTAATAAACGGATGACAAAAGATAAAAGTTGTTATAGGAAAATTACAAATCAAAAAACCAATTAATTTGAAAATTCACTTTTTTTTTCTCTTTTTCCTTGCAATTTTCCACAATCTATATTCTTGGGATAATTAGCAATATTTATTTGTATTTATTGCGAAATTTGGCTTTGTATTTGCGTAATGAGCGTCTTGGAATGTTTAAAATTTTGGCAATTTCGTATTCTTTTTTTGGATTTTGTTTTTTGATTTGATAATATTGTTTAATCATTTCCATTTTTTCAGCAATTGTTTTTTCGCTCTGTAAATTAAAAAAAAACAAAAAATTTTGAAAAAATTTATAAAAAATTCACCTTTTGAAATGTTTTGATTTATCTTTAATTTCTCGGCCCATTTTTCAATCGTCAAATAATTCATCTCAAATATTTGTTTAATTTTTGCTCTAAATTCTTCCCATTCCTTTCGTGACTTTTTTCCATTTTGCATAAATTCATTTTTGATTTTCAAATATTTTTCAATAATTTCTCTTTTTTCATCATCAGTTTTTTGTTTTTTAACAAATTTTCCATTTTTTAATTGTCTCTTCCATCTTTGAATGCTTATTAAACTTGTGCCCAAATGTTTTGCTATTAATTTTTTACATTTTTCTCTTTTTCCCTCCAATTTTTCATTTAATTTATTTTGTATTTTGCCATATAATTGATCAAATTGCTTTAATATTTTATGTTTTTCCTCATCCGAATAATTATTTACATTATTTAGTCCAAATTCTCTTTTCCATTTGTAAATTTTCTCTCTATTTGTACCCAATTTTTGTGCAATTTTTCTTTCAATTTTATTCCATTCTTTTTTTGAATATTTCTTTCCCATTTGCTTAATTTTCTCTTTAATTTTATGAAATTTTTCCACAATTTCTCTTTTCTTTATATCAATTGCATTTGAAAAATGATCAGAAATTTGTTCAAAATTTGTTGGCAATTGTTCCATTTTATCACAATTCGTTGAAATTTCTTCTTTCGCTTCCAAATTTTCATCAACAATTTGATCAAAATGTTCTGCAAATAATCTTTGTACAATATTTCCACCATTTTTTGCCTCATTTTGATCATTCTTTGGTCCAATTATTCCATTTTGATCATTTTCTTTCTCTCCGTTTTCATTCGAATTTTCGTCCCATCTTTGGCCAAATATTTCATCGAAACTTTTTTCTTCTTTTATTCCACCAGCATATATTTTATGTAAATTTTTGAAAATGAATATTGCGAATATTATTTTAATAATCATTTTTTATAAAATGAAAATGATTAGAAATCCATTTAATTATATGCTTTTATTTTCTCTAAGCTAATGGAAAACCATTTGTTTACTCAAATATTAATAATGAAAAATGTATTTTGTGCCTAAGAAAATAATAATAATAAACAAATCTTATTCGGATTAATGATGATGTTTGTATTTTATATTATTTTGTACAAATTTTCAACCCAAAAAATATTTTATGTTTTATTATTTATACATGTTGTAAATTTTTCATCCCATATTGAAATTTTATTATTGTTGAATTCATTTGAATTAAAATTTTTTAATTTTAATTGCCATTAAAGGGGTCCGATTTAATTATTCTAAAAATGCCAAAAAAATGTGACAAAAAGCTGGACAAAAATAAGTTAAAAGTTTTTCAAAAAGAGTATATTTTCTTTTAAACGCTTAATTATAAATTTATTAATTATTCATCTGCTTTTTCCAATCACTGGGTATATAAAAGTTTTTTAATTTTTTAAATTTTATTTTTGGCATTATGCCATTTTTTGGTTTTGTAATTAAAAAAAGTTGAACACCTGCAATGCTGGACTGAATGTTGATGTCCGGAAGTCAAACAGGCCAGCCTTTTCCAGTACCCAGTTGCTCATTGTCGGTTGACCGCTCATTGTGGGTGGGTTGGCCAACAACGAGTACCGTACACCGGCCCAATACGGTGGGGCACACCGTAACCCAACCACTTCTGTTGGGCGGCATGACGAGCGCACATTGTGCAACGGTCCGTCATGACGGCACCTGAATCCATCAATTCTTTTAAGGAAAATAAAAAAATTCCAAGTTTTTTTTTTTTTGAAAATTTTATTTTTTTATTTTTGGATAAGTTTTTCCTGTATTCACAAAACTTAAATTTGATTTTTTAATTTATAAATGAATATTATTATGAAAATTCTTAAGAAAAATTCTGAATTTTTTAGTTTTTCGAAAAATGTTTTGAAATGCCTGCCACTAAAACTCCTTGATTTTCTTTTCGGGTTGAAAATCCGGGACTTTTCCTGGTCCCGGTCAAAACAGGGACTTAGGTACTCAGTTGTACGTTTTTTCAGTACCAGTCTCGGTCCCGTACAACTATATTTTAAACCACTAAATTTGGTCAATTTTGTTGAAATCTGTTGACAATTTTCACTCAAATTTTTATTTCCTGGCGACGCCTTAAAAGAAATTTTCCCAAAAAAGAAAAGTCTTAAATAGACCATTTTTGCGCAAATAAAAACGCAAGCCAAAATTTGGAAAATCTTAAAAGACCTAATTAATTTTTTTTAAATAATTACTAATAGAGCAGCTCGACCTGGACCTGGATCCAGGCATGGATTTTTTCCTGGATCCAGGTCCAGGTCATTTTTCGACAACCTGGATTTTCCCGGGACCAGGATTTTCCTGGATTTTTGTCCAGGAAATCCAGGTCCAGGTCAAATGTGAAAAAAACCCAGGCCCAGGTCCAGGCAAAAAAAAAAATCCAGTTCAATGTCCAACATGGAATCCAGGTCCAAGTCCAGGTCCATGCTTTTTTCAAAATGTCGAGCTCTAATTACTAAATTTTTAAAATATTTTATTATTATTTTAATTATCCCATCTTTATTATTCTTCACACACTTTGTGATGTCCCATTCACGCTCCTCACAACGAATGTTGTCCATCACAATTGGGAATTGGCCAGGTGACGGGAAAATGCGCCAATTTTCAAAATGTTGCGGATCCATGGTAAGGCCAAGCTGATTGCACACGAGCTGCGCATGGTGTGCCGTCCAGGAACGGTTACATACCGTACCCCACTGTCCATCGGGCTCAAGACGAACCTTGTGGAAATATTGTTATCAATTTTTTAAATTAAATATAATTAATTATCCAATCCGTCCAAAATTTAAAAATCAAAAGCAAAATTTATTTCGGGATTTTTCTATAAAACGGTAAAATTTTCAAAATAATAATTTACAAAAATAGAAAAAAAACAAATTTACAACGCCAACAAATTTATAAAAGAATGAAAAATAAAAATTTGAATGTTTATCATATTTTTTTAAGAATTTTTTTTTTTTATTAAAATTTCGTTTAATCGTAAAAAAAGTGCCAAAATTTTATTTTCTCTAACAAAACAATAAAATTTTAAAATAATTTTTATATAAAAATAAAAATTTACAGGCTAATTAATTTATAAAAAAAAAAGTCGAAAACAACAATTTCAAAATTTTTCATATTTTTTTTCAGAGAATTTTTTTTTGCTTAAAAATTGGCTTAATTGAATTTTTTTTTTATTAAAAAAGCGTCCAAAATTTCATTTCGCTTTCAATTAAAAAATAGAAATTCCATTAAATTGGCACAAATTTAAAAAAAATAGAAATTAAAATTTCCCGCACTTCTAGACGCCCTGCCAACACATTTTCGTCGCCAAATTCGTCCACAAGTCGAACATGTTCAAGCTTCGGCAGATTTCGGCCCAATGCTTTGCCTGTGAACACAATTGGCAAGAATGGACCGGCACTTGAAATATCATTGCGCAACAGTTCACCCTGGAAAATTTTTTAAATTTTAAATGAAAATTTTCAAAAAAAAATTCTACCTGGACAAGCATTCCGATGCCACTCATGAATTCCAAGGTTGTGCCCGGCGCTAAGGTCAGCTTTGCGCCAGGTGTAATGTGCAAATCGTCCTGAATTTTTTTTTTTTTTTTGCAAATTTTCACAAATTCAACACGCCATTTAAAAAAAAAAAAGTATAGCCGCTTTTCGCCAAAATGAAAAATTTTTGCAATTTTGGGGTCAAATTTCAAAAAAAACATGATGGGTCTGGCTGGCGATGTGCCTTAGGCGCCGCCGGGAATTTTTTTTTGCAATTTCAAAAAATGCCCATTTTTTTTTCTTAAATTTCATTTCGGGGGAATGGCTACAGGCATTACTGTACTGTATGAATAAATACTATAGTTATAACAAATAACAAATCTATGAAATGCCGAAATGATAGTATTTTTCAATAATTATGACATGTATTTAAGGGATAAATATAAATTTTTTAATAATACAGTACATCAAACAAGGACCTGTACGATATATTTGCCGGCCGGCAAATCGTTGTTTTCAAATACAGTGCCACCGACCAAAAATGGGGAATTTTGATGCCGAAATTGTCGAAAAAATTGTTGCAGAAAAGTAAGCGCTGGAGCACGTTGATTACAAACCGCAGCATATGGATTAATCTTTAAAAAATATTAATAAAAATAATAAAATTGATATTTATAAATTATATTTTTTCCTATATTTGGTATATTTAATTATTTAAAAAAATTAAAAAATTCTATTTTCTGCAATAAAAATTAAACATTTATTTTGAATAAATAAAATACTAATAAAATTTTTTTTTAAATAAATTAACAAAAAAATTTTAATTAATAAAATTGCGAAATTATATTTTAATATATTTTGGAATAATTATTTTAAATACATATATTCCTATTTCTGCCATAAAAAAAATTAAACATTTATTTTGGATAAATAAATACAATTAATTCTCATTTTTTATAATAAATATTTATTTAAAAAGTTATAACCTATTTTTTTTTTGAAATAATAAAAATTATATAACAAATATTTTTGGTATTTATTTATTCTTTTAAAATTGAAGAAAAACTATTATTTAATTGAATAAAATTAATTTAAATTGGAAAATTTGATGCCTCAATGGTGGCCAATGAGTAACGGTTGAATTGGTCAAAAATTCGATGCATAAAATTGTTCGCTTGCGGATCGCCCCAATTGTTTTCTCGCGCATCAATTCGTTTCGCGTGTTCCATCAGTTCAGTTCCTAATTAATGTATTAAACAAATTATTTTATATTAGAGAAAATTATTTATTTAATTTTTTCGAAATTTAAAATTTTCAAAATAATTAGAAATGTTTTATGATTTAAAAAATGTTTTCCAGCCTATTTTATAATAGGTGGATTATGCTTTTATTGAAAGGCTTTCAGAATAAAACATTTGTTCAAAAAAAATTTTTTTAATTAGAAAGTGCCATTATTTTCAAGTTGTTTATTGTTAAATTCTAATAATTTCTGAATACATTTCATGTCGGCACCGTAAGCCGATTTATTTTTTTGATAATAAATATATTACATAATAAAAAATGGGCGACTTTTTTCGGTAAAGCTATTAATAGGAAAATTTTTTTGGGTTAGAAAAAAAAACTCTTCGTTTCGAGAGAATTTTTTTTTCTCACCAATTTCAAAATCGGCATTTTGATTACGAAAACAGTTGTGCCGGATTAGCACATTGCTGGACGAGACCACCAACGCTGCATATGGTGTTGAACGTGGTTTCAAGAATGGGAACGGGTTCAGCACCGTGTTGCCGCGTACCGAAAAGAATGAAATTTTTTTTAAAAAATTAATTAATTTTTTTTAATTAAATAATTTATTTGTCAATTAGGAAAAAATATCGAAAAAATATGAGTATGATTTAATTTTAAATAGTTCTAATTAATGAAAGGAAATTTAGAATAATAAAAATAAGAGATTAAACTTAGATTAACATTAGGAAAAATTTTAAGAAAAAATTTAAAAAAATTATAATTATTTTTTTAGAAAAATTAAAATTAAAAAATAATTCATTTAAGTATTAGTGAAAAATGGAACAAATAAAGCTTTGAATTTTAAATCATTTTAATTAAGAAAAGGGGAAATTTAGAATAATAATTTACCCTCTTTCATTACAAAATAATAATATAAAAATTGAAAAATCTTAAAATTTTAATAGATTTTAATTATCCTTTTTATATAATAATTTAATTGAATTATTAAAATTTAATTGCTTCATTTTGTTGATTGAACACTAATGATTGTTCTGGCGCATCCTCATTAAGACCAATGGAAACAATGAATTGCGCAGTATTCATTTTGATGTCATTTTTTGCTATTTGTACACGAGCCGGCAGCGCGGACAAATGAGGCCATCTGCTTATTATAAAATTTAATTAACCAATTAATTTAGACAAAATTAATAATTATGAAATGTAAATTTTTGTGAGTTAAGTGTAAATTTACTTGTTGGCGATTAAAGCGAGAAGGGAATCAAAATGTTGTGTGGCATTTTATAAAAAAAGATTAAACCATGCCATCAAATGTTCATAGACCAGTGAATAGATTATCAAATCCATTTCAAACTGCAGTCACAGATTACAGGGCGAGGTTTTTAAATTTTACCAATCTACTAACAAATAAGCCTAATATAATTTTGAGAAATTTCGGTACCTAATTAGGTTAGCGTATTCAAACTGCTGGCAAGCAAATTAGCAAACAATTACAGTATGAGAAATTTTTTACCGTGCATTTCGGACCAGCAAAGCTACATTTTGGATGCCATGAAATTTGTTGCTGTTGATGACCAGCTCCGTGTTCACACATGGTTCCATGCGAAAGCCCATCCCAGTGCCACCCGTGATTGTATTCTGTAACAGGAATTAAAATTTGGTTACTGTAATTTGTATTTTCGTTAATTAAGTGTAAATTATAAATTAATTTATATTCTTTACAATAACTTCAAAATATTCGACAGATTTTGCAATTTTTGGAAATTTACGGTACGCCAAAAGGCGCCATGGAAGAATTTTTTTTTTTGTAATTCTTAGGGAGTTTTTGACGTTGTGTTAAATTTTTTTGCCTTTTAATGAAAATTTTTGACAAGTGCGCGCGCTAAAATGCGCCGAGGTAAAAAAGTGGAAATTCAAAAAAAAAAAATTTGCAATTTTTAGTTGGCGGTGCGTCAAAAGCCGAAGTAAATTTTTTTTTTCTATTTTTGAAATTCTGAAAGATTTTTTTTTATTTTTTATTATAATTTTTTTTTTTTTTTGTGAGACAAACTCCGCTAATGTCGACATGCATAAGCCGCTGATTTGGACGTCGGCATGCGAAAACCTCCACATGAGGATGATAAAAATTGTCCGAAAATTCCACCCAATTGATCAACACTTTGGCAAAGGAAGACAGGCCAGCAAACAAAGACGACACAGAAGGCCAATCGGAGTTAACTGTAAGCAAAATATTTAAATTTTAGAAACGCATAATAAATTTAAATGTCAGTGAAATTATTGAAATTAAAAAAAAAATTATAGGAATTTACTGGGAAAATTCGAAAATATTAGAGCTCGACATTTTGAAAAAAGCCTGGACCTTGGGATCTGGATCTGGATTTAGTGGATAAAAATCCAGGAAAATCTAGGCCCAGGAAAACCATAAGTTGTCGAAAAATGGCATGTTGTAGCAATCTTGAAAATATGTTTCATGTAATTTCATTAAAAAAGCATTTTTTTTTTCTGTTGGCTGCAAAATTGGCAAAATGCCAAAAAAATATATAATTAATAATTGAAAGGGTGGGTTAAATATATTACTATCGTTAGACCCCATAAAATTTATAAAATTTCGGTTTTTTCTAAATTTTTTGCTACATCTCGGTGCTTTTTGTTAAAATATCAAAAAATATTAAAATGATTTAAACTGGGAAAAGGTTTTTTTTAATAAATTTTCAATAATACGAGATAAAATTAAAAAAAAAAAAATTTTTTTTTTACATGAATTTGGCGTCGGTGTGCAAAAATTGCCGATCAAAACGCCGCCCCACGCATTGCCGGAGATGAACATGCGCGGGAAGAACATGTTGTTCACTGGACGCCCTTTGATCACCACTTCATGCCGAAGGGGCCAGAACGGAATTGTGCCATTGTGGTGAAAGGAAAAGCCTAAAATTTTTTTTTAGATTTTTATGGAAAATTTTCAGAAAAAATCTAAATTTTGAGGGTGGTATTTTATATAATTTGTAAATTTACCCCTCCATCGATTCGCGACAATTTTTGACGTATTTAAATTAATTGAGCCACCAGCATATGAAATGTTTATGCCTGTAGTAAAAAAAGGAATAATTTGTATTTTAATTTGAAAATTGTAATTTATTAAAATAGAAAGATAAATTTTAAATAATGAGTAAAAATAAATTTAATAAAAAACGAAAAAATTAAAAATAATTTTTATCGGATGTTCCCGCATTTATATAAATAATAAGAATAAAAAAAATAAGTAATTATGAAAAAATAATGACAATAAAAATTAAAAAATAAAATTTCAATTCAATAAAAATATTTTCCAATCAATTAAATATTAAAAATAATTTTTAAAAAATTGTAAAATAAATTTGTGAAATAAAGCTATAAAATTTTATGTAGACCATCGGCATTTTGAATGAAAAATAAATTAAAAAATTAAATTGAAAATTGTAAATGTAACCAAGTTTAAGAAAAACAATTTTATTCAGAAATTAATATTATAAAATTTATTTATTTAAATGAATGAAATTGGCACCGTCGCCCCAATTCCAGCTGAATGATGTGTCATTGAGCCAAACATCGGTGGCACCGTCTTTGATCAGCAAACCAGCCAAGCCCTGGTTGCCCTCAACACTGACATTGTGCAACGCGAATCGGTCACGGATTTGTGACGCTTTAATCTGCAAATTGATTTTAAACAGATCAAATATTTAAGGACAGAGAGTGCTCTTTCATATTTATCCTTGGTGCCAAGGACGCCCTTAAAATTTGAACAATCGAATATATTTAATTTACATGGCCCCTATTGCCCTTGGATGGCCATTTTATGTAGAAAATTATAATTAAATTATATATTTAATAACAATTAGCTAAACAGTTGGACATTTTTATATAATTTTAAACTAATTAATGAAAAATATCTTCAAGTGGTAATTTTTAAATAATAGTCCAAAATTAAATATCAATTTATGGTTGATTATTAATTTAAATTATAGGTTAATAGAAATTAAAATTGTATTTAATTACAATTAGATAAAAAATTGGCATTTGATAATTTTTTTATATTTGAAAGCATTTTTTAATTGATACTTAAAAAAAACAAAAATACCCATTTATGTCTGAAATTTAAATCTTAAATATGGTTGAAATTTAAAATCTTAAATTGTAATTAGCTAAACGATTTAATTTAAAATTAATTTCCGAATTTATTCACCCCATTTCCTGTGTTATTCAGAATTGCACTGTTGGTGATGTTCAGTCCATAAAAAGCCTTGTGGTCAACAGAAGCATGAAGTCGAAAAAGCACTTTTACATCAGCAGAAACGGCATTTAAAGAATCGCTTAAATTAAATTATTAAATTAATTAATTAATAATTAAAAAAATTATTTTTAAAATATTTCCACCACCTTTTTGTCCTACTGTATTCAATGCCCAAAAAGATTGGTCGTCCATTGCTGTTCAACGACACACTTTGTGGCAGAACACCATCCAAAATTGGCACCCGAAAACGCTCTGTTTGGCATACTGTTGGGATCTTGAAAATTTTTAATTTTTGAAATTTTACAAAAATATATTTACCGTAGAATTACCGTCGCAAATCACAAAAAATGTGCGCGTTTCAAAATCACCGATCAGCTGATGATGATTACGGACATTGATAAACTGTGGATGGAAATAAGTGAATAGTATTTATATAAAAGATGAATAAAAGTATAAATAAATATTTAATAAGAATATTTATATGTATTTTTAATTTAAAATAATCAGAATATTCTTTCAAATAAATGGTTGGTTTAAATGAATTACTTAAAATAAATAATTTGAATAATTTTAGAAATTTTTAACATTTGAAAAATTTTGGGATGTAAAGATTTATGAAATAAAGAACAAAAAAAAAAAAATTTATTTTTATTTTTTTCACTAATTGTTTTTAATTAATATAATTTTTATATTCAGACAAATTTACTGTTTTTTAATATAATTGGGAGAACGATGATATTGGTAATAATAAAAGCAGGATAAAAATTTGAGAAATTCAATTTTTGAAAAAAAAAAACTGTTGCCGTCAATTACAAAATCGAAAAAATAAAGAAAACATTTTTTTTTTAGTTTTTTTTTTTTAATTTTAAATTATTTTATTTAAAAGAATTAAACTAGCGAATTTATTTAAATTGGTTTTTATAGATTTTATAATAATATCTTTTCATATTTTCTTTCCACCTGAATGGTGTACACATATGGAAGTCGAGATGGCAATGCCACATTCAATGAACAAATAAACGGATTTAACAGCGGATCAGGTGGAAGCAAAGTGCCATTTTTGAGCCCGGCAATTAGCAAATGAGGGAAAAAAATGTCGCGCGGAAGTTCAGCGGACGGTTGGCACAAGTCAACCCGTGGCCGGTCACCATTATGGACAATGGCGGAACCTTCAAAGGAAAACAAAATTAATTAATAAAAAAAATAGGCAAATAATGCAATAAATTAAATTGTTAAATTTAAAATAAAAGGTAAATTAAATGCAATAATAAATTGGATTTTTTAATTTAATTTTTTTTTTAAATTTATTGAGCAAACTAAAGGCACATTAATTGCATTAATTATATTAAAAAATTGGGAAAAATAATTTTTAAATTAAAATCAATAAAATAAGTTCGGTATTTCGGCGAAAATTTAAAAAAAGTTGGCATTTTTTTGTTGGAGTAAAAAATAAAAAATGATTTTAAAAATTTTAAATCGAGTGAAAATTTTATTTGCCATTTAATATAATTTACTCGAAGAAGTATAAAAAATTTTTTAGAATGCATTATTAATAATTTTTCCTTTATTTACTTATTATTTTAATAACTCATTTTAATTGTTAATTTGTAAATTTTAAAAAAATTATTCACTTAATGCCAATTTTTTGTCCAAAATTGTGAGCGGAATGCCTATTTCGAGGCCAAGACGATTTTGCGTTGACGACAATCCGTCATGCTTTTGGCGATAAAAAATTCCGTCGCCGTAATTAGCCGAAAATAAATTAAAACTAATTAGCAAAATATTTCATTTTAATTTTTAAAATTGCTACCTCAATTCGACTTTGGTTGACAAATGCTCGTCCATCCAATGTGCTCTCAATAACAATTCCATGACCACGATTATGTGAAATTGTTGAGTTGGCAATTAAAACGGGACCCTAAAAATTTGAAAATTTATTAAAAGAAATTAGCAATTCATTTTTGCATTTTTTTTTGAAAAATGAACCTTTTCGTATAAATTTTTTTTTTCATTTCTCTGATGAACTTTAAGGGCAAGACAAAAAATAAGTTGTTTTTTTTTGAAAAATATCAATTTTTACTTGCAAAATCACAAAAAAATTCATTTTTTTTTTTGGTTGAAATTCTATGTGTTATCAAATATGTCAAAATTTATTAATCTACTTCCGAACTTTTGTTGAAGGGATAAATATTATTTTTGCTGAGAATTTTCTCTTTTTCCTTATTGGTCACTTCTCAAAAAAAATTCCACAAAATTAGGGTTTTTAGTGCAAATGTGGCTTGTCGGCTCCGCCAAGCGCCACAGAAAACCTAAATTTTTTAAGGCCGAAAAACCTGATTATCAGGGCCACCTGTACTGATTTGGAAAACAAAAACTTGAGAACCGTGGTTTTAAATTAAATAAAATTTTGTATATTTAAAAAAAAAATTAATATAATTTAAATATTATGTATGAATCATATATCTTATATAATAGTTTTAAATATTTTTTCATTACTTCCGGCTCCCAAAAGAATATGCCATCGTATGCACTGCGCTCCACTCGGATACCGTTGATCAACGGCGGCACGCCCTCCACATACAGTGCCGGTGTGACATTTTTTGTGGCACTGTCATATCCGGCATACAAAATGTCCACAAATTCGAGCCGACTCAGCGACTGCCGTTGCACCGCCACATCGTCCGGGTCCAACGGCACATAAATGAACGGCGAATGGTACAGTTGAACGCCTTGAGAAACATTTTATTTATTTTTTAATTATAAAAATAAAAAATCAAATTAAAATATGCTTTAAAAACACGAATAAAATGCCCATAAACGGTTCAATAAAAATTACCGAAATGCCAAAAAGCAAATAAAAAAAGAAGAATAATTAGCACAAAAAACGATAATTAATCAGCTTCATTAATCTGAAAAACTTCGCGCTCTAATTGAGTTGAACTACTGTATTCAACGAGTTTTTTATGCAGTAAAAAATGCACAAAAAATATGTAAAATAATAAATCCAGGGCCTGATGATTATTTATTTAATTCGAAATTTTTACCCATTTAAAAATAATTAAAAAATATAATATAGAGTATAATTTATAAAAAAAATAAAACATTCCTAAGTAGAATTTTGAAAAAAATGTAAACATTAATTTAAAAAATAAGTAGAATTACTGTGTGAAGCTATGCAATAAAGCAGCATAAATATGGGAAATAAAACCAATTAATAAAAGGATTTGTATTCATTTTAATGGTTTTTTTATTCAGAAATATGAAAATTAAAATAATATTATTAATATTAATTTTCCTAAATTCAACTGCTAATAATTATGCTGGAAAGATAAACGAAGAAAAAAGCTTTGATCAAATATTTGGCCAAAAATGGGACGAAAAAGCCGAGGAAAATGGAGAGAATGAAACTGATCAAAATGGAAGAATAATTGGACAAATGGATGGCCAAAATGATGCAAATTATGGTGAAAATAATGCTCAATTATTACATGAGACACAATTTGATCAATTATTTGATCAAAATTTGCAAGTGAAACAAGAAAATGCAACAAATTTTGATCAATTGGAACAATTGGGAACAAATTTTGAACAAATTTCTGAACATTTTTCAAATGCAATTAATAAAAAGAAAAGAGAAATTTTGGAAAAATTTGATAAAATTAAAGAAAAAATTAAGCAAATGGGAAGAAAATATTCTGAAAAAGAATGGACAAAAATTGAAAGAAAAATTGCAAAAAAATTGGGAACAAATCAAAGGAAAATTTACAAATGGAAAAGAGAATTTGGAATGATCAAAAAGCATTATTATACGAATGAGGAAAAGCGTAAAATATTAAAACAATTTGATCAAATATATGACCAAATAAAAATCAAATTAAATGAAAAATTAGAGGGAAAAAAACAAAAATGTCAAAAATAATAGCAAAACATTTGGGAGTAAGCCTAAACAGCATTTATAAATGGAAGAAACAATTTAAAAAAGGAAAATCTTTTATAAACCAAAAAAATTATGAAGAAAAAAGACAAATTGTTGAAAATATTTTAAAACAAAAATAAAATTTATGCAAAATGGTAAACATTCGCAGAAGGAATGGAAAGAATTTCGAGCAAAAATTGAACAAATATTTGGTGTGGGTTATAAGACAATTGAAAAATGGGCCAAGAAATTAAAAATCAATCAAAACATTTCAAAAGGTGAATTTAAAATAATTTTTATATAATTTTTTTCAATTTTCAGAGCGAAAAATGTTAACAATTGCTGAAAAAATGGAAAAGATTAAACAATATTATCAAATCAAAAAACAGAATCCAAATCTATCCGATGTTAAAATTGCCGAGATTTTAAACATTCCAAGAAGCTCAATGTGCCAATACAAAGCTGAATTTGGCATTAAAACCAAAACAAATTGCTATAATTAGTTCGATCAATTACCAAAATATTTGGGAAAAATAACATTGAAAAAATGCAAAATAAATATTTTTTAAAATTTTCCTTTTTTCTTGAATTTATGATAAAAAAAAAATTATCTTTTCTCATCCGTTTACAGAATATTTAAAACATTAAATCGTGCAATAGCAAACAATTCAATTAGTAAATTTAAAATTTAAATAATTTCGCAATTTTTTGATTATAAGAAAAAAATTAAACAAATTATGCACGCAATAATTAAATTAATTAATTTTTTTTAAATTTAAATTTATTATTAAAGAAAATATATTTTCCCACTTTGGCCTTGTGTACATTTGGGCGCCGGCATTACAAATGAGTAAGTGTCATTGTTGCGCCAGAAAAAGCGCCAAAATGTGCCGTCATCATAGCCCATGGTACGGCACGCGGTGCCCGTGTCAATGCTGGTCCAATTTGTCATTTGGGTACAGACGGAACGCCAACGGTCCCAAAAGCGAATTTAATCAAAAAAAAAAAAATTTTTTTTTAATATATTATGCGGTTTCGAATTAATTTTAATGATAAAAGGTGGCATGAAAAATAAAAAATTTAAATTTTTGTCATTTGATATCACTGTGGAAATATTTTTAATTTTTTGGAAAAATAAAAAAATTATTTAAGCTTATTTTGGTGCATATTCATAAAAAAAAGAAATTTGTATTAATGTTTTTTAAAAATGCAACATTGACAGATATCGTCGACAGTATGCCAAAATTAATCATGTTTCGGCAACAAAATTTTGACAATTTTAGAATTTTTTTAGAATTTCAATTTTCTCGGTTATTATATTTGTAGGCTTTCTTTGTAAAATTTGCTCAAAATAAATTAAATATCTTAAACATTTTAACTTTTATAACTTTCTCCGCTTTTTCTTTTTGGAGGCTTTCTCCGTAAAATTTCAGCTCAGTTTGACAGTTTCATTCTCACCATTTTCCTCCGATTTTTCGTTCCATCTTTTGCCAAATATTTCGACGAAGCTTTTTTCTTCGTTTATCTTTGCCGCATATTTTCTCAATTGCATTTATGAAAATTAAAATTGAAAAAAATATTTTAATTTTCATATTTTGAATAAAATTAATAAAATGAATACAAATCCTTTTATAATAATTGATTTTATTCTCAAATTTTTGCTAATATTTAAGCAAATTCTACTTATTTTTTTAATATGATGTTTTTAATTTTTCAAAATTCTACTTAGGACTTTATAGAATCATACGGACTTTATAGAATCATACTTTGATGAAAATCCAAAGAAATCGATTTAATAACTCATATGTGTCGGAATGGGACGGATCACTTTTCAAATTAAGCCGGTGATTAGCATTTTTTTAAATCAGTTTAAGCAAAGTGCCAAAAATGGTTTTGTCCCGTGTTGAAACCGATTTGTTCCCTAGCAAATCCCATGTTATAGGAGCACCGATTAGCTAGCTCTTTGCTCATTGTCAGCTTTTTCATATGTAATGCAGAAGAGCTCATCCAAATCCGTCAATCAAAATTTTTTATGATTTTTTAAAATTCACACCCAAGTATTATGGCTTAATATTTAAAAAAATTCACTGGAGAAACATTTTATTTATTTTTTAATTATAAAAATAAAAAATCAAATTAAAATATGCTTTAAAAACACGAATAAAATGCCCATAAACGGTTCAATAAAAATTACCGAAATGCCAAAAAGCAAATAAAAAAAGAAGAATAATTAGCACAAAAAACGATAATTAATCAGCTTCATTAATCTGAAAAACTTCGCGCTCTAATTGAGTTGAACTACTGTATTCAACGAGTTTTTTATGCAGTAAAAAATGCACAAAAAATATGTAAAATAATAAATCCAGGGCCTGATGATTATTTATTTAATTCGAAATTTTTACCCATTTAAAAATAATTAAAAAATATAATATAATTTATTTAATCAAAATGAGTATAATTTATAAAAATAAAATATTCCTAAGTAGAATTTTAAAAGAAATGTAAAGAGCATTATGAAAAAACAAGTAGAATTTCTTAGTGAAGATATGCAATAAATCAGCATAAATATGGGAAATAAAACCAATTAGTAAATATTTGTATTCATTTTAATGGTTTTTTTATTCAGAAATATGAAAATTAAAATATTTTTTTCAATTTTAATTTTCATAAATTCAATTGTTAACATTTATGCTGGAAAGATAAGCGATGAAAAAAGCTTTGATGAAATATTTGGCCAAAAATGGGCCGAAAAAGCCGAGGAAAATGGAGAGAATGAAACTGATCAAAATGGAATAATTGGACAAATGGATGGCCAAAATGAAGCAAAAAATGGTGAAATTAATGCTCAATTATTATATGAGACACAATTTGATCAATTATTTGATCAAAATTTGCAAGTGAAACAAGAAAATGCAACAAATTGTGATCAATTGCCATCAAATTATGATCACTTGGAACAATTGGGAACAAATTTTGAACAAATTTCTGATCATTTTTCAAATGGAATTGATAAAAAGAAAAGAGAAATTGTGAAAAAATTTGATAAAATTAAAGAGAAAATTAAGCAAATGGGAAAGAAATATTCAAACAAAGAATGGAAAAAAATTGAAAGAAAAATTGCAAAAAAATTGGGAGTCAATAGAGAAAAAATTTATAAATGGAAAAGAGAATTTGGATTAATCAAAACGTTTTATTATTCGGATGATGAAAAACGTGAAATATTAAAGCGATTTGATCAAATATATGACAAAATAAATGAAAAATTGGATGGAAAAAGAGAAAAATGTAGAAAAATAATAGCAAAACATTTGGGCATTGATATCAGAAGCATTTATTATTGGAAAAAACAATTTAAAAATGGGAAATGGGTGAAAAATCAAAATAATGATGATGAAAAAAGAGAAATTGTTGAAAAATATTTAAAAATAAAAAATGAATTTTTGCAAAATGAAAAACATTCACAGAAAGAATGGAAAGAATTTAGAGCAAAAATTAAACAAATATTCGGTGTGAATTTTAGGACAATTGAAAATTGGGCTAAGAAATTAAATATCAATCAAAACATTTCAAAAGGTGAATTTAAATAATTTTTATAATATTTTTGTTTTTTTTTTTTCAATTTTCAGAGCGAAAAATGTTATCAATTGCTGAAAAAATGGAAAAGATTAAACAATATTATCAAATCAAAGAACAAAATCCAAATCTATCCGATGTTAAAATTGCCAAAATTTTAAACATTCCAAAAAGCTCATTACACAAATACAAAGCTGAATTTGGCATTAAACCAAAAAACAAATTGCTATAATGAGGACAATTATTTTATTATTAACACAAGAAGATTTAGTGAAAAATTACAATGAAAAAAATTCGAAAATTTCAAAAAAAATTTTTTGTTGAGAATTTGTTTTAATTTGAATTTATGATAAAAGTTTAATCTCTGGTTTTCATCTGTTTACAAAAATATTTAATTATTAAAAGCGTCGAATGTTCTAATGTTTTTAGGTGATTAAGTTTCAAATTAAATTAAATGTTCATATTATGTATTTTAATCTCAAAAAAATGACAAAATATGTAAAAAAAAAATGATAATTATCAATTAAAAAAGTAAAAAAAAAAAAATAATAATAAACTAAATTAAACTCACTCAATTAAATTCATATTTTTAATTAAACTTAACTTAATGCACCCTTCTAATAATATAAATTAATTGCTTTTAAGTGAAATGGAATTTAATGCACCCATCCAAAATTAAATTAATTGCTTTTAATTAAACATAAATTAATACACAATCCAACCAATCATATAAAATTAATTAATAAAATTAAATTCTAACCCATTTTTTCTATTTTACCTTTCCAATGGCGAGCCCATCCAGTGAATGTTGGCCTTCCCCAACAATAAATGCCAATGTCGTCTTCACCTTGGCACAAATTTTCGGACAATGGAATCTGTTCTTTGTCTGCAAAGCCTGGACAGTTCCACAGAGAGTCTTAAATTTCAAAAAATTAAAATAAAATTAAATTTGGCATTGAAATTTTTTATTTTCCCACTTTGGCCTTGTGTACATTTGGGCGCCGGCATTACAAATGGGTAAGTGTCGTTGTTGCGCCGGAAAAAGCGCCAAAATGCGCCGTCATCATAGCCCATGGTACGGCACGCGGTGCCCGTGTCAATGCTGGTCCAATTTGTCATCTGAGTACAGACGGAACGCCAACGGTCCCGAAAGCGAATCTAATCAAAAAAAAATTTTCAAAAAATGTATTATGCATTTTTAAAATTATTTTTAAATGATAAAAAGACGTTTTTTTGTTTGTTTTTTGTTACTTAATTACACGCCGTAAAATATTTTTAATTTTTTGGAACAAAAAAATCATTTAAGCATCATTTTAGTTGTAAACGAAAAATTTTTTTTTAGTTTTTTTAGACTGTAACATTCATAGCTAATTTCGAAAAATTCTAAAATTGATCAAATCTTGAAAACAATAAAAAAATTTAGAAAAATACGAAAATTCAGAAAAATACGCTTTTTTTATTTTTGAAGTCTTTTTTTTTGTAAAATTTCAGCTCAATTAGACAAATATTTTAAATGGCTTTCAAATGTAAATCTCGTATTTTTTTATTTTTAACTCATTGTTTTATGAGTTTTTTGAAAATAAAATTAAAAAAAAACATTTTTAATTGAAAACGAACTTTTATTAAAATTTCATAAATTATTTTTTGAAAAAAAATATTAAAGAAATTTGCCTGCAGACGGCCTTGTCTGACGGTGGGACCGTCAATTAGCCGTAATTCTGGCAATTTGCTATCGTACACCAGCTGCTCTTGGTACGGTAGCATTTGAATGTGCGCAAATTCGTTGCCAACTGCTTGCAGAGTGCCAAAGACTGAAATTGATGGACATTCAAATCGTGCACTAATTATGCCAATTAAAATTCGGCCTGGACCTGCAACCAGGACCTGGGTTTTCCTAGAATTTTGCCCAGGAAATCCATGTCCAGGTTAGGCACGAAAAACATTGATTTCCAAAATATTTTTTGAATTTTTCCAGTGATCATGCTTTATTTCAAATTATCAAAAAATGATAAATATTTTTTAAATATTATTATGTCAATTAGAAACATTTTGATATTCCTAAGTCAATAAATTGACTCTTTTTTTTAAACATTTGTTTGCTTATTTAAAGAAAATTTTAAAAAAAACAGGTCCAGGCATTGTTATCCAGGCCATGACAAGCCTGGACCTGGAATTTGTTGGATTTTTGTCCAGGAATGCCAGGTCCATATACAACACAGAATCCAGGTCAAGGCATTTTTAAAAATGCCGATCTAAAAATGCCAATTGTCACATTACACCCACCTTTCATGCCAACGCCCGTGTCAAAATACATTTGTACACCCGTCTCAATTGTGATTGTTGCGCCCGATTCGACAATTAATTCACGCTCAACTCTAGAAAGAAAAAAATTTCTATAAATTTCACAATAATTTAGTTAAAATTTTACAAAATTTTCTTTCCCCGGCGGCGCCCATCGGCACCGCCTGGGCGACAAAATTAAATTTTAAGTTTAAGCAAATCCCGATGATCCCGCGGGATTTCGAAATAAAAGCCTCGGGATTGATCAGAATCGGGATTTGAATGGGACCACGACTCGGGATCCATCCCGATCGTTTTTCCAAAATCTTAGGGTTTGTTCGGGATCGGGATTTGGGTGGGACCACGACTCGGGATCCCTCCCGATCTTTTTCCAAAATCTTAGGGTTTGTTCGGGATCGGGATTTGGGTGGGACCACGACTCGGGATCCCTCCCGATCGTTTTTCCAAAATCTTAGGGATAGTTCGGGATCGGGATTTGGATGGGACCACGACTCGGGATCCCTCCCGATTGGTTTATCCAAAATCTTAGGGATTGTTCGGGATCGGGATTTGGATGGGACCACGACTCGGGATCCCTCCCGATCGTTTTTCCAAAATCTTAGGGATTGTTCGGGATCGGGATTTGGATGGGACCACGACTCGGAATCCCTCCCGATTGGTTTATCCAAAATCTTAGGGATTGTTCGGGATCGGGATTTGGATGGGACCACGACTCGGAATCCCTCCCGATTGGTTTATCCAAAATCTTAGGGATTGTTCGGGATCGGGATTTGGATGGGACCACGACTCGGGATCCCTCCCGATCGTTTTTCCAAAATCTTAGGGATTGTTCGGGATCGGGATTTGGATGGGACCACGACTCGGAATCCCTCCCGATTGGTTTATCCAAAATCTTAGGGATTGTTCGGGATCGGGATTTGGATGGGACCACGACTCGGAATCCCTCCCGATTCGTTTATCCAAAATCTTAGGGATTGACCAGGATCGGGATTTGAATGGGACCACGACTCGGAATCCCTCCCGATTGGTTTATCCAAAATCTTAGGGATTGACCAGGATCGGGATTTGAATGGGACCACGACTCGGGATCCCTCCCGATCGTTTTTCCAAAATCTTAGGGATTGTTTGGGATCGGGATTTGGATTGGACCACGACTCAGGATCCCTCCCGATCGTTTTTCCAAAATCTTAGGGATTGTTCGGGATCGGGATTTGGATGGGACCACGACTCGGGATCCCTCCCGATTCGTTTATCCAAAATCTTAGGGATTGTTCGGGATCGGGATTTGAATGGGACTACGACTCGCCTGCGACCCGAATTTTACATTTTGTGTCCAATTTTCCTATTTCCCCCACCCCGCCCTTTTTTGAATAAATTTCCCTTTTTTTTGGCACCTGTACGGCGAGTTACGGAAGTACAGTGTCACATTGCCCGAGTAGAAACCGCCGAGAGTGTTGCGAATTCGTTGTCGAGTCGGCTCCAACCCATCGGCCAGCGGCGGTTGTTGTCCATTAATTGTGCCACAGCGGAAGAAAAATGCCAACAAAGGCAAAATGCCAATATTCCGCAGCATTTTAGTGCCAAATTTGGAATTTTTATTTGAGTTGAAGCATTTGCTAATAAAAATATTTACAGAAAATTATGATGTTACAAATTAAAAAATAGTAAATATAATAATAAAAATAATATTTTTACAAAAGAATTTTAAATTCAAATAATTGAAAATTAATAAGTGAGTCCTGGTTTTTAATTAGAGAATCTTTTTTTTAATTTAAATAATTTTTGATTAAATAAGAAAAACTTTTGAAAAAAAAGTCTCATGGGCTCGGCTTTCAAGTCCATCAGAAATTTCTCAGGTGTTTTGGGGTCTCTGACTTAGTTCTCGGAAATTGCACATTTGAAACATTAATTATGGGTTAATTAATTATATTTTTACAAATAAAAAATAAAGCATCAAAAAAGAATTTTTTTTTTTCCCAATGAGTCATTTTTACTTGGGTATTTATTTTTTAGGTGCTTGGGGTTGGCATTAACTGTTTGGGTGAGCATAGCTTTTAATTTTTTTTATGAATTTTTAATTTTTATGGTGTGAATTGTTAAATCATTTGCCAACAAATATAATAAAGAAGAGTTCAAGAATTACAAAAATGTTCTTTAATTTAATTAATTTTTAGAAGAACCATATTTAAAATAAAAAATTTTTGAAAAAAGTCTCAGGCTCCGCTTTTTGGTCCTCAAATTTCTCGAGTTTTTTTTGCAGTGGGGGATTGGGTCTTATTGATCTCGAGTCTCGGACATTTTTATTCTCGAGCAGTTGAACGAATTATTGCACATTAAACAATTAATTATGGGTTGCTTACAAAATATTTTTATAAAATTATTTTATTTTAAAATAATTATTTTTTCCCATCGATGAGTCATTTTATTGTGGGCATTTTAATTTTTGGGTGTGTTGGCCTTAGCGCTGTTTGGCCCAGCACAGTCAGAGGTCGGACGGAGAATGACGATAGATAAAATGTGAATGGGAAAAATGCATTTATTTGTCCACTGTTGAGAGAAACGACGCCGGCGGGGAGAAAGGGCGAAGAATTAAAGAAAAGCAAAAACGGAGACAGATCGATTTGGCTTGGATTTTCCATCGGAAAATTCAAATTTTACAGCAAAAAATGCCTGAATAATTTAAAATGAAAATTTGAAATATTTTTTTACATTTTAATACATATCAAAAAAATATTCAATGTTGAGTTGGAATAAATTTTTTTTAGAATTTTTGGCATCAAAAAATAAAAATTCGGCCTTTTTAAATAAAATTGACATTTAATATACAAATTTTATTTCCCAAAAAATTCATTTTAATTGTTAAAAAAACTATAGAAAAGTGTTATTGTCTATTAATTAAAATGCTAATTAAAATCCATTATTAGTGTCAAAATAATTTTTCTTTAATTGGAGTAAAAAGCATTAATTATTATTGTGACAAATTATATCAATTTTTTTAAAATTTAATGTGAACCAAGAGTTCACATCGTAACTTTTTTTTAAATGTTTTTTTGAAGTTGCCTTTTACAAAAAAATAAAAGGGAATTTGTGTTGTGCGGCCAGGCGACGCCCCGGGGAAAATTTTTTGGAAATTTTGGCTGATTTTTTACAGAGTTTACTTAAACTAGCCTTTTATAGGTTTTGACAAGATTTTTTCACTCCCACCAATAATGAAGGACAAATCTTAAAGAAATTGCGATCTCTGTATAAAATCAAAGGCAATTTTACGTCTAATTTTACGCCTATTAAATAATGAATGAATTAATTAAATTAATTAATCAAAATAATTACAATAAAAATATTTATTCCTTAATTAATGCAAAATCAGTGTTAAAATGTTGTGCATTGATTATTATTTTGGTATTGGTCATTCATTGTTTGAATTTAAGGAAATAATTTACGTCTAATCTTACGCCTATTAATTAAATTAATTAATCAAAATAATTACAATAAAATATTTTTATTCTTCAATTAACGTAGAATCAGTGTTAAAATGTTGTGCATTGATTATTATTTTGGTATTGGTCATTCATTATTCTTTGTTGGACTTTAGTCGGGCGGTGGTTGAGCGACTTGACGACGTTTTGTGTGGGCAAACAAAACATGACCCGAGCAGCAGCACAACACAACGGGCAAATAATATATGAGGAACAAAATGGTGGTGGAAAATGTGCAAATAAAGCAAAGAATAATGAATTATTTTATTTTGAAGGGATTATGGGAAAAGATAATTTGAAAATAATTGGAATTCCCCCAATTTTCAATGAATTATTTTTCAATAAATTTGATTGAAATGCAAAATTGGAACCGATGTTAAAGCAGTACTAAAAAGAAACAAAAATTAATTATAATTATTGTAGAAGGAGTTTGAGATAAATAATGGACAATTTGCTCAATTTTTAATGATTTATTATTAATAAAATTTGATTGAAATGCCAAAAATGAGCCGATCTTAATTGATTTAAAAGGAAATAGTTAAAATTTATTTTATTTGGAAGGGATTATGGGATAAAATAATTCGAAAATAATTGGAAATTCCCACTTATTTTCAATGATTTTTTTTTAATTTTAAAATGAGTATAATTTACAAAACAAAACTCTCAAGGCTTTCATCAAAATATTATCCAATAAATCCCTAAGTAGAATTATAAAGAAACATCATATGAAAAATAAAACAAGTAGAATTTGCTGAAATAACTCAGCATAAATATGGGGCATAAAATCAATTAGTAAAAGGATTTCTATTCATTTTATTAATTTTATTCAAAAATATGAAAATTAAAATAATATTTTCAATATTAATTTTCATAAATGCAATTTGTAATATTTATGCTGGAAAGATAAACGAAGAAAAAAGTTTCGGTGAAATATTTGGCCAACGATGGGACGAAAAAGAGGAGGAAAATGGAGAGAATGAAACTGATCAAAATGGAAGAATAATTGAACAAACGGATGTCCAAAATGAGGCAAATTATGCTGAAAATATTGCAAAATTATTACAGGAGAAAGAATTTGATCAAATTTTTGATGAAAATTTGGAAATGGAAGGAGAAACTTCAACAAATTTTGATCAATTGGAACAATTGGGAAGAAATTTTGAACAAATTTCTGAACATTTTTCAAATGCAATTGATAAAAAGAAAAGAGAAATTGTTGAAAAATTTTATAAAATTAAAGAAAAAATTAAGCAAATGGGAAAGAAATATTCAGCAAAAGAATGGAATAAAATTGAAAGAAAAATTGCACAAAAATTGGATGTTAGTCAAAAGAAAATTTACAAATGGAAAAAAGAATTTGGAATGAATATAAACAAATATTCAGAAGGAGAAAAACGTAAAATATTAATGCGATTTGACCAAATTTATGGCAAATTAAAAATGAAATTAAATGAAAAATTGGAGGGAAAAAGAGAAAAATGCCAAAAAATAATAGCAAAACATTTGGGCATAAGTTTAAGAAGCATTTATAAATGGAAGAAACAATTAAAAAATGGAAAATTGGTTAAAAATGAACAACAAAAAAGAGAAATTGTTGAAAAATATTTTAAAATAAAAAATGAATTTATGCAAAATGGAAAACATTCACGAAAGGAATGGGAAGAATTTAGAGCAAAAATTAAACAAATATTTGAGATGAATTATTTGACGATTGAAAAATGGGCCAAGAAATTAACGATCAATCAAAACATTTCAAAAGGTGAATTTTCAATAATTTATTTACATTTTTTTTTCATTTTACAGAGCAAAGGATTTACACAGTTGTCGAAAAAATGGAAAAGATTAAACAATATTATCAAATCAAAAAACAGAATCCAAAACTCAAAGAATACGAAATTGCGGAAATATTGAACATTCCAAGAAACTCATTAGGCAAATACAAAGCCAAATATAGCAATGAATCCAAAAACAAAGTGCTATAATGAGGACAATTATTATTATTATCCCAAGAAGATTTAGTGAAAAATTACAATGAAAAAGAAAAAAAAAAAGCCTAAAATTTCAAAAAAAAAATTTTTTGTTGAGAATTAAAAAAGAAATAAATATATCATATCATATAACAATCAATTAATTAATTACTCTCGTTGATAGGAACCGAATGGTATCTGATTCAGGGTTCTACTGTATCTCTCAATCAAAAGTTATAGCCCATATGTGTCGGAATGGGACGGATCACTTTTCAAATTAAGCCGGTGATTAACATTTTTTGGCCAATTTGTAGTTTTGACGCCAAATTCTTGTGATCAGCGCCTAAAACGACCACAGAAAAGTGCCTTTACTTTTGCGAGATCATGAACATTTTTCATGGGGGTGCACGGCATAACGGAAAAGTAACCATAATTATTGCACTTTTTATTAGGGTTAATAAATTTCTATAAAAAAAGATTGGCGCTAAGAAAAACATGCTTTTGTAAAATAAACACAAACATACAGATCAATTTTCTATATATTTTCTTCTAAATATTTTTTTGATCAGCTGCCAAAATTGCCGAGAAATATTTTTTATGAATCCGTTTAATCAGAGTGCCAAAAATGGTTTTGCCCCGGTTTGAAACCGAATAATAAGATATTTTTTTAATTGTTCAACGATTTTATGTTTCAAATTTAAATTTATCATAAATTCAAAACGGAAAAAACAAAATCACAACAAACAAAAAAACTTTTGTAAATAATTTGATTATTTTCGCATTTTTTTTCTTTTTTAATTGTGATTTTTCACCAAATAATCTTGTAAGAATAACGTTTACCCTAATTACAGCAATTTTAGTTAATGCCAAATTTGGCTTTGTATTGGCGTAATGAGCTTCTTGGAATGTTTAACATTTTGGCAATTTTAACATCGGATAGATTTGGATTTTGTTCTTTGATTTGATAATATTGTTTAATCTTTTCCATTTTTTCAGCAATTGTTAACATTTTTCGCTCTGAAAATTGAAAAAAAATTATATAAAAATTATTTTAAAATTCACCTTTTGAAATGTTTTGTTTGATATTTAATTTCTTTGCCCATTTTTCGACTGTTCTATAATTCACTCCAAATATTTGTTTAATTTTTACATAAAATTTTTTCCATTCCTTCTGCGAATGTTTCCCATTTTGCATAAATTCATTTTTTGTTTCAAAATATTTTTCAATAATTTCCCTTTTTTCCTCATCACCTTTTTGATTTTTCTCTAAGTTTTCAATTTTTAATTGCTTCTTCCATTTATAAATGCTTCTTAAACTTATGCCCAAATGTTTTGCTATTATTTTTTGACATTTTTCTTTTTTTCCCTCCAATTTTTCATTTAATTTTTCATTTATTTTGTCATATAATTGATCAAATTGCTTTAATATTTCACGTTTTTCTTCATCCGAATAATAAAACGTTTTGATTAATCCAAATTCTCTTTTCCATTTGTAAATTTTCTCCCGATTGACTCCCAATTTTTTTGCAATTTTTCTTTCAATTTTAATCCATTCTTTTTTTGAATATTTTTTTCCAATTCCCTTAACTTTCTCTTTTATTTTATGGAATTTTTCCACAATTTCTCTTTTCTTTTTGTCAATTGCATTTGAAAAAGGATCAGAAATTTGTTCAAAATTTATTGGCAATTGTTCTAATTGATAATAATTTATTGCACTTTCTTCCTTTATTTCCAAATTTTCATCAAAAATATGATCAAATTGAGAAATATTTTCACCGTTTTTTGCTTCATTTTGGCCATCCATTTGTTCAATTATTCTTCCATTTTGATCAGTTTCATTCTCTCCATTTTCCTCGGCTTTTTCGTCCCATTTTTGGCCAAATATTTGATCAAAGCTTTTTTCTTCGTTTATCTTTCCAGCATAATTATTAGCAGTTGAATTTAGGAAAATTAATATTAATAATATTATTTTAATTTTCATATTTCTGAATAAAAAAAACCATTAAAATGAATACAAATCCTTTTATTAATTGGTTTTATTTCCCATATTTATGCTGATTTATTGCATAGCTTCACACAGTAATTCTATTTACTGATTATTTATTGCTTGGCTTCACTCACATCAGAAAATTCCACTTGTTTTTTTATAATGATTTTCTTCACACTTCTACTTAGTGATCTATAGAATTAATATATTATTAATGTTTTTTTTTATAATTATACCCTTTAATTAAATGAAATTACATTTTTAAATTATTTTGAATTTATTAATGATCATTTTACTTTGTATAAATTTGACATCAATGATAAATAATAATTTATAAACATTATTTTTTTAATGTGTACAAATTTCCAATTATTATTTATCATCATGCCCTGGATTTATTGTTTTTACTTATTTTTTTGCATATTTTATCGCATAAAAAGCTTGAATAACAATGTTTTACAGAAGTTCAACTCAATTAGAGCGAAGTTTTCAGATTAATGAGCCGAATAATTTTTTAACTATTTTTTTTGGCCTTTATGACAATTCAACATTTTTTATTGCCATTTTTGGCATTTTCTTAACTTTTTTAGGCATAATGTATTATTATAATTTAAAAAATATATTTATACCTAAATAAATAAATTTTAAATAAAAAGCCGAAAATTTATTAATAAAAATGCAATAAAAAAAATAATCCATAAGAATCGACCCCAAAAATTTCAGAAAACTACAACCCTAAGAATGAAAAATTTTCTAAAAATTCTTATCCAAAATTTATTATTTATTTTTGAAAGAAATTTCGGTTTTAAAATTTATGTACCAAGCTACAAAACTATATGCTTTTGTCTATGATTTTCGTCATATGATTAAAAAAGAAATAAATATATCATATCATATAACAATCAATTAATTAATTACTCTCGTTGATAGGAACCGAATGGTATCTGATTCAGGC
This sequence comes from Heterodera schachtii, assembly GCA_023374025.1. Taxonomy (NCBI): domain Eukaryota; kingdom Metazoa; phylum Nematoda; class Chromadorea; order Rhabditida; family Heteroderidae; genus Heterodera; species Heterodera schachtii. The sequence goes on from SIJG01000005.1 coordinate 704,003, forward strand.
TTCTACTGTCTCTCTATCAAAAGTTATAGCCCAACAAATTTTGTGGTGTCGGAATGGGACGGATCACTTTTTTAATTAAGCCGGTGATTAGCATTTTTGGCCAATTTGTAGTTTTGACGCCAAATTCTTGTGATCAGCGCCTAAAACGACCACAGAAAAGTGCCTTTACTTTTGCGAGATCATGAACATTTTTCATGGGGGTGCACGGCATAACGGAAAAGTATCCATAATTATTGCACTTTTTTATTAGGGTTAATAAATTTCTATAAAAAAAGATTGGCGCTAAGAAAAATCTGCTTTTGTAAAATAAACACAAACATACAGATCAATTTTCTACATATTTGCTTCGAAATATTTTTTTGATCGGCTGCCAAAATTGCCGAGAAATATTTTTTATGAATCCGTTTAATCAAAGTGCCAAAAATGGTTTTGCCCCGGTTTGAAACCGAATAATAAGATATTTTTTTAATTGTTCAACGATTTTATATTTCAAATTTAAATTTATCATAAATTCAAAACGGAACAAACAAAATCACAACAAACAAAAAAACTTTTGTAAATAATTTGATTATTTTCGCATTTTTTTTCTTTTTTAATTGTGATTTTTCACCAAATAATCTTGTAAGAATAACGTTTACCCTAATTACAGCAATTTTAGTTAATGCCAAATTTGGCTTTGTATTGGCGTAATGAGCTTCTTGGAATGTTTAACATTTTGGCAATTTTAACATCGGATAGATTTGGATTTTGTTCTTTGATTTGATAATATTGTTTAATCTTTTCCATTTTTTCAGCAATTGTTAACATTTTTCGCTCTGAAAATTGAAAAAAAATTATATAAAAATTATTTTAAAATTCACCTTTTGAAATGTTTTGTTTGATATTTAATTTCTTTGCCCATTTTTCGACTGTTCTATAATTCACTCCAAATATTTGTTTAATTTTTACATAAAATTTTTTCCATTCCTTCTGCGAATGTTTCCCATTTTGCATAAATTCATTTTTTGTTTCAAAATATTTTTCAATAATTTCCCTTTTTTCCTCATCACCTTTTTGATTTTTCTCTAAGTTTTCAATTTTTAATTGCTTCTTCCATTTATAAATGCTTCTTAAACTTATGCCCAAATGTTTTGCTATTATTTTTTGACATTTTTCTTTTTTTCCCTCCAATTTTTCATTTAATTTTTCATTTATTTTGTCATATAATTGATCAAATTGCTTTAATATTTCACGTTTTTCTTCATCCGAATAATAAAACGTTTTGATTAATCCAAATTCTCTTTTCCATTTGTAAATTTTCTCCCGATTGACTCCCAATTTTTTTGCAATTTTTCTTTCAATTTTAATCCATTCTTTTTTTGAATATTTTTTTCCAATTCCCTTAACTTTCTCTTTTATTTTATGGAATTTTTCCACAATTTCTCTTTTCTTTTTGTCAATTGCATTTGAAAAAGGATCAGAAATTTGTTCAAAATTTATTGGCAATTGTTCTAATTGATAATAATTTATTGCACTTTCTTCCTTTATTTCCAAATTTTCATCAAAAATTTGATCAAATTGAGAAATATTTTCACCATTTTTTGCTTCATTTTGGCCATCCATTTGTCCAATTATTCTTCCATTTTGATCAGTTTCATTCTCTCCATTTTCCTCGGCTTTTTCGTCCCATTTTTGGCCAAATATTTGATCAAAGCTTTTTTCTTCGTTTATCTTTCCAGCATAATTATTAGCAGTTGAATTTAGGAAAATTAATATTAATAATATTATTTTAATTTTCATATTTCTGAATAAAAAAGCCATTAAAATGAATACAAATATTTACTAATTGGTTTTATTTCCCATATTTATGCTGATTTATTGCATAGCTTCACTAAGAAATTCTACTTATTTTTTAAATTAATGTTTACATTTCTTTCAAAATTCTACTTAGGAATATTTTATTTTTATAAATTATACTCATTTTGATTAAATGAAATTATATTATATTTTTTAATTATTTTGAAATGGGTAAAAATTTCGAATTAAATAAATAATCATCAGTCCCTGGATTTATTATTTAACATATTTTTTGTGCATTTTTTTACTGCATAAAAAACTCGTTGAATACAGTAGTTCAACTCAATTAGAGCCAACTTTTTCAGATTAATGAAGCTGATTAATTAGCGTTTTTTGTGCTAATTATTCTTCTTTTTTTATTTGCTTTTTGGCATTTCGGTAATTTTTATTGAACCGTTTATGGGCATTTTATTCGCGTTTTTAAAGCATATTTTAATTTGATTTTTGTTTTTAATTAAAAAATAAATAAAATGGTTCAAGGCGTTCAACTGTACCATTCGCCGTTCATTTATGTGCCGTTGGACAACCGGACGATATGGCGGTACAACGGCAGTCGCTGAGTCGGCTCGAATTTGTGGACATTTTGTACGCCGGCTTTGACAGTACCACAAAAAATGTCACCCCAGCAGTGTATGTGGAGGGCGTGCCGCGGTTGATGAACGGCATATTGCAATAATCAAATTTTAACATTTATTCAACCGGTGTAATAGAATTAAAAAAAAAATATATATATATATGCAATTGTTTCGATTTAACCCAAAAATTTTCGGAGAATTATAAAATATATGATGCTTTGTAAAAAAAAAAAAGTATATGGAATTTCATTATGCAGAATATTTAATTGTATAAAATATTTTTTTTCTATAATTTTAAGAAGTTTCTCAAAAATTTGGTTAATAAATTTAACTAAAATTTTTTAAAAAATATTGAAAAATTTTAGTTCCACCTTTTGTTGCACTTGGATGACAAACTGTTTCCAGATAAACACAAATTAGCTCTTTAAAATAATAATAATTTAAGGCGACACAATTTTTTAAATATTACTACAATGTACGAGTACTTTGATTATCGATTTTTTTCAATCCCATTTTTCGGACCCCCCCCCCCCCCGCACCCCATACCTATTGGATGATCTTTGACCCCCACCCCATACCTATTGGATGATCTTTGATCCCGAAACCTATGGGATGGTGCGCGAGAATTTAATTTACATTTTAATTTTATTAAATAAAATTTAAAAATAATTTCTAATTTTGAAATTTTTCGTGACACTTTTTGTCTAAAAAAATCAGTGAGCTGAAGGATCAAGGGTGGAGCTGCGAAAACAAAGGTCGCTTTAATAATGTTCAAGTTCAAACAAGGTAGCAACGGATATAAGTCAATAAATTAAAAATTTGTAAAAAAAAACTCATGAACATTAGAAAAAATAAAAAAGGAAAAAATGGAAATTAAAAAAAGCGTTTTATGAAAACCATTATTGTGATTAGAATTTAAAATGCTTTAAATATTTAAAACAGTAAATAAATAAAATAAAAAATTTAAAATAAAAAATTCAGTAATTCTTTGAAAAAACGCAGTCTAAAGCAGATGTTTAATTTAGTAGAAAATACACAATAGAACTGATAGCATAAAAAGTCGCTTGTAAAATAAAATCTAGCGAATGTTAAAAACATATCATAAAATACTAAAAAATCAATATCTATTTTTTAAACTTATTAAAAACTAATAAATATAATTAAATTATTTAAAATGATTTACATACCTATTATTCTTAAATATAAAATTTTTGCTCTTCAAAAAACATAGTCTGGGCTCCGGATACAAAGCAGCTTCAAAGAGCAATATTACATAAATTTTTATCAATAAATTGAAAAGCTGAAAAATAAATAAAAAGTTAAACTATAAAATAAATTACTTCAATTGACAAATACTAAAACTATTTTTCTCACTGATTAGTCCATATTTAGAATGCTAAATGTCCTGTAATTAAAACAATTTTTAATTTAAAAAAATAACATGGATAAATTAAAACACCCCTTCTGAACAAATTTCCGAAGATAATTCGTAAATTCGAGTATAGTTAAATAAGATAGTAAACATTTACACATTATTCTTCTAATATAGTTCAACAATTAAATCAAATATATTTCTTGGATATTTTTTTTCAATAACGTTAATAAAAATGTAACCTGTTAAAAAATTGGAAATTGTGCCAAAATTTGGAGGAAAATATTGTTTTTTATTTATTTCTCCAATAATAATAAATTTTCGCTTGGTTTTCTATATTTTTAATAATTTTATAAAGTTTAGCTTAAAACATAAAATTTATCAAATTTGAAGATTTTAACATTAATTTTCAAAAATTTATGTATATTCTGAAATTAAGCATTCTCATTTCAACATTAATGGTTTATCATTATTTCATTGTACCTGCGATTTATGGTTATATTTCGACAAAAATACGCCAAAAAGCGGAAAATGATAAAATTTAAATATCAAATAGAAATTAACACCTAAAACCTTTAACTAAATAAATAAAATTCTAACAAAACTTAAATAAAGATTTGCTTAAATTTACAATAAATTTAAACGTTCTTACTTTTATTAAAAAAATATTGTTCAAACTTTAGTAAATTACTTAGTAATATCAGCCAATAAAAAAGGATAATAAAGAAAACAGCATTCCTGCAAATACTCAAAATTAAAAAAAAAGTTTTTTTTTTTAAAAATTTGTTTAAAATATAACTAGGGCAAATAATTTACATAAATCCCTAAATTATAACAATCAATACATATAAGATATTTATTTAAAAGATGATTTAATTATAAAGCGCTTCTGAAAATAATGATTTAAACATTTTTTAAATAAATTTTTATGTCAAAATTTTTTATTTTGATGAAATCTACTAAATTAACAAAACAAATAATTACTTAAACAGAATAAAGAAATTGTTAAACTTGAAAATATTAACAAAAATTTTAATGCGGAAGAATTTGGTCATCATATAAAAAATGTCATTCATCACAAGAGAATAGTTAAAATATACATTTATTTAATACAAAAACCTAATTTAATCATATTTAAAAAAGAATTCAACAACCAAACACATCAATATGAGAGTTGTCATTTTCAAATTAATTTAAAAAATTTAAAAGAAATAAATCTTCTATGGCTGGCAATAAACAATCAAAATAACTGCTGGTAGAAAAACAAATCAATAAAAAAAGTAACTGAGATCCGAGTATAACAGGTCTAACATGACGTGGTAAATTACTTGTTGGATAAATTATTTTTATAAAATTATATTCATAAATTTATTTATTTAAATTACATAGCGACAAAAAATTGAATGGACAGAAGAATCGAATTTGATAAATAATAAAAAACTAATGATTAAACGAATAGTGCAATTAAAGACGGAGATATTGCTATTTTTATGAATTTAATCTATTGCATCAGTAAAGATCTTAATGATATAGTTTAAAAACAAAATTTAAAATTCCAAAGGTTGTTTTCCCATTGCTTTGACATCAGTATTTAGCTATTTTAAGTCAAAACAAATCCAATAAACTAAAAGTTAATTATTTAAATACAAAAAAATAAAGCTAACAAAATTTTAGGATTACATTTATTCTTCATCAAAAAGAACAAAAGTTTAGGATGGTTCTTGAACATAATTAATATAAAAAATTACTGATAGCACAAAAAGTCGCTTGTAAAATAAAATTTAGCAAAAGTTAAATACATATTATAAAATACTACAAAAAAACAATATCTGTTTTTTAAATTTATTAAGTTAACAATAATAAATGTAAATGAAATTATTTAAAATAATTTACATACCTAATTATTCTTAAATATAATTTTTTGCTCTGCAAAAAACGGAGTCCGGGCTCTGGAGGCAATAGAGATAAACAAGCAGGATTATATAAATTTTATCAATAAATTGCTACTATTTAAAATAAAATTTGACATTTAAAAAATTATTTTACATTGAATTCTCATATCCAAATCCCGCCACCAACGCTCATAACGATTAAAATAATTAACAAAAAAGGAAGATATTACAAAAGCAAACTTAATTTATAATAAATCTGCATTTGATCAAAAAAATTATCGAACAAAAAATGTTGGAAATCAAAACGAAATTTTCTTTTATTCAACAATATTTTGTCATTAAAAACAGATAAATAAAAAAAAAATTGTTTTATCGGCAGAAATTTCATAAAGTCAAAAATTATAATATAATGTAAAAATAAAAAATAATTAATGCTTAAGAATATATAAACTAAAATAATGTAAATGCAAAAAGATGATGAAAAATTGAAAACGACTCATATGACTTGATCAGAATACAAATGCGTGCTCAGGATGGAATATGCAGAGATTTTTAAAAACAATTAAGATAAAAATATAAAATTAATAATAAAAAAAATATTCTTTTTCAAATAAAGCTGCGTTTAATCAATAAAATAATCTAATGTGAAAAATTTTGATAAATTTAAGGGAATTATTATTAATATTTGCTTAAAAAGGTCAGATGAACCTTATTTTTATTCGGAAATAATTTGTAATTAAATTAGCATTCTTTAATTAATATTTAAGTTAAATTCTTATTCTAAGATTATTTTAAGTATAAGATAAAAATAATGTAAAATAAAATGATATATTTTATCAAAAAACATATAAAAATACTTATAAACTTAAAATATAAATCTAATAATTTAAATTTTACTAATTTATTCTAATAATATAATCACAAAAATTTAGTTTTTGAAAAGCAAATAAATATAAATATTTAAAAAGTAATTTATAAATAAAAATAAGAAAATATAACGAAGAAATAAAGAATATTAAATCAAGTTGCAACAACTTTTTAAAAACGGCGAAGATGATCATGGGTTTAATCAAAAAAAATTAGAAACCAGATAAAATAATCCCAATGGAAACATCCTAATGAACGAAAGTTTAGGATGGTTCTTAAACATATTAATATAAAAAATAATTGATAGCACAAAAAATCGCTTGTAAAATAAAATATAGCGAAAGTTAAAAACCATATTATAAAATATTACAAAAAAACAATATCTATTTTTTAAACTTATTAAGTTAAAACTAATAAATGTAAATGAAATTATTGAAAATAATTTACATACCTAATTACTCTATAAAATTTTTGCTCTTCAAAAAATATCGTCTGGACTCAGGATGAAAGGGAAATCAACAAGCAGAAGTTATAAGTTTTATCGATAAATTGCTAATATTAAAATAAAATTTGACATTAAAAAAATAATGCCGTATAAATTGGAAATGATAATATAATCGACTATATTTGGCTGGATAAATGATTTTTATAAAATAAAATATTATCATAAATATATTTATTTAAATTATTTTTCACCAAAAAATGATGGAGCATTTCGTCAAAATGGATGAATAATTTATTAACATTACTAAAAATTTTTTAAATAAATTGCACAAAGTCTACCAAAAATACCTAAACGAATTTAAAAACTTATATAATAAATAAATTTTAGTTTTTTTTATTATTATCATCACATTTCTGAGCTGAAACGGAGCACGGCCCAAGAAAGAAAGGATAAAAAAAATCAGTAAAATCAGTTATTTTCTGTTAATAAAGCTAAAATTATCAATAAAAATAATATCAAAAACAAAAAAGCTTGTATTTATTTAAGTAATTTTAAAAATAAATTAGGACAATGCCAAAATTGTAAAGAAAAGCCAGTAAAATTAGTAAAAACAGAATATATTATTTATCATAAATTTTAATAATTTAAACAAAACTTGAAAATTAAATAATAAACAATCGGATAGTTTGCATCATCATGCTCGTAAACGAACAATGTATCTGACAAGAGAATAAATAAAATATTTATTGAACCAAACAAATAAAAGGTGAATTAAGCATATTAATTTGAATTATTAAGGAGGCCCAACACTCGTTTTGAACAAACCTATGCTTTCTATGCTAGAAGAAAATGAGTTTAAATAAAAAAAAAATATACGCAAAATAACAGGCCCGTAACCAGAAAAAAATTTCGGGAGGGGCAAACCGAAGAGCTTTTTTTTTTTTTGCTCTTTGGGCCAAAAAATTTTTTGTCTCAGTGCTTGCAAAATTTCCAGCGCCGTAGAGCAAAAATGGAATTTGCAGAGCCACCTTTCTCCAAAAATATGGTTAAAATTGGACAAAAAAAAGGAAAAATGGGGTCCGGCGGTGTCCGATAGATTTTAAGGTCGAAAATCAGAAAATTTTTTTAAATTGCTTCAAATAAATTATTTTACAAATTTTGCGCTTTTTTAGCAAGTTGACAACTTTTTTTGTTTTTAAAAACGTTTTTTTTGCGGCATGGTTCTTAAAAAAACTTTTTGGGGGACATGGGGGTTCGGCGGCGGCGCCAATAAACGCTGCCGGAAAAAATTTTTTTTTTTTAAATTTTAATGCTTTTGCTAAAAGATTTTATATAAAAAATGACCAAATTTATAGATTTTGGGCTATTTTTTAAGAAAAAATCTTTTTTTTTTGGGGGGGGGGGAGGCAGTGCCGATAGGCGCCGTCGGGCGAATTTTGAAATTTAGGCTCTATTTTTAACAGACATTAACCAAAAAATCAAGATTTTCGTAAAATTTATATTTTCTTCGGTATGTTGCAAAAATATTTTAAATATATTCATTTTCATGATTTACTAGGGTGCATTTATATTTTCAATTTTGGCGTTTATATCTTTTTTGATTCTTTTTACAACAATTACTATTACGAATGATAATTGGTTTTCTGATTAAATCAATGTATATATTTGCTTATTCAAATAGTCAATAAATGTTAATGATATTGTTTTAAAAGTTATAACGATAAAAACATTCCAGAATCGAATAAAATTATGCGAGTAAATTTTGCTGCAAAAATGAGAGTATAGAAATTTTTAATAAGAATAAATGAAGAAGCAAACCTTAATTGTATACATAATTATAAAAAAAAAATAAATATGCTTTATTCAAACGTTTAAAATGATTTTAATTTAGCTAATAGCTATAAAAAGTTTAAAACTTTCGTGGATTAGTTTTAAACAATTTCAAGATGGCCGATTATTTATTCATACGAACAAAAGAATAGAATTATCAAAAGATATAAAATAATTTTAGAAACACAACATTAAATGATTTAATTATGTATTAAATCTAGAATTATAAAATTCTAAAATAAACTAATGAATTAAAGATTAAAAATAAAAGAATAAAGTTAAATGCAAAAAATATTAAAAATTTTAAAAAATAATAATGCTGTGAAAACCATTTCGTAATCTTATATATTAGCTTTGTTTTAATTGCAACATCGCTAGAGGCCATTAAGAAATTCTGTAAATTTAAAAGAATTTATATAAGGAAATAAAAAATAAATATTAAAATGTAGCTGATTTAAATTTTTGATTTTCTTTTCTTAACTATTTTCATACAACAAACTTCATTTCAAGCTTAATACGTCTAATGGGATATGGAGGAAACAAAACAAGAGAAAGCAAGAATTTTGATTTAATTTGAATAAATGCAATTTAATTTAATAATTCATAAAAATTAAATAAGAAGCCTCGGTACGAAAAAACCTAAATGGTTATTAATCGCTTGAACTATGGATGATACATGTTTTGCCCTTCAGTGCAAGAAATTGCTGAAAATGCGTAAATTTGTTCAATAAATTGTTTATATTAATAAGAAGAAAATAAGCTAAAAACCGGGGTTATTTAAAACATATACACAATAAATTCAATATAGATATAATATTTAATTTTAAATAAATGAAAATCTTAATTATCGAAATTCTGCATGTAAAAGACAAAAGTGGATAATTTAGCAGAAAAGACAAAAATTCAATCCTTAATAAAATTTCTAAATTAAAAGAATGTATTAAAACTTCGGTATTAATCTGTTTAGATGAAAAATCTTTTATTAATTTGCGTAAATTAATCAAAAAGGTAATTTAATTTTTTTTAATCAAAATAATAATATCTATAAATTTGGCAAAGATGGATTCTATTTGATATAAGAAAAAAAGGATAATTTCATATTAAAAACAATAATCAAACCATTTATTTTTCAGTGGATCGAAGAAAACTTTACCGGATGACATTTATCAACCCAATGCTCGTACGAATGCCGGGAAACCAGTTCTGGCGCAAATGAGAGTAAATCTGCAAGAGTAAAAATAATGAATATGATTATTGATTTAAATTTCCATTTATTAAAAAAAATTATATACATTATTTATAAGATAAGAAGGTGCTGTTAGTTTTCGACAGTGGTGATCTCGACAGTGTTGGTTTCGACAGTGATTGATTTCGACAGTAAAGCTTATTTTTTAAAAACTTGTTCTATATGGCATAAGTCTCGTTAACTTTTGACAATTAAAATGATAAGAACATGGCTCTTACACATTGCAGAAGGGTTCGAGATTTTCGAATTCTTGCTTGAGAGCCTGTAGATTTGAATTTTGGCACGCAAACCCGGCATTAGTTAGCAGATTTTCCCACACGATTCGAGAATCTTATTTAAGAATTTGTTGTATTTTTGACTACATTCCAGCAGTAGATATTTGTAGAGAAAAAGTGAAAGCGATAAATTTTTGGCAAAAAAATCATTCAAGTCTTATTTTTTATTACTTACTTCAATTAACAATTTTGTATATGCAAATTGTATATTCATATAAATTCATGTGTACAATAAATCATGTAGAAAATTAATTAAAAATTACTGTCGAAATCAACTACTGTCGAAACCAATCACTGTCGAAATCAATCACTGTCGAAACCAATCACTGTCGAAAACACCTGGTACGGATAAGAAAATTATGAAAAAACTAAATTAAATGAATTTATTTGAATTTATATTGGATTTAAGGAAATCTGAGTATAAGAGATAAATAAAATTTTAAACAAGATTTTTTACCAAAACAAAGAAAAAGCTGTATATAAACATGTTGAACAGTTCTAATACGAAAGCCATTGCACGAGGAAAAACAAAAATCAAAAACGCCCTTTGAAATGATGTTTATAAGCATGCGCGGAAGATCCTAAAAATAAAGAAATGGAAGGCCGAGAAAAACGAATCAAAAACCACTAAGAAAAGTTAATATGCAATCTCGCCAATATAACCTGCGCAATTTAAAAATTTTAAATTGAAATGATTAATATAAATTATTAGTATAAAAAATGGAAAACATCTGTGGTATCAGATGGACTAAAAATGACATAACAATAAAAAAAGCACCAATATATAATATTATATCAAATAAAATTATAAATAACAAAAATTTTAATTCATTAGAACATTAAAATCACACCTAAAAATAAAAAGGAAAAAATAAATATTTAAATGAATTTCTAGAAAAATAATAATAATAATTAATTTATAAATAAAATAAATAAATAAAATATTTTTTTGTAAAAATAAATTACTAGCAAGAATTTTCATTCTAAATACTTTCAAAAATGCATAACAAAACTATAAATTCAAATATGGCACCGTTACATGCTTTAGAGATTTAAAATAAAAAAATCTGAATATTAATTTGCTGTAACATTGTAAATTAATAAAATTTATTCTAAAAAATGAGATTAGTATAAGTATAAGTAAAAAAGCATCAAGAAATTAATCCTTCAGACTAAAAAAATATTTTATAATAGGAACAATTTATATTCAATATAAAATTTAAAAAAGAATGAAAAGATCAATTTTTTTGATCGTCCGATAAAAAACATCTATCTCATCTAAGTTTCAAATAAAAAATAAAATAAATAATAAAATAAAAGTATTTTTATAGGAAAATAATAATATCAAAAGCAAAGCTTTAATATTTTAAAAAGCTATTATGCTAAATGAAAATATAAATTGAAAAACAATTATGAGTCGAACGAAACAAAGAAAATGTTCCATCAGGTTGCTAATGAATTTAAGAAGAGAGAAATTTATGCGAAAATAAAAATCCTAAAAATTAGTAAATATATTTAGCAAGATAAAGTCAAAATTTAATATAAGTTTTTCACAATAAAGAAAAAATAAAGAAATTATCTATGGAAGAGGAGGAAACTAAGGGACATTGGTCTTCAAGTAATTGAACACTTAATTATATACGTAGAAGAAACAAATGACTTAAAAAATGAAATAAAGAGGAGAATAAAACAATTACATTCATAATACTTTTTATGGCATGGAAATATTTTTCTAAACATAATATTTCTCGATTTGGAACAACTCAAATTGGACCCAAAAAACTAGAAAAAAAAACAAAAAAACAAATTTTTTAAATTATATTAGAGGCATTACTACTTAACGGGATAATAATTATCTTCCTATTGAAAAAATAACATTTATTTTATACTTGTCATTTAAAATTTCTTTTTTAAACAACTTGTTTATACTAAAAATTAAAATAATCAAAGAATAACAAATTTAAGTAATACTGTTTAACTATAAATAAACCCACAAAAAATAAATAAATAATTTCAACAAGTTCAGCATATAGATGCAAGGATATGCAAACAAATATTTTGATTTCTTTAAAAGCTATACCTTGATAATTTTTTTAAACAAAAATAATGGAAAATATACTTTGAATCACATTGAAAATAAAATCAAATTATTAATTATCTAATAATATTAATAATTTTTATTTCTTTTAAAAAATTAAATTTATACAGCAATTTCCTTCTGAACGCAACTATCAGAGAACATCTGGAGCTGTACCATTCGGATTTGGCTAGAAGAATCGAGAGAAATTTCAAACCAACTCATGGGTACAATAATAAACACATATTGAAATGTACAGAAAAATTAGAAAGATTCAAACTTGTGAATTTAGATATTAAAAATAAAAACGAATATAACATATTACATTAAAGTTTATTTTAACGAAAATTAAAAGAATAGAAGTGTTTATACCCAATGCGATACCATAATACCTTTACAAAAAAATTTTTAAAAATGAATTTATATTAATTAAATCAAAGAATTGGTTATAAAATCTCTGCCGTTAATGCATCTGAGCATGAAGCACGAGTAAATCTATTCTAAAATCTAATCACAAAAATTTATATTTGATTTAACATATAAATAAAATATTTAAAAATAATTCTAAGTAAAAATTCATAAAATTAAAATTATCAACAAAAAGATAATGATCATATTCATACTAAATGAAAAAAATACTTATAAATTAATAAATTTATTGAAACTAATAAAAAAAGAAAAATTTTGTTACGAAATGGGAAAAGGCAAATAAATAAAAAAATTTAAAATAATCTGAAGAAAGTACAAGTTTACATTCCTCAGTGTGCAAGAATATGGAGAAAAAATTTTCCTTTGAAGCAACATAAATTTCTAAACTAAATTTGATATAAATAACAAAATTAACTAAAATTTAAACATTATTTCTTAAGTGGATTTATTTTAAACCAAAATAACTAAATTATATGAAATAACAAATACCTAATGAAAAATGTTTTTTACATCGTCAATTTGATTATAAAAGCTGCTCTTATTGCACATTTAATTTAAAACATACAACAAAATGAAGAAAAATCGATTTAAAGGTGAATTTTGTTGTTAATGAATACGCAATATATAAATTTGCTTTAATTTATTTTTTCTATATTCTAAATTATTTTTAAAAATGCAACTTTAAGTATAACATAAATGAAGAGTGTTTTTGGGCAGCAGCGAGTTGGTATTTATATTTTTTGCTATCGTGTTATGAGGATTGGTCATTTTTAGGATTTTCCGAAAAATATACATTTTTTTTTGTAAAACAAAAGTTTTAGGATTTTTAAAACCCAGAAAAGGTCCTGAGGGCAGCTGAGCGGCCCGCCAATAACGAGCATGTGCTAAATTTGGAAAAAATCTTCGAACAAATTTTTTTTTAATTCCTAAAAAAATTATTTCATCATATTCTAATAAGAAAGTTTTTTTTTCAAAAATTAAACTAAATATGTAGGACAATTTATCAATAATAATAAAAAATGATAAATTAAAAAACTAAATAAATTAAAATCATGCAAAGATAAATAATTTATATGTATGTTCAATTTATATATCCCTAGTGACAACAGCATTACAAGTTCACATATAACTGTTTTTTCCAAATCGTCGAATTTAGTTGAGTTACCTTATATGCATATTCATTAGTTTATAAAATAAAGGTAGCCAACTTTCAAAATTATAATCATAATTTTATTAATAAATGACAAAATACACTAAAAATTACAGCTTTAAATAAATAAACATAAAAATTGATCAAATTATATATGATTATAAAATAAAATATTGTAAAACTTCGATTAGAAATTATCAAAAAATAAAAATACATAAAATTATTCAAAAATATAAAAGAACTAATTATAATTTATTAAACTGAATTTATTTTTTTTAAATAACAAATTTTAATTAAAGACTTAAATTGTACAAAATATCGAAGTAATAATTAACCATAATAATAGTATATGTGTGAATAAATTATAGGTTTTTAATTATATTAATCATAACATATCGACATAATTTAAACTTTATATTTCATCTTTCTCTAAATACAAGACAATACAAAAAAATAAAAACAAAAGAAATTTAATAATAAATATATATTTAAATAAAAAAATTTATTTCGAAATTTGCATCCTTTAAAAGAATTTATGAAAATGAAACTATACAAATACATTTATTCCTTTAAAGCATATATTGTCAAAATAACTTATTTTTAAATTTAAATTGCTTTTTCTGTAAGGAAAGTAATAATATTTTTCTTTATAAAAGTAAACTAATATGATAGAAAATATAAAAAATAAATTCCCGAAATACGGATATTTAATTACATAAAATGATACAAAAACTTACTCATCGAGGAAGAAGTGAGAGCGCGACTCAATGCGTTTCGAACCGTGGTGCGACTTTTGGGGATTTGCAACTTGGGGACCCGACATTTGGGGACCCGACTTTTAGGGACCCGACATTTGGGGATCGAACGTCATTTGGGGATCCGACATTTGGGGAACCCGACATTTGGGGACCCGACATTTGGGGATTTTAAAAAAACAAAAAAATATATTAAAATAATTTAATTTATGTCCAAAATTAGACACAGCTAATTCCATTGCATTGCAAGAAAAACAAAATAATATTTTTTTAACTAACTCTGTTTCCGGACTCACCGCAAGAAAGTAGCATAATTTTGAGCCCATACTAACCACAACACAATAGACAAATCACAATACATTTTTTATGTCCCTTTCCAATTTTTTTTTAAAAGGCCTTTCCCAAGGGCCAATGGGAACACAAATTCGTTAAGGGCATTCAAAAAGTTCCAGACGGCTTTTCTGTCTATTGCGTACAGAAAAAAATGCCGACTTTTCTGTTTCTTATCTTTCGAGTGACTTTGTGCGGTGCTTTAAATTAATTTTGTAACAAATTAAATTTTAATGACTCACTTGCAAAGTAAATCTCAGTCCGGAAACAGAGTTATTTAAAAAAAATATTATTTGTTTTTCTTGCAATGCAATGGAATTAGCTGTGTCTAATTTAGGACATAAATTAAATTATTTTAATATATTTTTTTGTTTTTTTAAAATCCCCAAATGTCGGGTCCCCAAATGTCGGGTTCCCCAAATGTCGGATCCCCAAATGACGTTCGATCCCCAAATGTCGGGTCCCTAAAAGTCGGGTCCCCAAATGTCGGGTCCCCAAGTTGCAAATCCCCAAAAGTCGGGTAGCCGTTTCGAACACGCGAATTCAGCTAGAAAAAATTTGACTATTTAATGATTTTCACTCGATTTTCTTGTTTAGATAATATTTTTCAATATAAATCACTTAAATTGGAAATATTAAAATCTTTTTTCAAAAAAATGAATAAAGACAAATACAAAAAATTAAAAAACATATTTAAAGTGATTACCAAATTTAAGAAAATTCCTATTTTTTGAAGAACCAAAGAATTCTTTTTGTTTAAACATATAAAAATATAATTTAAACATTTTTCACTAAATTTCACTTATTATTAAAAAATATTAAAGTTATGGATCACAAACCATCGTAACAATTGATGACGATGAAGGCTCTAAGCTACCTGAGAACTTTAAAAAAAAATTTTAACCCAATAATATATGTTTGAAAAAGAAATTTAAAAAATTATAAAAAAATTGAAAAAATTTAATAAAATTTCCTTCAAGTAAAATGTAATTAATATATGTATATAATAAATTGGAAAATGTTCGTAATAAATATCTAACATATAAGACACGATTTTTTAATATAATTTTTTTTGAAGAAGCACATGTAAAATCACACAAAATTAAATATTTTATAAATTGCAAAGATCCCACAGACATAATATTCAAGTAACACAGAAAATGACTGTAATATGAAAAAATAGATTGAATGATTCATAATCTTGAACATTACTTACATAAAAACGTCAAGATTAACAAAAAAAATATATTTTTTCTTTAAAGATGTAGAGAAAAATATTTACTTTATATATAATGAAAACAATTAAGTGCTTGGAAATTAAATGTACAAGCTGAGTGGATTTAAATAAAAAATTACTTAGAAAATATTAAATAGCCGAATATCAAAAAAGATTAATTGGAGGACAATCTATGCATAATTAAATATAGAAATTATTATAAAATTCCTTTAAAATTGCACAGCAATTTATAACATAAGTTTCCCATATAAAAAATATTATTTTAACGCTTGTTCATAACATCCAGATTTAAATTCTAGGATATGAAGATTAAAATAAAAATGAAAACAAACAATTTGAAAGATTTTTGTACAGAAAAATACTATTAAATACAGCAATATTTTTTAACAAACAAAAAATATTTAAAAAATTAAATATTGCGAATTTATGAGTAATAAAGAAAAAAAAATTAAAATTTTAAAAATTAAAATAAAATCTCGAAAAATAAATAATTTAACTCAATGGCAATGGTATTAGATCATCGTATTCGCTTGATTTCTTTTTTCTAAGCGTCAAATTTGATTAAGTTACGTTATGATGAACAATCATGAAATTTGTTCAAATATTAAATGTCAAGTTCACAAAATATCCGTTTTTCTTAACGGTCGAATTTGGTTAAGTTTCCTTATGACGCACATACAATTATGAATTTAAAAACAAATTTAGCTTGATTTGCAAATCAAAAAAAGACCGAGCCTATTGTCGGACATTCAAAATCTTCAACAGCTCTTTAATGGAAAATATTAGAAAAATAATCAAAAATATTAATTTAATTACAGACCTGAATTGCAGAATGCATATTATAATAAATCGTCTTCTTTTTTCTTTTTGGTCGCCTCACGACTATTTTTAATTACAATAAAACTAAAAAACCAAAAAATTTATTAACATTATAGGAAAATAATTAACGCAGGGACGACATTAAAAATTTCACACAATTAAAGTTTTACTCAAATGAAAAAACTTATTATTTAAAATCAATAAAATACATTAAAAGCAAATATTAAATATAAAATTATTTTTTTGGTTTTGATCTTGAAAGTTAGAAGAAAACCAAGAAAAGAAAGATGAAAAGACTTAGAGAAATTTTTTTTATTAGCTATTCCAACTTGTTTGTTATCTTAAATTAATGTATATTCTATTTAATTATTTTTAATTTTAAAACATGATTTTAAATTAATATTTTCGAAAACATCAAAAATTTGCACTAAAAATTAACTGAAACAAAGAGAGAATACAAAAAATAAGGCAATTTTCGGCATTATAATTTTATCCGATTTCATTGTAATTTTCCTTTTTTAAATATAAAAATTAAAATCAATCAGAATTTGATAAATAAAAATTAAAAAATATCCTTTTTTAATTTAAATTTAACTATATAGTTTTTTTAATAAAAAATTGTACAAAAATTGTAATGGAACCTGCCAACTATGTAATAAGATTATCTCGAGCAAGAATGGGAACCAATAAAGCCTTAAATTTATTGCATCACAACAAGTAAAGCCTTACAAATGAAGAAAGAAAAAGCTATTGATTAATTTTCAAATTAGAAAATATTTAAAAAGCGGATTTTAATTTTTTTCCATTAAAATACTATAATTAACCAGGCAACTTAATGGAGAAGAAAGTAAAAAACTTAATTTAAAATTTCCTAAATTGAATTAAGCAAATTCAGAGCCAAAAATTTCCACTATTATAAAGGCAATTACATGTTAATTAATTTTTATTCAACATGAGCGAGAATTGAATCAAAATATTTGAATGAGTGAGTATAAACAAAAGGTATTATATTTAAATAATGAAAAATTACAAAAATAATTTCACAAAAATTATAACAATATAAAAATAATAAATAAATAAAAGCGCAAAATTATGATTCATAGCAATTGAATATCGTTGAGTTGAAAATAATATTTTTATATTTACCTTATAAAAAATGACCCTGGAAATAACACGATTACAGAAAATAAAAATGATTAAATTTTTTTACCGGGGTTTGTTTTTTAGTAAATTGCTTAGGAAAATAAATGATGCGAAAAAAGCGGAAAGAATAACTTAACTGAATACTAAAGTTAATATAAATCTAAATCATCGTCAAAATCATGGGACAGTTCGTCGGAAAATGCAAAAAGAAAAATCAACGGGCTCGTAGCAAGAAGATGAACACCGTAAAAAACTAATAGCAAAATCGAGCTTTAAATATTATAATAATAATTGAAAGAAATAAATATAAATAATATATGCTGTTTTTTATCATAAGTATAAAAAATGAATAGGAAATAAAAAATTTATCTCTGATTTTTTAAATAAAAACATTAATTACCACCTAACTTTCATATAATAACATCGATCTACAGCCTGAATCAGAAAAGAAATACTAGATTTCAAGGTATATTTAGCAAAATTAATATATTAGTTCAAATGTTACTTTAAAAAATATGAGTAAAAGTTTACAAAACACTCGGACTACCTACAAGAAGAGAGAAAAATATGGATTGTGATAATGAGAAAATGACACCGTCACATTTGAAATGTAAATTAAATTAAAGCAATCAAAGCCGTAAGACTTACCAACATTTTTCACAATTTATATAATAAAATGTTAAATTATTTTACTAAACCAAAATACATTGGATGAATGAATGGATATTTTACCAATGACCAATCAGTCCGTGCTTCCGTTGCCGACGCCTCCTTTCGACTTTTCGACCGAAGAATGTGAAGATACAAGCGATAAACGAACAGAAGCAGCAAACTGGCGGAGGAGTTTGCCATAAAAAAGAGTAATCAATTTAATAATATTTTGTGAGAAATAAAATGCAGCGAAAGAAAAAGTAAAATTGATTATGTCGAATTGAGGGAAAATTAACAAAAATAGAATTTTAAAAAATAAATAGTTTGGTTGTTTTTGTTCTTGCAAAAAGTTATTTTTATCATTTACTTTACAGTTGCATTTGCTGAGTTTATTAAATTAATTGAAATGCACAAGTAATTTGGCTAATTAAATACTTTAAACATTTATTTATCCATCGTCACTTTAATCAACCGTTCTTTCTTTTTTTCAACATTTTCACCAATTCATCCCGGAGGAAAGGGGCAAAAGTTTAATAATAATAAAAATACCCTTAAAATAAATTTTATTTAATTCTTTCGTGTTGTAATATTAATAAAATTGCATTCTGCTTACCTTTTTATTGGCAAACCTTTTTTAACAATACTTTAGCCCCATCATCCACCGACCAACACCAAACCGGGATGTCGGAAAGCTCTGACTGTTCCAATACTGGTCCGTGTTGTGGCAATGCAATTCGATAGTCTCGGGCACTCTCTGGCCGGGCAGTGCCACCCTTTCCCTTCCCCTTCTCCCTCCCCCGCCTCAAACACATCCAATGCGGTGCCAAACGACGGTTTCAATTGTCTCCTGTTGAAAATCATCTTCATCACCACAAAATTTTTTGTTGTCATCACTTTGTCCAACATTTTTAAATTCGAATTATTCAAATTCAAATATTTTAGCTAGTTTTTTATTTGGGAGAACAATGTGTTAACAAATTTTTCCACAAAATTTTCCAACTCATCAATGCTGCACAAAAAATGCCAGGACT
The DNA here is from genome assembly GCA_023374025.1 of Heterodera schachtii. Lineage (NCBI taxonomy): Eukaryota > Metazoa > Nematoda > Chromadorea > Rhabditida > Heteroderidae > Heterodera > Heterodera schachtii. Next base: position 723,963 of record SIJG01000005.1, read on the forward strand.
AATTCGAATTCAAATAGTCCAATAAGCGATTTAAATGAAATGATTTTTCAGCAATTAAAAAACTGTGAAAAATGGAATATCGAAGAAAAAAACACAGAAACATTGGCGGGGGAGTGAAAGCGTTTGGCAATTGGCAAATGCCGAGGCTGGCCTTGTGTTAGAAATTATTAAATATGACTATTTGAATTTTGGTCAATTGTTAGTGGTTTATGCAGAAAACCAGAAAATATCCTAATGGCATAACACAATCCAAGTTGATCAGAAAAAGAACATTTTTATGAGCACGTCAAAATTCATTTAAATTCCTTAATTCAAATCGGTGGATCACTTCTCAACAAATCATTCATTCACTTCTGCTGATCACTTGGGCCAGGAGTTGCGTTGAGAAGCCTAAAAACAGAAACACAATAATCTCGAATTTTTGAATAAGCATTCATTCACTGAGCCGTCCCCGATTACACGCTTTTTATTAATTTGAATCTCAATTTGATTCCACCGATCATAAATTTGCAAATCACAATCAATTGCTTCCTTTTCCCATTTTGCCCATTTCTTTCGTCTCGCGCAATTGGACAACGGACCAACAGAAAACGATCGCTATAGTTATCATCAGCAGTTCTTTTCAACAGCAATTGTTCCCGAGCCAATTCGTTGGTCAGATCGAAGGGTACAACAGAGTCGCAAAAGTCCAATGAAACCAAACGGAAACGATGAAATTGGAAGGAGGTGAAGCCGAGGCAAAAGCCTAAAACATGGAAAAATTGACTAAAATACCAATAAATGAATCGAATTAATCCGAAAATAATCAAAATTTGAATTAAAATGAAGAACTGAGTTTTGTTGACCCTTCCTTCTCTTTTCCATTTCTCCATTATCTCTCGCCTAGAAAGCAAAAGCCCATTTCGCCAAAATCTTCGGAATGCCATTTTGCATATAAATTTTATAAACATTCAACAAAACTTCTTCGATTTTCCCACATTTCATGCTTTTGCCAATCCTTCATTTGAATTCTTTGTCATCACTAAGGATGACAATTGTGTCAGTAAATGCTAAATGTAAAGAATCTTTCATAAATGAATGACTTTTCGGAAATTTTTGCAGTATTAAGCATTCAAAAAGGCGAATTTACCTGATGGGTGCCGTTCTAACAAAGGCTTTTTTTGGAAAAATGCCAGAAATAGAAATAAAAATGGACCTAACACAAATATGAACATTAAAAAATGGATTTCTATACACTTGGCATCCCTTACGTTAGTGATGACAAGATTAAATAATTTGTTTTCAAAACGAATGTTTTCTTTCATTGGTTGTTATTTGTCGATGGGTCCCTCCTTTCTATCGACTCATTCTTCGCATTTGTTAACTTAAGGCGATTTTCAGTTCCGTCAATTGAAGTACTATTTATTAGAGTTACCAAAGCTTCATCTTTAAATTTTCAAAAATAAATTAATGTAAAATCAAAAAGCATTGAAATTATATTAATTTTTTATATTGAGTTGATAAAGACCGGGCCGAGTCGGGAATTCCTACGGCCTTCCCAAACCAAAATGTTGGCATTGAATAAATCTATAATTAACTTTTAATGTCATTCATCGCGCCTTTCTAGGCACCGTTATTTCTTAATTGACTGACCAAGAAAAGGGGAAGGGTTTCCAATATTTTGGCTCTTTTCATGACAAGCAGCCGGCTAAAATTTCATTATCATTTTATGGTCAAGGCAGCAGCGGTTGTTGCCGACGGATTTTTGGCTATTGGCGAAATGACTGGCGAAGCGTGCAAAAGAATGCGCGAGCGAATGCGGCACTTTTGTCCACGGAAGAGTACACCAATCCTCTGATCAATGATCACTCATGTATTTTTCCTTCGAAGCCGTGCCGATCTCATCCCGTGCTTTCGCAGTTACTTGGAAAGCAAAGTAATAAATTTTTTGAATTTTCTTCCATTTTAATTCTCTGAGAAGGCCTGAAGGCATTTTCATGAAATTATATTTTCACTCGTCATTTCTTAGGCAATTTCAAATTACGCTAATCATAATTTTCAAATAGGCAATTTTTTGCTTGTTGGAAGCCCACAACTTTTTACTTTTTCTAATTTATTCCAATTAATCCAAATTATTATTCATTATTTCATAAGGTTTTTTTCGTACGCATTTGTTAAGGGCGTCGAATGAGTGAAAAAGGGAAAAGCGGTAACACATTAATATATTTTATTTTAATTACAATTAAAAATCAACTAAAATTGGTTTTTCTACACGTTCAGAGTGGGCATAGTCAGCAACAAATGTGCTACTAAATTTGAGAAACTTGAAGACCTGTGTTGTTGTGTTGGTGCCAAAGAGAGATGCTACCACCGCAAATGGTAGGAGAAAAAGCAGATTTTAATTGGAGAATTTATGCGCATTAACGGAGTTTCTCAATTGATCAATTTAAATTGAATTTTAAATGGGTTTAAGAATGGTTTGCTACCATTTTTATGGCCGCGCTATAATTAGGATCAATTAAAAATATTTTAAAAATAAATGGTAAATTAGTTTATTAATACTTTTAACTCTTCTGTCTGCAATAATCTCGCTTTGACTTTTTCATTGATTTTGTTGGTGTCAAGAAAAAAATGAATTTTTATTTTATTTATTAAGTTCAACTTAATTGAACAAAATGAAAAAAATTTTTGGATTTTCTCAATTTATTAATTTTTCTATGTGAAGAATACTTTTCTTATTGAGAATTTAATTTTCAGTGGAATTAGTGAAAATGTAATAATCTTTTAATAAAATTTAAATATTCAAATTGAAAAGCATAAAATTGAATTTAAACTTGAGTTAAATTTAGTTGCGTCCTCATGCGTGGCTTTGCTTTTAGCGACAAATTATTTATGGTAGGACTAATCACTGGGATTAATTACTGTACAATTTAATTGAAAATCCAATGTGTGCATTTTGGTGGACCCTTTGATCGAATTTGCTAAGCATTTGAAGGAATGTTTAAGGCCTACAAAAAGTAATATAATACATCTACTTGCGCGGGAAAAAAATTAATGAAACCATAAATTATTTATTAACGTAAAATATTTTACATTTACAAAAACCTACACATTGAATATAGAGATTTATGCGAAACCATAAACCCTAAATTAACACTTTAAAGACCAATTTTATTAGTAAGCCAAATATAAAAAATCAAATTAACAATAAACTAAGTAGTTTATTGTTTAGTTGAAATGAAAAGTTCAATATTGGACAAAAAAAAGTTGGACCCATCCTTTTCGGAACCAAGATGTGATTGAAAAGAATGAAGCCGAATTTTAATGAATGTGAGGAATTTAAAAGTTTTAAATAAATGACAAACAATAGAATCATTTATAATAATGACTGTAACAATGAAATATTATGTACGCAAAAATTCAATAATAAATTTAAAAAAGGTTAAACATCTTCTTGTAAACTTTTGAATTTTCAATAAAAATATTTCCATTCGTGAAATTCTCAAAAAATAATAAACATTGAATCACATGAATGAAATCATTGAATAAATTTAAGATTTGAAGATCAAATTTTTAGGATTATGTGGGATTTAAAATATTTTATGAAAAATCGTTTTTCGTACTTTTAAAAGATGGGAAAAATCCTTTAAAGTTATCAAAATTCACGAAAAAATGATAAAATTTCAAAGTCATGACCAAATTAAAACAAATCAGAAAAAATTAAGAAAATGATGCAATTAAATAAAAATCAGAGAAATATTTTCTAAACAACTTTTAACAACAGGAGAGAGGACTAAGCATGAAAAGATGATTGCAAAAAAATGAAGCGATTAATTATATTAGATAGAAAAAAAGAAAAAAAAAGAATTTATTACTGAGAATTGATAAGTAAATTCTTCAAAGCAATCTAAATATTGATATTAAATAAAAATTAAATATAAAAGCCAACATTTTTGTCTCATCAATTTGATCAACGATTTCCTCGCCAATTGTTTCAAAGATACTTGGAAACTAATGAAAGAATATAAATTAAGTTTTATGCGAAATTTTATAAAGCAAGTAACAACACCCAATCAAATAAAAAAAATTATAATCAATATATTAATTAAAATAAATTTTTAAATCAAAACCATCAATAAAACCTTGATCCAAAATTAAAACAGAAAATTTTCTTTATACTAACTTCCCGAATTATATTGGTATAAAGGCATCAAATCATAAATATGCCTAATTAAAGATTCTAAAATGAAATTACAATTTAACTCAAAACGAATGAAATTATAATTTAACTCTAAACTGATAAAAATTAAGATTTTTAAAAATAATAATTAAAAACTATTTAAATGCTCGGTCCAAGTTTATTAAATAATTTAAATTCATAAACCAGGAATTGATGTCCGGCTAATCAACGGGGTTGGCTACAACCATAAGCATCCGCCTTGGCCCCTGACGCAATTAATCTCAAAAAACTAAGCTAAATAATAGAAGTATTAACATATTAAAACTGACCAAAATAAATGAAAAACTTTACAAAGAAGGAGATTTATAACATAAAAAATGAGAAAATTAATTTTAAAAAATGAATAATTAATATTGTTTAATAAAGAAATAAGGAGATAAAAATTTAAAATAAAATGGAATCTGGTCAAAAATGGTAATATAATCAAAGAGAAAAAATAAAAAAGCCAAAATAAATTATATAATAAATCTTTTAATAGCTTAAAAGAAAATCCAAGATTTCATTTCAACATAATGAAAGAAAATGCGAATTAAAACGAGAACCCTTTAAATAAAAACCTTTCTTCATAATTTTGTATTAAAATCTTAAAATACCAGGTTTTTAAATAAAAACATATTGCAATAAAACCTAAAAAAGGTAATAATATAATTAGCAAATAAATTAATTCGAATATTTAACAAACCTTTTTTAATACAAAAATAATTATGATCAAAAATTAATTTATTATTTACATAAGATTAAAATGATGGAATAAGATCAAATTTAAAAGTAATAAGCAAGTAAATAATTTAAAATAAATCAAAATATTTTAAAAAGAAATAATTACTGTCAAATCAATTTTTATGGAAAAATAAATTGGGAAATTATGGCTCTACTTGTTAAAAGATTTTCATAAAAATTAAAATTTTTGCAAAAATAAACAAATAAAAAACAAATTATATTTGTGTCAATATTTAAAAAAATACCCCAAAACAAGAAATGTAATATGTACTTAGATATTACACGATTTTAAGTACATAGGTATAAAAATTTCTGCTAATGAACAAATTTCGTGGAAAATTTTTTTATTATGATTTTATATCAAATGACGGGATTCCAATTTTTGGCACAAAAAATCGTCAAATAGACACCTAAAAGGCACAAAAATCCTCAAATAGGCAAATAAAATTTCTTATTAATGCTTTTTACGTAGCAAAGCACATAAAATTTTCAATTGTAAATGAAATTATTAAATATTTTAACGTTTTTCGAAAAGAACAAATTCTATAACCAAAAATTTTTAAGAAAAAAAATATTAAATTTTGTGAATCAATTTTTGTGAAAAATTTTAAATTCTTAGGAGTGTATTTTCGAAATTTTTCTCGGACAATTTCTTAGGTGTTGTATTTTTCGTTAATGCATTTTGTTAAGGATTTTTTCAAAAACCCTAAAATAGGACTTTAGGCACAAAAACGCCGAAATAGGCATTAGAGTCATCGTAGACACCCCAAACCAAGCGGAAAATGCTTTTTTTCATTCTTATATGTGCATATTAAGTGTGCAAAGAATTTTAGGAATTTGCCTAAAAAAGGAGTCCCTACCGATGACAAATTATGATAGTTTTTATTAAAAAAAGGTAAAGGAATTGGAAATTAAGAACGAAGAAAGAAATAGTGCAGAAAGTGACTGAAAATTTAGTAAAGGTTTACGATTGTATAAAATTTTTTTCCGTATTATAAAAATCAAAAATATCTTAAGCATCAATCCAATAAATAAGTCTATTTAAAAAAAAAGATGCAATTAATCTTTTTATATTCTATTTTTGTGTTTTTAGTCCATATTTGTCAATTTTTGGCAAATTTTAACAAGAAAACTGCAAAAAAGCAAAAAAATACACCCCTAAAGGTCGATGATAAGCTAACTCTCAAGATTTCAATCAATTTTTTTTGTCCAGATTAGAATGAAGAAATGATTATTTATAAAATTTTAATAACATCGATTTTCAAATATTAAATGATACTTAAAAAGTAATCAATTATTTTAAAATGGTGTTGCAAAAATTAAGGAAAAATTTAAATTTGAGACTATCGAAGCTGGACAGTTTGACGTCAAAATTTCGAGTATTATTCGGATAATTATTATTTTCTTTTATAATTAAACTTTTACAATTTATTAAATTAAATCTAAATGTATTGTAAATTAATAAAAAAGAAATAGTTCAGTTTAATGTAGGAAATTTCAATGAATTATATTATTAAAGCCTGAAATCTTTGATATTAATTTTATAAATAAAATTTTAAATAATAAATATATTTAATAATGAATAAAATGAATGAGGAACAATGAGATGACAAACATACATGGATAAAGAAAGAAAATTGGTTGAACCATTGTACAGGAGCTTTAACTTAGATTTTTTTATGAATCCTAAGCTGAAATTTAATTTAAAAAAATTAAAATTTTTCATTATTTTATTATTAAAATTTTCTTAAAAAGGAACTCTAGCATTTATAAATACCTTATCTACCAAATTTTGCAAATAATATTATAATATTGATAAAAGAAAATTTAAATTCCTTTCTTATTTTTTATTTTTTAACTTACCATGTTGTTTTTTATTTTACAAAGGTATTTCGACCATTAAATATTTAAAATCTAGCTAAATTCAATTCAATGAAAAAATATTGAATAAATTACAAAAGATTCATTAAAAGGCATCAGAATCACAATTTTTCTTAATAGGAAATGTGAACCCAAAAAATAATTAATTTTTTTGTGAGATTTTTTGGAGCTAATTCAAACTAAACTCCGCTCCCGTCCCCGGGGGCGAGACATTTGCTCACTCCGACCACGCGACTAATTTAGCTGGTGGTAGCAGGAGAGGCAGAAATTTTAACGCCTTCACCACATGAATAAATAAAAATTGGAAGGAATTAAATAAAAAATATGAAAAAAAGATAAAATGCTAACAAATAAATAGATAAATGTGAAATACTGAAATATTATATTCAGGCAAAATGACGCAAAAGCCTACAATGGCTGTCAACATCATCGACAAATCGGCGAAGCAATCAACGAGCACTGTGAGCCGTGCCCGTCGGGTAGAACTGCCGATGATTGGATCACTCTCTCTCTCTTAATGCGATAAGCAGTGAATGTAACGTAAAAAAGAGACAATAAAAATATTAATTAAAAAATTGAATTTAATACAAGTTAAAAAATTCGTTCGTTTTTAAATTATTACTTGATGCGCCATAAATTTTAGATGAACCTTAACTTTTATGATAAACAAGTTAATACCTTCTAAAAATAAGTTTTTTAATTGCGATTAAATCATGCAGTCTAAATTGAAAAAAACAAAAAATCTTTATCATGTTATATAAAAAAATTAAAATATCTATCTAAAAAATACTTGATAAATTTATTATTAAATAAATACTAATTTGAAAAAACATTTAATTATTAAAAATGAAATAATTAAATATTTTCTTAATTCATCATAAATGATTTGTTTTTGGTTTAAATAGAAATTTATTAAATGAAACGTAAGCATGATGAAAAGAACATTCAAGCAACATTCAACCACGAGAGAACAAAGAGAAAATAATAATCCAAATTCTAATTAAAATTTATCTATAATTTAAGTTTAAAAAATTCAAGCGAACGATATCCTATCAAAAACAAACAATAAAAAACTACGAAAAATAATAAATAATATTTTTTCATAAAAACCGAGATGCCTGGCATAAATTTTTTAACAACTCCTAAGAATTAAAATGAGTTATTTAAATACAATTTTTGAATACTTTTGATAAAATGGAAAAAAAATCTTTTAATATGTTTAAATATATTTTCTAAAACATTAGTACGAAATTTTTTATTATTTAAAAACTGATTTAATTTTTTAATGTATGAATACAAAATAATTAAATAAAAATATTTAAAAATATTTATATTGTAAAATTTAATTTAAAAATTGAATAAATTCAATAATGATTAAATATGTCAAAATTTTTATTTTATAAATGAAATCTATTAAATTTACAAAACCGATAATTACTTACAAATAGATAAATAATACAACAAATAAAGTTGAAAAAAGTTAATAAAAATGCGGAAGTATTTCATCTCGATAGTAAATCGGAGATAATTCACAAGAGAATAGATAAAATAAACATTTATTTAATCCTTAAAACCGTTAATATTTAAAAAATATTTTTACAAACAAAACTATAAAAACGAGATGCTGCCATTTTTTCAAAATAATTATTTTTAAAACTTTAAAGAGATTTAAATTATTTTATTGGTAGAGATTTATTCTTTAATAAAAATTTATTTATGTTGCTTATAATAAATAAAAAAAAAATTGAACCAAAATAAATTTAGTTGTTTTTTTAAAATAAAAGGATTTAACGAAACAAACACACTTCTGAAAATAATAATTAAAAATATATTATATTTGAATAACGAAAGAAATAGACCACGTAAATGTGTTATAAATTTTAAATATAATCAAAATAATGTGAAAAAACTACGACATGATACCGGTAAGCGCGATACGAACGTGAAAAGTTTAAAAAAAATAAATTATATGCAAAGCCCGGAAATGATTCAATTTTCTAAATTTTAATTGGACTTCCTTAAGTATTTGCAAGAAAAATAGAATTTTAATCCATATAAATAGATTTGAAAAAGAAATGTAATAAAAATCTATTTAATAAGGAAATTTATTTCAGAATTTGAAGCCTTTAAAAAGACTTTAAAAAAAAATTATTAAATAAAACACTTAATTTTCTTAAAAATTGGTTGAAAAATATTAAATTTTTGTTTAGCCAAATGTATTTCACAAACAGTTGAACAGATAACAGAATTATTAACTAATTTTAAAATATTGTATTCAAAAAATTAATAAATCAATTATTTTACAAATATTAATATAACAATTTATATATATTTATCAATGCATTTTAACAACATACGAATGAAAAAAATGAATTCCATTGACTTCAATAAAGATCTAAAATCATGAGTTGCAACAACCGAAAAATTAAAAGAAAAGTAATATTTTTTTTTAGTATAATTTCAAAAAATAAATAAATAAATAACAAAAAAAAACGCAAATAAAATAAAAAGTATATAAAATTACATAGTAATGAACTTAATTTTTAATATAATGTAATTCCAAATAATTAATAAATTAATTATTTAGCGATCACTTACAATTCTGTAATAAATTTTATTCCAAAATAAATTCAGACTATTCATCAAAAGGGGTTTAAAAATTGATAAATTTTAAATAAACAGAAATTAAAAATAAGAATAAATATATTATGAAGTCGATATTAAGTGTTCAATTAAAGAATACGCAACCGACTAAAAAGACGAGCTCGAGGCAAGAAAAATTGTCACTTTATATTATAAAAGTAACAAAAACATAAAATCATATTTAAAAAATAATAATAAATTTTGCCATTTTCGTCTGATCGCTTCAAGCATATGCTAGGCGAAATGCTCAAATAAATTTACCAGATCGTCATGACAGCACAACGAATGACTGGAAACAAGATCGTTGTTACACATTTTTCATTTTTTAACTCGAACGATCTTCGGAACAAAAATAATAATGGAACAGAAGAAAAAACAAATTATATTTGTGTCAATATTTAAAAAATACCCCAAAACAAGCAATGTAATATGTACTTAGATATTACACGATTTTAAGTACATAGGTATAAAAATTTCTGCTAATGAACAAATTTCGTGGAAAATTTTTTATTATGATTTTATATCAAATGACGGGATTCCAATTTTTGGCACAAAAAATCGTCAAATAGACACCTAAAAGGCACAAAAATCCTCAAATAGGCAAATAAAATTCTTATTAATGCTTTTTACGTAGCAAAGCACATAAAATTTTCAATTGTAAATGAAATTATTAAATATTTTAACGTTTTTCGAAAAGAACAAATTCTATAACCAAAAATTTTTAAGAAAAAAATATTAATTTTGTGAATCAATTTTTGTGAAAAATTTTAAATTCTTAGGAGTGTATTTTCGAAATTTTTCTCGGACAATTTCTAGGTGTTGTATTTTTCGTTAATGCATTTTTGTTAAGGATTTTTTCAAAAACCCTAAAATAGGACTTTAGGCACAAAAACGCCGAAATAGGCATTAGAGTCATCGTAGACACCCCAAACCAAGCGGAAAATGCTTTTTTCATTCTTATATGTGCATATTAAGTGTGCAAAGAATTTTAGGAATTTGCCTAAAAAGGAGTCCCTACCGATGACAAATTATGATAGTTTTTATTAAAAAAGGTAAAGGAATTGGAAATTAAGAACGAAGAAAGAAATAGTGCAGAAAGTGACTGAAAATTTAGTAAAGGTTTACGATTGTATAAATTTTTTTCCGTATTATAAAAATCAAAAATATCTTAAGCATCAATCCAATAAATAAGTCTATTTAAAAAAAAGATGCAATTAATCTTTTTATATTCTATTTTTGTGTTTTTAGTCCATATTTTGTCAATTTTTGGCAAATTTTAACAAGAAAACTGCAAAAAAGCAAAAAATACACCCCTAAAGGTCGATGATAAGCTAACTCTCAAGATTTCAATCAATTTTTTTTTTGTCCAGATTAGAATGAAGAAATGATTATTTATAAAAATTTTAATAACATCGATTTTCAAATATTAAATGATACTTAAAAAGTAATCAATTATTTTAAAATGGTGTTGTCAAAAATTAAGGAAAAATTTAAATTTGAGACTATCGAAGCTGGACAGTTTGACGTCAAAGTTTCGAGTATTATTCGGATAATTATTATTTTCTTTTATAATTAAACTTTTACAATTTATTAAATTAAATCTAAATGTATTGTAAATTAATAAAAAAGAAATAGTTCAGTTTAATGTAGGAAATTTCAATGAATTATATTATTAAAGCCTGAAATCTTTGATATTAATTTTATAAATAAAATTTTAAATAATAAATATATTTAATAATGAATAAAATGAATGAGGAACAATGAGATGACAAACATACATGGATAAAGAAAGAAAATTGGTTGAACCATTGTACAGGAGCTTTAACTTAGATTTTTTTATGAATCCTAAGCTGAAATTTAATTTTAAAAAATTAAAATTTTTCATTATTTTATTATTAAAATTTTCTTAAAAAGGAACTCTAGCATTTATAAATACCTTATCTACCAAATTTTGCAAATAATATTATAATATTGATAAAAGAAAATTTAAATTCCTTTCTTATTTTTTATTTTTTAACTTACCATGTTGTTTTTTATTTTACAAAGGTATTTCGACCATTAAATATTTAAAATCTAGCTAAATTCAATTCAATGAAAAAATATTGAATAAATTACAAAAGATTCATTAAAAGGCATCAGAATCACAATTTTTCTTAATAGGAAATGTGAACCCAAAAAATAATTAATTTTTTTGTGAGATTTTTTGGAGCTAATTCAAACTAAACTCCGCTCCCGTCCCGGGGGCGAGACATTTGCTCACTCCGACCACGCGACTGTGACCACCTCAATCCCCGCCTCCGTGAAAAACCATCCTTGCCCACGGTGTACGTACCATAGTTTTGTCGTCCGATGAATTGCTCCGTCCTCCATGTAATAAAATAAAAAATAATTTAGCTGGTGGTAGCAGGAGAGCAGAAATTTTAACGCCTTCACCACATGAATAAATAAAAATTGGAAGGAATTAAATAAAAAATATACAAAAAAGATAAAATGCTAACAAATAAATAGATAAATGTGAAATACTGAAATATTATAATCAGGCAAAATGACGTAAAAGCCTACAATGGCTGTCAACATCATCGACAAATCGGCGAAGCAATCAACGAGCACTGTGAGCCGTGCCCGTCAGATAGAACTGCCGTTGATTGAATCACTCTCTTTCTTGATGTGATAAGCAGTGAATGTAACGTAAAAAGAGACATTAAAAATATTACTTAAAAAATTGAATTTCATAAAAGTTAAAAATTCGTTCGTTTTTAAATTATTACTTGGTGCGCCTAAAAATTTTGGATGAACCTTTACTTTTATGATAAACAAGTTAATACCTTCTAAAAATAAGTTTTTTAATTGCGATTAAATCATGCAGTCTAAATTGAAAATAAACAAAAAATCTTTATCATGTTATATAAAAAATTAAAATATCTATCTAAAAATACTTGATAAATTTATTATTAAATAAATACTAATTTGAAAAAACATTTAATTTAAAAATGAAATAATTAAATATTTTCTTAATTCATCATAAAATGATTTGTTTTTGGTTTAAATAGAAAATTTATTAAATGAAACGTAAGCATGATGAAAAGAACATTCAAGCAACATTCAACCACGAGAGAACAAAGAGAAAATAATAATCCAAATTCTAATTAAAATTTATCTATAATTTAAGTTTAAAAAATTCAAGCGAACGATATCCTATCAAAAACAAACAATAAAAAACTACGAAAAATAATAAATAATATTTTTTCATAAAAACCGAGATGCCTGGCATAAATTTTTTAACAACTCCTAAGAAATTAAAATGAGTTATTTAAATACAATTTTTGAATACTTTTGATAAAATGGAAAAAAATCTTTTAATATGTTTAAATATATTTTCTAAAACATTAGTACGAAATTTTTTATTATTTAAAAACTGATTTAAATTTTTTAATGTATGAATACAAAATAATTAAATAAAAATATTTAAAAATATTTATATTGTAAAATTTAATTTAAAAAATTGAATAAATTCAATAATGATTAAATATGTCAAAATTTTTATTTTATAAATGAAATCTATTAAATTTACAAAACCGATAATTACTTACAAATAGATAAATAAATACAACAAATAAAGTTGAAAAAAGTTAATAAAAAATGCGGAAGTATTTCATCTCGATAGTAAATCGGAGATAATTCACAAGAGAATAGATAAAATAAACATTTATTTAATCCTTAAAAACCGTTAATATTTAAAAAATATTTTTACAAACAAAACTATAAAAACGAGATGCTGCCATTTTTTCAAAATAATTATTTTTAAAACTTTAAAGAGATTTAAATTATTTTATTGGTAGAGATTTATTCTTTAATAAAAATTTATTTATGTTGCTTATAATAAATAAAAAAAAATTGAACCAAAATAAATTTAGTTGTTTTTTTAAAATAAAAGGATTTAACGAAACAACACACTTCTGAAAATAATAATTAAAAATATATTATATTTGAATAACGAAAGAAATAGACCACGTAAATGTGTTATAAATTTTTAAATATAATCAAAATAATGTGAAAAACTACGACATGAATACCGTAAGGCGCGATACGACGTGAAAGTTTAAAAAATTAAATTATAATGCAAAGCCCGGAAAATGAATTCAATTTTCTAAATTTTAATTGGACTTCCTTAAAAGTATTTTGAAGAAAAATATAATTTTAATCCAATATAAATAGATTTGAAAAGAAATGTAATAAAAATCTATATTTAAATAAGGAAATTTATTTCAGAATTTGAAGCCTTTAAAAAGACTTTCAAAAAAAATTATTTAAATAAACCCTTAATTTTCTTAAAAATTGGTTGAAAATATTAAATTTTTTTTTAGCCAAATGTATTCACAAACAATTGAACAGATAACAGAATTATTAAATAAATTTTTAAAATATTGTATTCAAAAAATTAAATAAATCAAATTATTTTACAAATATTAATATAACAATTTATATATATTTTATCAATGCATTTTTAACAACATACGAATGAAAAAAATGAATTCCATTGACTTCAATAAAGATCTAAAATCATGAGTTGCAACAACCGAAAAATTAAAAGAAAAGTAATATTTTTTTTTTAGTATAATTTCAAAAAATAAATAAATAAATAACAAAAAAACGCAAATAAAATAAAAAGTATATAAAATTACATAGTAATGAACTTAATTTTTTAATATAATGTAATTCCAAATAATTAATAAATTAATTATTTAGCGATCACTTACAAATTCTGTAATAAATTTTTATTCCAAAATAAATTCAGACTATTCATCAAAAAGGGGTTTAAAAATTGATAAATTTTAAATAAACAGAAATTAAAAATAAGAATAAATATATTATGAAGTCGATATTAAGTGTTCAATTAAAGAATACGCAACCGACTAAAAAGACGAGCTCGAGGCAAGAAAAATTGTCACTTTATATTATAAAAGTAACAAAAAACATAAAATCATATTTAAAAAAATAATAATAAATTTTGCCATTTTCGTCTGATCGCTTCAAGCATATGCTAGGCGAAATGCTCAAATAAATTTTACCAGATCGTCATTGACAGCACAACGAATGACTGGAAACAAGATCGTTGTTACACATTTTTCATTTTTTAACTCGAAAGATCTTCGGAACAAAATAATAATTGAACAGAAGAAAATTGATACAAAAATATCTGATGATAATAAACAAGATATGTATAATTTAATATTTATCAAAATTCATCATCCCCAGGATAAAACAATAATCTGAAAAAAGTTCTGTCAATTCCTTCATAATTGGCATACAAAAAATATTTTAAATCCATATTATTTTTTTAATCTATAAAAACAAATAAATAAAAAAATTGCCTTTATGGAACATTTAGACATTGAACTAAAGTAGTAAAAATTATAAAAATTAATAACTTAATAAATGAAAAATTTGGTTCATTATTATCTAAAAATATCATTGGGAACAAATTTTTTAATTATTAATTTGCTAAAAATAGAAATATAAAGAAACATTCATAAATATAAAAGCTAATGCAGAATAGAAGAATTTTTATATTACATAAGCGAGAGTATAGAATTATTTTAATGAAAATAAATAATAAACCAAACCCTTAAATTTTATACATAAAAATATGATTGTTCAAGAATTTGCGAAATTTGTAATAACTAATCGAATAAATTAAAGCAATTAAAATTATTATATTTGATTGTTTTCAATAATTATTAAATGTAATCATTGAAAAAAAAGAAACCATTGTTGTATATAAAAAATAAAAATGCAAAAAAAAATCATTTTATTTAATTTATGGTTATCCGGGAGTAATTTAACCGAAAATTGATTAAAGAACATAAAAAATTCAATCAAAAAAAACATTCATAAATATAAAAGCTGATGCAGAATAGAAGAATTTGGATACTACATAAGCGAGAGTATTGAATTAATTTAATGAAAATAAATGATAAACAAAACCCTTAAATTTTATACATGAAAAATGATTGTTCAAGAATTTCAAAAATTAACAATAACTAATAAAATAAATTAAAGTAATTAAAATTATTATATTTGATTGTTTATCAATAATTTTAAATGTAATCATTGAAAAAAATAAGAAACCACTGTTGTATGTAAAAAAAAAATAAAAATGCAAAAAAAAAAAATTTTACTTTATTATGGATATCCGGGAGTCATTTAACCGAAAATTGATTAAAGAACATAAAAACTTTAATCAAAAGGAGACTTGCACAATAATGAACTCTACAAAATCAAAAGATAGATAATTATTAAAAATAAAATCTAATTCTTCGCTTAGCATACATACTGTTATATAGAATTATTAAAGCATTTATAATATACTATTAAAAATATTGGAATTTCAACCATATAAGGCCACAAGTAACAAAAATAAAAAGAATCTTTTTCAAACAAGATTGCCGCAAATTAAAAAAGCTCTTAAAACAAAAATAAGAAAAGCCAAGAGCCAGGAAAAATAAATCAAAAAATTTTAATTCTTATGTTAAATTGTTTAACACAAAAGCTAAAACATACCATGGAATAGCTAATATTTAATTAATAAAATAGATCACAAATATTAAGTATAAAACAGTAAATATTTTTTATATTTTTAAATTATAAATAAGAAATAATAAACATATAAATGCGTACAATCGATTTTAAATACTGCAAAACTTAAAATTAATTTGATAATTTGTAAATATTTCTTAACAATTTAAAATGAAATAAAGTATTGACAATTGCAATCAATAAAAAGAATTCTTCCTGTAAAAATTTAGTAATGAAATGGTAAATGAGTTTTAGAAATTATCATTAATTAGAGATTAATTGAAATTCAAAATACAAAAAATTTGTTAAACCGGAAAGTTTAATAGATAATAGAAATTTTTAAAGATATTTGCTATAAACATTGTTTCATAAATATATATTAAAACAAAATAAAATTTGAAGCATTTTGATTGTTAAATTAAAATGAGAGTAAATTTTTAATTAATAAAATAATAAAAAAGTATAAAAGTTTAGAATGAAAAATTAATATGAAGAAAAAACATAAATTTACTTACAAATCGCATCAAACATGAAGTCGGCCTTCATTGTCATTAATTAAAAAAACTTCTACGAATTTAAAGGGAAAAATTTTTCTCTAATTTGTAACAAAACCAAAATACTAAAAATTAGAAATAATTTTTAAATTTAATAAAAAATAATTTAAAATAGAACATGGATAATGAAAATTAAAACCCTAGAATAACTATGACGCACAAGCAGGTGCATTATTCAACATGAGTTTTTATCAAAGAAATTCATCTATCTGACAAAATGAGTATTTAAAAAGATTTTTATTGAATATACACTTTTATTAAAATTTGTTTTGTTTTAATATGACAACTTTCATTTGGCGAATTATGTGCAGGGTTTTTACATGAATTTTTCAGGTCAGAAAGTAAACTTTAAGGCGTCGAGAAATAAACATATAATAACAGTAAATAGTCTCGTAATGGACAAGAAATAATAATATTTGCTTCCAAATTAGATAATTATATAAAAATGATAAAAGGTACATATAACAAAATAATACAAAATAATATATCAAAAAACTTAAATAAAAATGACAAATAAATTATGAATATAATAATGGAAAACATCGGTGGCCTCTGATGGACCTAAAAATGACTTAAAGATAAAAACAACTAACAATATGCCGAAATAAATAATAATAATAATAATATCAAATAAATCCATTACTTTTAATTAATTATTTTCAAGATACATAAAAGCAAAACTACCTCGTTTATCAATATATAAAAATACCATTTTTTACAAAATTAAAAAAATAACAATTTAGAAATCATAATCATAAAACATTTTATTATGCAATAAAAATAAATTTCAATAAAAATTGCTTTAAGGCGTCTCAGCTCAGGAAGCAAATTTATGTTCGTCAATGCTAGAAAAGACTAGAGCAGTAATATTAAATAATAAAGAATTAAGAATAAAATATACATAAATAAATTAATATAAAAAATTAATAAATTAAATGCGCAAAATTTGAATTAACCAAATCCCAAATACAAAAAGATCACAGATTGTCACTTCTCTCTTACTTACATTAAAATCATATATTTATTAATTTATTAAACATTTTTTAAAAACCGTTTTGCATGACTAATTAATAACGCAAATGACGAGAAATAAACATATAATAACAGTAAATAGTCTCGTAATGGACAAGAAATAATAGTATTTGCTTCCAAAATAGATAATTATTAATTACATTAATGAATTAGGAATTAAGCAAAAGATAAAATGATAAAAGTTACATATAACCAAAATAATACAAAATAATATATGCTCCTTTTCATATCATAGTTATATATAAACAAGAAATCTTAAATGCATGTGAACTAAAATATCAAATGTGACACCGAGAAAATGATATGTATCGCACTTTAATTAAAAAATAAATACATACATATAAATTTACCTAATATTTATACAAAAGAAAGCGTCAAACCTTTTTTTTTTATGCACCGTATGTGCAATTTAGCCAATGATAATTAATTTAATTAATATGATAAACATTTCTCATAACAGTTAAAATTTTAAAGAAATAAAAATAAAATTAAAATATTCCTTGAAAAGTACGGAAGCAATTTATATGACTTAATTTTCCCATAAATAAATTTATGTCCATTAATAAAAAAAGATTAATTTAAAATAAAAAAATAAATCAAAAAATCTTTTACATTTGTGAAAGCCTTTTTTTATGCTGCGATATTCAATAAAAGCCTAATATAAAACTGAATTGTTTTAACAATATTTAACTTGCTTCTATTACCTGTATTCTTAAAAATTTACAAAAACTTATTAGCATTTACAAAAATAAAAACAATTAATAAAAATCAAAGACAAAAACTATTACTAAAAATAAAATTCAGCAAAACAATTAAATTGCTTGAATAGAATTATAAATATAAAACTATTATATTTAATGATGGAGAGCTCTAATTAGAATTGAAAAAAAAGAAAAATTAATTTTGAAGACTCTCAACCACAGAGGTATTTTAATATTTAAAAGTTTAAAATACTATGTTTTCTAAATTAAAAATGTTCATCTTTATTATCATGGAATATTATGTTTAAAATACTTAAATTAAAAAATATTCTTGATTGTTCGAAATATTAATTAATCAGATATGAAGAAATAAAATTGTAATGCCTTTAAAAATTACTACTAATTAAAAAAAGCTATACATTGATAATTTTTTCCAACAAAAATAATGGAAAATAAACCTGAAACATATTAAAAATAAAAATTTACCATTACCTAATAATTTTAATCAAAGTAAGTTTTGGGTTTACCTTTAGCCAATTTCTTTGGAACGTGACTATTCGAAAACATTTGAAGCTGTACGATTCAAATTTGGCACGACGAATCGACAAAAACCTATATGTTGACAACGTACTCATGGGTACACTAATAAAAATAATTGAAATGCATAGAAATATTTTAAAGATATGACTTGTTAATTTGATATTAAAATAAAAATGAATAGATCAAATTACAAAAAGTTTATTTTACTTTAAAATAAAAAAAATTGATTAAAGTAAAAACTAATTAAAACCAAATATGAATATAAAAATGCTAAAAATAAATTAAAATAAATTAGATGTCCAAATGATGAAAAGGCAGATATCCAGCCGTTTCCCCATCTTATATTGAAGATTTTGCCGACCGCGAGTTGATTGAACCACTCATTCAAGCGTGATACTGAATTTTGGGTTAGAAGAATACCAAATGAAATGCCATAATGACTTTATAATAAATTTAAAAAATGATTTAGAATTAATTAAATAAAAGAATTTATCATCAAAATTCAATAATAAATTAAATGATGAAATTAAAGCTAATCTCTTCTAATTATAATCTCCAAAATTTCGAGTTTGATTTTGAAAAGCTATGAAGAATATATTTAAAAATAATTTTAAGTAAAATTCATAACCTTAAAATTTCAATAACATAAAATTAATTTTCATAATCATTCAATTTTCATTATAATTCACATAATTTTAACTGCAGAAAGAACGGAAAATATTTTATACATTTTATTTAAATTTTTGTTATGCATATTAATGCAATTAATTAACGTTAATAATACAAAAAAGAATATATTCTACTGGATTAATTTATCGCAAACTTTGTACAATTATTTATTTTTAATTGAAATATGCAAATGACTCAAAAGATTAACTATAAAATTTGGAGGAATATGATAATGCTCAAACGCAGAATCGAAGAAATTTGGGATTTTATAAGCGAGAATATAGAATTATTTTAATGAAAATAAATGAGAAAGAAATATTTAGATTTTATACCTAAGAAAGTATGATTGTTCGACAATTTTAAAAATTTATGAATAACTAATAAAATAAATTAAAGGAATTATAATTATTTTATTTGATTGTTTTTTTATAATTATTAAATGTAATTCATTAAATAAAAGAAGAAACCATCGTTGCATGAAAAAAAATCTGAAAAAAATTATTTACTTTTAGTTATGGTTATCGCAATTTTAATACAAACTATTCTTAATGTATTCATTAATAAAACAATTAAAATTAAATAATGTTCATTACCAAATAAAAAAGATAAATATTTTAATAAATAGAGAAAAATACTGCGACATTTTTTATAACTTTAAAATTTGAAAAAAGCATTACTTTTAAATTATTAATACAGCTCGTTGTGAAATGAAGTGTGATCCCATCATGTTACAAGTGAAAATTATGAAACCTATTAGTTATTAATCTAATAGTGTAAATAAAAGATTATAATTTAACAAAAAAGAAAGTAATATAATTCAAAGAATAATTTAATTGCAAAGTATTTGATACCGATTTTGTGAAAATTATATTATAATAATAAATAAATTATAAAAAAAATAATTAATACCTGCACATCAGGGCTGTTGTAAGTTTCGCTTTTCGCCTTTTCGCTTTTTTTGGGCGTTTCACTTTCGCTTTTTACCTTTCGCTTTTTGGCGGAAAAAGCGAAAAAAAATAAACGCCTAAAGATTGGGTTTATAAAATAAACAATGGCATTTTTGTGGAAGAAAAAGCAAAAAATTTAAAAAAATTTTGAATTTATTAACCATTTTACCAAATTTTTATTAAATAAAGTAAATTTGTTATTTTTATTAATGTGTCGTGTAGTGTAGTGGTTAGTGCATCAATCTTCACATTACTTTCGTTCATGAGTTCGGTGCTGGTTTACTTATTTTAATTTATTTATTTTAATTTTATTTTATTTTTTTATTATATAATTCGTTTTTCTTGACAATAATCAGCAGTAGTTTGAGAATGTATATGTGATTAACGGCTGAAATAGTTGTCAAGAATAGAAATTAAAAAATAATATGAAGCTATAATGATAAATATATATAAGTGTGGAATTAATAAAATTTATTGGCTAAATATATAACCCGAAAAATATACATAAATATATAATTATATTCTTGATTATAAGAAATATAAATTAATCGGATATGAAGAAAAAAATCGTATTGCCTTTAAACATTACTATTTATATAAAAAAGCTATACATTGATAATCTTTTCAAACAAAAAAATGAATAGAAATATTTTAATCTAAATTGTTAATTTGATATTAAAAATAAAAATGCAAAATTCATAATCTTCATATTATCAACACCACAAAATGATCAAACTTAAATATTTTTATTTAAATTTTACACAATTTTACTACAGTAGTAGCAACTTTTTTTAATTTTATATTAATAATTTATCTCTTTTTTTAAAGAAATCACTGTGATCTTGATTTCGAATAAAAATTTATACAGCATAGCAACTAAAATATTCAAAAATTCTCATAAAAGAAAATAAAAGAAGAGAAGAATTGTTAACAATAATTAAAAATTAACATTAAATTAAAAAACTATACAAAAGAAGCTGATTCATTAAGCTCAATGTTGAAAATATAATAATTCCTTCCTCAAAGTCAAGAAATACGGAGAATATTTAAATAAAAGATTAAATAAAGAAGGTCCAAACGAACGCAACGACGAGAGAACTAAGAAAAAATTAATTTTTTTGAAACAGTATTAATACACCCCTAAGAATGATATTCGTGGATAAAGGGCAAAAAATTTATACAATTTTGAATTTTTTAACCATTTTGATAAATTTTATGAAATAAAGTAAAAATGCGAGCAATCTATTCTAATATTAATGTCAAATATAAAAAATTTAAATTAGATTTAACAAATAAATACTTAAATTTTAAAAATAATTCTGAGTAATAATTCATAAACTAAAATTCTCGAAAAAGATAATAAAAGAAGAAGAAGAATTTGTTAAAATAATTTATAAAAAACATTAAAAAAACTATAAAAAGAAGCTGAATCATTAAGTTCAATGTCAAAATATAATAAAAACAATCTTGTAGATTTAGATTAAAAAAAATTAATATACCAATTTACTTAACTTAATTATCGGACATAAATTTTTTATAAAATGTATAATTAGAAAACCTAATGAATATTTAAAAAGTAAATTAATTAATTAAAGTCCTAATTAAAATTTACCTATAATATAAAGATTTATAAATTCGAATGAAACGCTGTCTATCAAACTCAGACAGATTTTGATATAATATTTATTGTAGCTTTTTATTAAAATTACAAATTTAATTCAAAATAATTTTTTATATAAATTCACATGAAATCAATTCACACTTTAGTAAAATACAAGCCAAAAACCAAAATATTAAACTTTAATTAATAATTAAGTTAAATTAAACTTGCTTACACGCACTAATGAACCATAAATTACATCAAAACTAAGCGACCAATGTGTTTTAATGATTAAAAAAATGTGTAAACAAAATATTTAAAACTAATTCGAATTAGAAAAAAGGAAACATAAACAACTTAAGAAAAAATTAATGGATGTTATTAAGTACTTGTTGTGCCTAAAAATATAAACCACAGAATAATTCATTAATTAAAATTTTTAACGTAAAAAACAGCTCAATGGAAATGAAGGTTCACCCACAAATTTTCCAGTAAAACTGAGAAATCAATTTTAAAATATAAATTAAGATTTGAAAATATCATATTAAGGTATTGTTGTGAGGGTTCACTTGTCTTTTATTATTATTTATCTTTATAAATTATAAAAACCTTCTAAACATAATTTAAAATATTCATTATAACTCAGATAAAATCCGCATTTATTCAGCTGGTAATTTGGTAAAATAATTTTAAAATATTATTATTTTCTTGCAAAAAAAATTACATTAAAAATAAATAAAGCGATTTTAATGAAAAGCAAATTATAAATATTAATATAGTGGTAAGAAAAATAAAACACACACTTGGTGTTATTCAATGAAACAACTTTTAATATATGAATATAATAAAAATAAAAATAAAAATATAGCTATTCTTGATAATTCTATTTGAATATATATTATCAAATCAAAGTTTAATTTAAATTTTACAACAATATAATTCATTAAAGCAAATAAAAAAGCTTATAAACATAAGGCTAAAAGAACCAAAAAATCTCAATAGCTTAATGCGCGGGAAAACATTCAACCAGTCGAGAGTTTATAAAAATTTAAAAATATAATTGAACTAAACAGAATTCAATAAAAACAAAACACTTTTATAATTAGGGTAAAAAGCAGTAAGATTAAAGAATCCATAATAAAAACGAATTGAAGCTTAAAAATTTATATTCTGACTCCAAAGAAGCCACATACGCCAATCTAATCCTTTACCTTTATATTTATTTCTATAGTTAATAATTTAATAATAAATTTGAAAAAAATAAAGATCCATAATTAAATAGATATTTGATAAAATTCAAAGTTTTGTAAATAACTAATTTCTACTTGAATTTTACTTTTCTTTGTTTTGATAAATTATATGAAAAGTGGCTTATTGAATTTATTTTAAAAAGCAAGTGTGAAATAACTCAAGAGTACTCATAAATATTAATTAAATCATTGAATATATTCAAGAAACATTTAAAAATTGATAATTGGTGCATATTTCACGACTTTATTTGCATACTATGCGTATATTTTGGCCACTTTTCGTACATATTTTTTGCAGCACTGCAAATTATAATAAAGAAACAATCTGAAGATGAAAATAAAAGTAAAATATTATTAAACAAATAAAATTTTAATTTTAAATTGGAATTATATTATCTTAATCTTAACAGCCAATCAATGATATTTAAGAGAATCTATTAAATATGAATTATCATAAATCTAAAAAGGCAACAATAAATAATTTAAATTATCAAACATTGGCAAATATTAAGAAGGATTTCTCGGAAAAAAAATCGTTAAAAAAAATGGACGAAAATAAATAAAAATATCAAATAATTAGAATTTAAAAAAGCTAAAAGAAAAATTATTTATTTATCATTTTTAAAATATTAAATTGCTTCAATAATGACAACAACGCATTTCACTACAATGCACTGATAATAATTGGAAATGACGATCAAGAATATTTTAATTTTAAAAAAATGAATATTGGAGACAAAATTTTCAATATAAATGTAATTGGTCAAAATAATTTTTATATTTTTTAAAGTAATTTTCTTGCAAATAAATTTCATTTATGAAAAAGGTGATAATTACGAGCATACAATAAATAGAAATTTGGAAATTTTATCAACAAATTGTTTTGTTTATACATTCTAACAAATATTAAAAAAAAATTATGAAAATTTTAATCCAATTAACAAATATGAACAACAAATTTAAATCCTAAAAATATGGAATAAACTGTAAAAATTAAAAAAGAATAAAAAGAAAAATTTATTCTTTTTAAATTTCCTTTTGCTTTGGCAAGTGGAAAGATAAAATAAAAAAAGAAAAATATTAAAACTAATACTAAAATGTTAGAGTAAAGCAGAGAATTTAATGCTATAAGAAAAATTAATTCAAATTTTATACTTAAAAATATTTTAAAAGATAATTAAATAATTTATGGAATAAAAAGAACTATAAATTTTATCAAATACACTTTTATTTATTCCACAAATGCAATGTTTATATGCCTTGAAGATGTGAATAATAAAAACAATAAATAGAGTATCAAATTACCTAAACTAATTAAAAAGAAGAGAATAAAATTATTCAATTAAAGAAGATGTGATTAATTTTATAATATATTTGTTCGGAATAAAAACTAATACATTAACAATTAAATGAACAATTATTTTTGAAAATAAAAAATTATTAAATTAAAAAAAAGGAATAATAAGCTTTGAAAAACACAATAATAAAATATTTTTATTCATTTTTATCAACAGAAGTGCGAAAGAAAGGTACAACCCTAAAACAGGAGGAATAAATTAAAATATTTAGCGTTTATAAAAAAAGGGATTTATTTTTTGATTAAAGTTTAAATGAATTATTCGTTTACCAAACTGTAATATAGAATTATTAAAGCATTTATAAAAATACTATTATTATATTGGTATTTTCTCCTATAAGTATACGATTAACAAAAAGCAAAAGTACTAACATATTAATAATTAAATTAAAAAAAGGAATAATCAGCTTTGAAAAACACAATAATAAAATATTTTATTCATTTTTACACCAGAAGTGCGAAAGAAAGCTACAACCCTAAAACTTATTTGGTTATAATTAATTACAAACCAATAATCAATTTTACAAATAAAGCTTTTTAAAATTTTTGTATTTTTATTTTTTAATTTTTATAAAATTAATTCGCTAATGCAAATTAAAGAATTATATAACTACCATCATTTTGAACTAATGAAAAGTTCGTTCGATTATTTGCTGATTCTTTTGTTAGTCTCATTAAGATTAATTGGCATTTTTTTTGCGTCCAAGTGGCGTTTTTGGTTATTTATTTTTTTCCGCGGCATGAGTTCGGTGAGGAACGCAAGAAAAACAAGTTTTTATTCAGTTTAATGATTCTTAAAAATTTTATCAATATTGTGTAACTCATTTATTAGTAAAATAAATTTTCAAATTTTGAAGAAAAAATTTTCACAATACAGTATAACAATTTCATGCTTTTAAAAATTTACATAAACTAAAAAATATGGATTCAAAAAAAGAAAAATATTTGAAATTATCTATATAAAATTAACGACACATCATTTATAAGAAGGATAATAAATGCTATAATAATAAAATTCAATAAATAAATAAATATTATTATTATTAATATATCAATCGATTAAAAATGATTTATTTAGAGATTGTTTAAATTAGTTAGCATTAAATAGCAGAAATTTATGTAATAAATTGAATAAAAAGCCAACTAAACATTATCTTTTTAATATCTCAATAGCTCCATAATATGGAACCAGTGGCAAAACCGAGAATGGGTTCTGTGCGTCGATATCATAATAAAATGAAAAAATTTAAAATAATTTATTAAAAGATAAATAAAACTATTTATTTAAAAAAAAAATTAAAAATTTATATGAAAGAGAATTGTGAAGGACAATTCTGAAGATAAATTCAATTTAAAAGTAAAAACAAAATTAAAATCCATTTAAGACCTCACCTTCAAACAAAAAGAAAAACTAAAAATAGATTTTTAATTAATAGATCAAAGTTAATTGGATAATTACCAAGATAAAAACCAAAAATGTAAAATATTTTTAAATAAAATTTAAATCAAAAAATAATAATGTTGTTTTGTTTTCAGCAGCAATATATATATTATTAAAAACGCTATATATAAATATTTTTTTAAATATTTAGAAATATTAATGAAAATTTGTTAGATTAATTGTTTCTTTTTCTTTGGGTGTAATTAGAATGGAATATATTCGAATATTCTAAAAGAGAAAAATTAAAGGTACAAAAACTAGTAAATTGCAAAAATCATAAAATATTTTCAAATTTAAGTATTATTTGAACATGCCCAAAAATAAAATTAAATAACATTTATTGCAAATAAATATTAGGCCCAAATAATCTGGATAACAGGTGGCTTTTTACACGATGAAACCAAATTAAGTAAAACTCAAAATTTTAAGTCGAAAAATTATGGCTGCTATTGGCATAGCTGTGGGCGATGTTTCGACCCTGAGGACCAGCTTGAGGATGGAAAAACATGGCGTTAAATATTTTTATAATCAAAGTTACGCTTTTTAATTGCTAAAAATCGATAAACAGGTACCTATACTGTGCTAAAAATGCTGAAATAAACTCATAAAACTGGAAAATGTCAAAAAGTGGTGAAATAATTGCCTAAAATTAATACTTTTGTTTCAATATATAAAAAAATTTTCAATTAAATAATTGACAAAAGCTGAGAAATAAATTAAAAATTTACTTTAAAATTGATATAGTAAAATCATCTACAAATACAAAGCGGTAAATGATAAAATAACGATTAATTAGTGAAAAAAAGGAGCACAAATAAAGCTCTATTGCTGTAAAGTTTTGGTATTATAGAGTCAATGATTACACCAAAAATATAAACCTAATAAAATCTTAAAGAAATTATTGAATAAAAATTAAAATTGAACTTTTTTATAAAATGCACAATAAAGAATAAATAATATTTTGAAATAATAACTTTGAATTTTATAACAATATAACACATTATTTAAAAATCAAATAAAAAGGCTTATAAAGTGAAAGCTAAAAGAGCAAAAAATCCAATGATGAGTGGTAAAACATATGTGTATGGGAACAAGAATAGTTAGCTCTTTATATCAGGGTTACCCTTGAAAATTTCCCGAAATAAGTACATCGCTGGTCAAAAAAAAGTTTTAGGGGTCAAAAATAAGTACATTTTTTAAAACACGTTTCCACAACTTTAAATCGCATTTGTATTCAACAAAATCAAGAATTAGCAACATATTTCTCTCCGCCAACTATTTTTTGCGACCTTGAGCTAATTTTTAAGACAAAAATAAAATTTTTTGGGGGCCGGCGGTGCCGATATGCGCCGCCGGGGAAATTTTTAAGTATTTTTAATGAATTTTGTTAGGAATTAGCCAAATTTTTTAGAAATTTCCTCTTTTAAATGAAAAAAGCACTACCCTAAATCAGAACATTTCTTAGAAATAAGAACAGATACACCCCTGCTCTAATAGACGCCGCCGGAAAATTTTTTTGTAATTTTATGCGATTTCGTAATGCTTTGGTCAAAAAATGACAAAATTACGATTTTGAGCCAATTTTTTTTAAAGAGAATAAGAAACCGCCGAGAGAAAAATTTGAATATTTAACTGAATCTTGTTAAGCTTTTGCATATGTATTAATTTGCTTCAAAAAACATTTCTCTCAAAAATTATCATTTAAAAATCTAAATTTCTCTCTGAATCCAAAAAATAAGTAAAAAATAAGTACATTGAGCTCAAATAAGTACAATACTTACAAATAAGTACATTTTAAATTTATAAGTTTTGGACCCTCCAAATAAGTACAATACTTACAAATAAGTATAAAGGGTAACCCTGCTTTAAATACAAATTAAAAGATTAATAAAAGAGCTTAAATGATATATTTATAATAAAAAATAATTAATACCAGAAAAAAATTGCCAATTGGTCACTAAAAAACGATTTTATTAAAAAGGTGCACAAAATATATGCTTAAAAATTAAAAAAAAAATATATGATTAAGCTTGACCAGGCATTTCTGGCCTTCAATGAAAGAAGCAAAGTACCTTATGCGTCGCTTCTACAAGATAAAAATTTAAATGAAAAATGTGCAATTAGATGCTAAATAAAAGTCTAAACGCTTAAATAAATTACAATGGAGGAAACTCACAACTTAGGTATTTTAGGTGCTTCCAAACTATGCGAATATAATGTACTTTTTATATACAAATTATTAGAGCAGTAAAAAAGCTGAAAATAAAAGTTTTTTTTTGCAGCATTGCAGCATTCTGTAATCACTAAAATAAAAAGAGAATAATTATTATGAATATAGGTAGAATATATTAAGTCAATTGAAAAGTGGAATGTGTATCACGATCTATTATATACAAAGAAAATTATTGAATAGAAAAATTAAAAATTCATGGATTCATTATCAGACATATGTTGACTGAAAAAAGATATTTTATGAATATAAATAAATTATATTATGATATTAAATAAAAATTTTAGTAAAAAGTTTGTTTTTTTAAATTTCATAAAGAAAATTAAACCAAATCAAGTTTAAAAAAATTAAAATAACAATCAAAAATAAAAGTTTTTGAAAAGTTCTGTAATAAATATATTATTTTCGAAAAAATACTATTTAAAAAGAAAAAATAAATAATTTTTATTTCGTCATGAAATAAAATTCCTAAACCGCCCAAGATTAAACAAAGGAAAAGGAGGGGTATACGAGGGCTGAATTAATTATTTTAATAAATAAAATTAAAAGCTTTTTAATATTGAAAATATTTAAGAAATAAATATTTCCAAAAAATAATATATGAAAATAAAAAATAATTAGCAAAAAATACAAAATTTATGATTCACAGCAAATTACATGTATTTCGGTTCATCAATAAATTTTTAAATTTATATTTTAACGAAGAACAAAATGTAAAATAAAAATAAAATAAAATAAATAATTTATTTTATATGTATTTTATAGAATTAATAAAATTAAATGAGGATTTTTTGGTCCAAAATGATTATTTTTGCCTGCCAAATGATTATTTTGAAATTTTATATTCAACCCTAATATTAATTATGTTGTATTTTTTGTTTCCCTCAACAATGTTTCTAAGCAATTAACTTTAGAAAGAAAAGTACAGTATATTTGTGTCAATTCTTAGCATAATTCACATTCATTCGCTCAAATTTTACAATTTTTCTTTTCTAGTTTACAAAACCAGGGCATAAAAAATAAAGAAATTGGATGTCTAAATATAGCACACATCTATTGCAGTAAAATGAATTTTTTCAACCAGCTTTTTATTAAAAAGTCTTTTAGATCTTATATCTTTTTGAACCAAACTGAAACAACCCAGAAACAATAAATTATAAAACAGTAAAAATGACATATTAATGTGAATTTGTTGACAGTTTAATCAAATATATTATAAATGAAAATTAAAATATTATTATATTTACTGAGACAATTCATCCAAATGAAAATTTAAAAGTGGATAATTATTTTAATATTAATGAAAAGAATCTGGAAGGCACATGCAACATCTCTAAAAGTTATTAAAATAAACGAATGCAGCAAAAAGAATTTTAAACATTTTGTTTGAAAATAGATTAATTTTATTTTTTAAAATTCTCAGTGAAAATTGTATATATAAATATCAAAAACAAATTTTTGTTCTTGATCATTATTATCAAAAAGAAGCCATGTTTTCGAAGTGCAAAAATAATGCAATTTAAATTATATAAATTAAATATTGTTTTGATAAAATTCTATTTTATACAAAAATTAAATTATTACATGTAATAAATATGTATGAAAATAAAAATATCAACGTATATAGAGTTTTTGAACATAAAAAATCTGTAAATAAAATAAGAAATATATGAATTTATATAAGACTATTTGTAAGGTTAATTTTTTGATAGATCAAATAATTTTTTTTGTTAATTTTGGAAGCAAAGATTCGTAATTTACACAGTACATAACCGTAATCCGTAGAAAAATGCTGACCTGTTACCCAAGCATAATTTATTTAAAACCCAAAGAATATTTATTGAAAATTTTTTGTTAATTTGAAAAACCTAATTTATAATAAATATTTGATAGGAAATGAAGTTTAAAATTCTTTTAATCTAAGAAAGCTGCTTCGGTAAACAAAAGTACAAATCAAAATAAATTTTCTAGGTAAAGTTGTCTTAGTGAAATGATTAAATATTTATTGTACCGAAAGGATATAATTTAATGTTTTAAAAAAAATATTTAATAAAAAATAGAATATTTTTGATTTAAAGGATTCATTAAATCATTTAAATAAAAAAAGAATTATTCCTTAAATCTATTATCCAAATTATGTATAAAATATTGTAAAATTGCGAAAAGTCGAAACTTTTGAATTTTTTCTTAATACATTTTACAGGCTTGAAAATCTTTTCCTATTTGTAAGTCTAATAGAACATATATTTTTAAAAATTATATTGAATATTTTGATATTTTAATTAGTGAAAGTAAAATAACTATTAAACTGAGAAAAAAGTCATAGCTCCAACACGTTTTGAGTTGGATTAGCGAAAACCTGCACAAGATTCGAGCGCAAGTTTACTAAAAGAATATTGATAATAATACATATTCATATTATTATTTTGGAAGAGAATGAAATAAATTATAAAATTCTCTATTTAATGCTTTAAACAAAGAAGACCAATAACAACTATAAATTGAACAAGAAATTGTTGATATTTCAAACAAAAACAAAACATATATAAAAAAAGAAAATCTATGCGGGTATAATTTTCGAAAATCTCGAATATGGTGCTGGGAATATAAGACCCGTCGTATTCTAACAAAGAAAATTAAATATTAATAAATTACATAATATTCACCCAAACGCGAATAAAAAACATTGATTTAACCCCACAGGTTCAAAATGCTTTGTGATTTAAAAAAATAAATTAATAAAAATATAAATAGAACATCATATTGGTGGAAAGATTTTTTGCGTGGTGATTTTACGTTTTTTCTGATAATTGAAGTACAAGAAATTAATTAATAAAAATTTTTAATAATAATTAATTTTTAATAGTTAGAGCTAACTCCGAGTCCCTCTTCTGCTCGAAATACGAGAAAAAATGTATATAAATAATTTTAATGGAGAACTAATATGAAAAAAGATAATAATAATTTTTAATGGAAAAAAATATATTTGTATAAAATTGATAAATAAGAGGAATGAAAGAAATAATGTAAAAAAAAAAAAAATCAATTTTCGTCATAATACTTATATATTTTTTATTTCAAAATTTATATTTAAATTAATTCACCATTAATTTTTGTGACAATGGTAATTAATTTAAATTTATATATATCAAACAATCCTTCTCGGTAAATCAATAAAATATTTTGACTTTAAATTGGTATATAACGTCAGAATTTTCGATAAAAATTTATTTAAAGATAATTATACGTTTAGTAATAAAAATTGATAAAAATAAACAAAGGAAAATAAAAAACAGATCATTGCCATTGCCAATATTACATCGATCACAATTCATCAGACAATAAGCGAAGTTACTAAATTAAATTATCAAAAAATTGTTGAAATATTATTTAAAACATATGGTTTTAGTTCGTTTAGACCCGTTCTCGTGGAGTTGAAAATAAATTATATTTGACAAAATCATTTATTTTTCATGTTTTGTGTCAAATATGGTACAGAATCGGAAAGATTACCATTTAACCAAGAAGACCAAATTACGGAGGCGTTCAATCTTGTGGGCTTTGGTTTCACTCAGCTCCCTGCACAGGAAGGAGTTGTAAGAAATTTAATTAATTTACATTTTTTTAATTAATCAAATTATGTAAAAAATTTTAATATTTAAAATATTTTTGAATTTATTGTTTGGTTTAAATACAAGGTGTGGGATCTTGCTGAGGTAACCTTGAATGACGAAACAATATATTCCTGTTGGATGACGTTGATGAACTACCTAAATCAGACCATCGTCGATGTGTGTTCCCAAAATTAAATAAAATAATTAAAGTGAAAAGGGGTTTTTAATATTGAAGAATGATTTTCATTGATTTATTTTCCCTTACTTAGAAATTTTTAAATTCTGCGTATTTTTGAGAATAAATTCCATTTCTAAAATCATTTTTTATGCAATTAATAATTTTTCATTATTTATCAGAATTTCTTTATTTATTTTCGATTATTTAAGGAAAAATTTAAAAGATTAGCAAAATGATTTAATATTCTTTTAATCATATGATATATCAAATTTTAAGATTGAGTCCGGCAACCATCCAAGTGCCCCTGTTCCAATTGGCGCTGGAAATGTGCCAAATGTCGACTGTTCACCAAACTCTGGATCTACATCTTCAGCATCAAGCGAATGAATTTTTAAATGTCCATAAATACAAAAGTTGCTAACTTTGGATTTTTAGAAAACATATAATCTTCATCAGTTTCGACGGAAATTTTTTCGAATAAATGCGAATAAACAACTAAACATCAAAAATATTTAAGATATTTATTAATGTAATTTAAATCGCTAATAACGATGAAAGCCCATAAATTAAATGTCGTTGAAAATTTAAGTCTTGAATTATTAAAATTTTGGCGCTATATGGAAAGTGGTCCTTTTTGAAAATTTTTTCACTTTTTTTGGTCAAAATTTTTTTTGTTTAAAAAGTCCTGAACCAAGTACCCAGGGGTTTTAGAACAGTTTTAAATTAATAGAATTTTTACTGCTAGACAGTCTTTTTGAAAACTGAAATTTTTCATCATATCCTTTATTTTTAGTTTGTCATGGAAATGTAAAAAAAATCAACAATTGTCTAAATAATGTATGAAAAAAAACAAATTTGAATATAAAAGATTTACTTACGAACAAAATTATAAAAACTTAACGTTTTGCCATAAAAAGACTTTTACAAATTCATCAAAATTGATAAATAAACGTCTTATTAAAAAAAATTAAATAAAAACAAAAAGTTAAACCTCATAAAACAATTAAGCATTTCTTAACTATCCTCTGTTTATAATTGCTCAAGAAAGCAAATATTACGCATTTTCATTAATAAAAGCTTGAATTAAATAGACATATATTTTTCCAATAAAATATGTATAAAAATATCCATTAAAATTTTTATCTATCTTAAAAACAAAAAATAATCTAAAATTAAGTGTTCAAAGAAAGAAATACGCAACCGACTAAAAAGACGAGCTCAATGCAAGAAAAATTGTCACTTTATATTATAAAAGTAACAAAAAACATAAAACGAAATTAAAAAATTATTAATTTATATATAAAATAAAATAAAAAATAATTTGTATAACCGAAAATGATAAATTAATTTGTTGCAATTAAAAGGGGTCATCAAATTTTAATAATAAAAATAAATATATTCTAGTGGATTAATTTATCGTCAACTTTAATTTAATTTACGGAAATAAATATTTAAAAAAATAATAAGAAATTTTGCCATTTTCGTCTGATCGCTTCAAAATAATGAAATCTTAAATGAAATAAAATTATGAAATTCTATATTTTATACAACGCATGAGTCAAAAGTCGCAAAAGTACACTAAATATTTAAAAATATAAACTCAGTGTTCAATTAAATAAGACAAAAGATGCTCAAATAAAATTTTACCATAGGATCGTTGACAACACAACGAATGACTGTGAACAAGATCGTTGTTACACATTTTTCATGTTTTAACTCGAAAGATTTTTTGGAACAAAAAAATAATTGAATAGAAGAAAATTGAAAAAATGCCAAATTATAATAAACAAGATATTTATAATTTAATATTTATCAAATTCATCATCCTCAAGATAAAACAATAATCTGAAAAAGTGCTGTCAATTCCTTCATAAGTGGCATACAAAAATATTTTGAATCCATATTATTTTTAAATCTATAAAAACAAATAAATAAAAAAAATTGCCTTTATGGAACATTTAGACATTGAACTATAGTAGTAAAAATTATAAAAAATTAATAACTTAATAAATGAATAATTGGTTCATTATTATCTAAAAATATCATTGGTAACAAATTTTTTAATTATTAATTTGCTAAAAATAGAATATAAAAAAACATTCATAAATATAAAAGCTGATGCAGAATAGAAGAATTTGGATATTACATAAGCGAGAGTATAGAATTATTTTAATGAAAATAAATGGTAAATAAAACCCTTAAATTTTATACATGAAAAATGATTGTTCAAGAAAGTGAAATTTTTTAAAATAAAAGATGGAATAGAATCTGAAATAATTAATGTTAAGCAATTTTTCTTAAGCTTCCTATAAACACCAATTTAAATAATTATAAAATTGAACCATGATAAAAATTTCCCTAAATTATAACAAGCAAAGGTTATTACATATCAGACGATTTATTTAAAAAATGATTTGATGATAAAGCGCTTTACTGCAGAAGAATATCACCTTGAAATAGTATCAGAGATCATTGACAAGAGAATAATTAAAATATACATTTATATAACCCATAAAAACAATTCATTTAAGAAAGGATTTGTCCATGCAAACAATGTAAATATGAGATGCTGTATTTTGTCAAATTCAATAATTTATTAGTAGAGGTTTATTCTATAATAAAAAATTAATTTATTGAAAAATTGTATTAATTTAAGGACAAAAGATTAAAAAAAATTAATAAATTACATCGCTTTTTCTCAAAGTTTTAAGTACGATTAATTAAATTTAAAAATTAATGAAAGAAAATTTGAAAACAAATGAAACATATTCAATAATGGCAAATCTTCTGTGGCTGGCAATAAATATCTCATAAATTTCGAAACATAATTAAAATAACTACCGATAGAGAACAAATTAATAAAAAAAATAGTAAAAAGATACGACACGAGTACAGGAAAGGGCGGCATGACGTGAAAATTTTAAAAATTAAATTTAAATTATAATGCAAAACCAAAAACATTAATTAATTACTTTTGCGTTAATTTTTCATATTTTACTTCGGCCGCTTATAAAAGATTATTTTGATGAAATTACGATTAAATAGTGATTTGTTAATGATAAAAATGAACACTTTGGTGCACATGAGTTTGAATTCATTAATTAGAAATCATCTTTTCATTAAAAATATGCAATTTTATACTTCGAATATATAAAAAGTGATCAGAAAATAAGAAGAAAAAACATTAAATGTAAAAATTAAGACAAATTGTGCATCTCCTACCTGTTAAAACAAATACAATTAAATACAAAATTATTTATTGAAATTAGTCAAATAAAAATTTAATCAAATCAAAATAGGAGATAAATACGAGAAAAAAATTCCTCTATCGACAAAACTTTTAAATATTTTCATAAAAAACCTCAGCTGCTGGAGATTGCGGCATTGCTGGAGGCTCTGTCGGCACTGAGTTCTGTTGCTTAGTCAAAACAATTCAATGAAATAATGAATTACTAAATAAGTCAAATAAAAACTTTAATCGTGTGCATGTTGATCATCTCACGTGTTAAAATTAAAGCAATAAATATAAAATTATTTAATAAAATAACCAAAAGAAAATATTTCGTGCTCAGGATGGACCACGCAGAGAATATTTATACTGACTTAAAAAGGTCAGATGAACCTTAGCTTTTTTTCATAAATAGATTTGTAAATAAATTAGCATCTTTAATTAATAAAAAAGAATATTATTTATATTAAAAGACAGTCAGATTCAAAAATTCAAATCCGTTTTTTACTAATATATAATTTATTTTTCCTTAGGCATTACACATATAAACAAATTAAAACATTTAATTCAGAATATTATAATAAATTAAACAAAACAATGAGAAATTTTAAAGGCTGTTGAGCACATTATGAATAATGAAAGTACACATAAAATATTATTTTTTTTTCGTATAGAATCCTGTAATTTCAAATTGAATACAAATTTTCATCAAATATAAAAAATGAAATGAAGTATTTTAAATAATAAAAAAATAATGGGAAATGAAGATAAAACGATGATTTTATTTCTACATATAATAAATAATAGAAACTTTATTAGATAAATAAGAGAAAATTAATTCATCTATCGATCGAAATTTGAAAATTTAAGAAAATATTTTCATAGAAATAAAAAATTAATTTTTTTTCATAAAACAATTCATTCTAATATAAGTCAAAAAATAAAGTTAATAAAATTTTTACGTCTACAAATGAGCATTAAAAAATTAAATAAAAGTCAGGTTGGTTAACGCGACTTAAAAATCAACAAATTACAAAAGAATTCATAAGCAAGGATATAAAAGTTGTCGACGGTTAAAGCGGAGTCTATTAAACCGATTAATATTAAAATGAAGATATTATTACAAAAGCAAACTTTATTTTATAATTTCTCGCAAATAATATACAATAAAACTGAAAATACGAAGTTTTATTTGCAAAAAAAATATCGAAAATAATTAAAAACTTATCAAGAAATTTTTTAATACATAATAATTAATTTAGTTCTTTTTTTTTGTATTTATATTCTTAATAATTTAATAGCAAAATCTGCAATTTGAAAAAGAATACCCAAAAATGCATTGTATACGATTTATTAAAAAAAAATTCACAATGCAAACGGACTTTACAATTTTATTTTTATTTGTTATAGTTTTCTTTATATTGTAGATTAATCAACAATACTTACTCATTGGTAATTTTAATATCACAAAATAAAAAGAATAATTAAACTTGAATTAAGAAATAATGGGTCACACGTGACCAAATTTAAGATACATTTGTCAAGATAATTTTTTTGAATCAAACAAATAAAGGTAAATTAACATATTAATTTGAATGAATGAAATAAAATTATAATTTTCTTACTGGTATCACACAGAATTTTTTTGAACGATTTTAACGAATTAGATATCGAACGATATCTTTTGAGAAACACGTATTTTTGTGAGTTTTGTTTTTTATTTCGGGCAAATATTTTGGCCTTTTTAGGATTTTTGGCAAACAGTTGGTTAGAGCAAATTTAATTCAAAAATTATCGTTGATTTACATATTTATGGAGAAAAACGCAGATAAAAGAAGATGCAAATCTTGTATTAATCAAATAAAAAAATATATTTAAAAACCTTAAAAATAAATTAATTTAACTTGAATAAAATTACTCAACAAAAAGATAATGACCGTATATTAATATTTTTTCTTTAATTTACATAATTTAACTGCAGAAAGAACGAAAGATATTTTATATTTTAAATTAATAATATGTCATTGTGTAATAAAATCAACATTAAATGAAAAACAATACTGAAGAAGCTGATTCATTAAGTTAACATAAATGGCGAAATTATAACAATTCGTTTCTCAGAGTGCAAGAAATACGGAAAAATATTTATATTATTAAAACAGCTATATTAATTTAAAAAGCTTTAATTAAAAAAACAAATAATTGATATTTAATTCATCATAAAAAAGATTAATTTTTGTTTAAAATTATTAAATGAAACTAAAGCTGATGAAAGAAGCGCTTCTATCGCGACTTGAGAACAAAGAATAAATTAATTTCGTTTGAAACAGTATTAATAAGTACATAATTGAATATTATTAAATAAAATACATATTAAAATTAATAAAAATACTAACAAAATTAATCTCGTCGATTTAGATTTTGAAAAAAAGAATATTGCAAATTACTTAACTAATTATCTGACACAAATTTATTATAGAAGGTACAATTTTAAAAAATTTGCCAAAATATATCATTTATATATTTTATTTTTCAATCAGAAAGATGAATCGAACAAATAGTAAAAAATAAATGCAGGTAATGGATTATTTAAAAAGTAATTAATTAAATATTTCAAATTCTAATTCAAATTTACCATAAAAATAAATAATGAAATCATGAATGAAATAAACTTATAAAATTCTAGATTTAAAAAAATAATTAACTCTATGTTCATTTAAATTATAGAACAATTAATTTATCGTTAACATATTCTTGAGCGAAATGCTCAAAGAAAACTTTACCAGCAGATGATCTTTGATCTGCACAACAATCGCGTATTAATAGCTGGGAACATGTCAAGTAATTTGAGAAAACCTCAAAAAGTTCAAACTTAAATCAATGACAAGAAAAAATAAAATAATTAAAATAAAATTTCTTGTTAATAAATTATAACATACCTCATTAATTAAATATTAATAACTTAATTAACGTTGTTAATGCATCGGCCAAACTAAACTCGATTTTCTCATATGAAGAAACAAAATTAAACTACTATAATTTGTGAGTACAAAATGCCAAACACATGTCCACGAAATCACAAATATTTCAAATTTTATTAATAAAAAAGAAACGATTAAACAATAACATTTGAAATTAAGTGTGTTGCAAAATGAAACATTTAACGAAAATACAATTATAACAAGATATGGAAAAAAGGCAAAGTGCAAGAAATTTTTGTAGTCGACAGAATAAGAATTAATAATTCTTTAAATAAAATATTGTAAAATCACAAAGAAATAATGAAAACAATTAATTTTGTTGACTAAGTTTAGTAAATAATATTTTTTGTTTGCGTAATTATATAAAAAAATAATATGGGGTTTATCTTACAAAGATTAAATTATGAACTAACTTGTTAGTAAATATCATTAATATTAAATAAAAAAACATCTTTATTGCCATGACATTTTTTTCAAATCACCGAGAATAATAATTGGTAAATAAATTAATCTATTGTTAAATTGAGAAACAACAGCCTTTCACTAAAATAAACATTTGATATAGCGGTCCTAAACTCGATTTATGATCAAGTTTATTTGTTTATTCAATTATAAGAATTTAATTTTAGTGCTTTAATATAATAAATCAACAAAGAAATAAAATAAAATTTAATTATTTAAATGAATTTGAATCCAGCAAAAAAAAATTAAGCATTTAATATTGTTTAAAAAATAAATAGATAAACAATATATTGACTAAGAACATTTTTACTGTTAGATCGCGAGGGTATGCACAAAAATAATTTAAAATAAACAACGGAACATACTTAAAATCTCAACTAAAAACCACAAAATTTAAAAAATTTAAAATAACTTTTTAATCTGTAAAAGAAAAAATATATAAAGAATAACATTTTATATAATTTTTAATTGCGTGAGATATAAAAAGAGAAAAGAAAGTGAATAGAAAAGTAAATAATAAGAAATGATGATTGTTTCAAAATTAAAAATATTAAAACCAGATTAATCATTCTCAGAAATTCGAGAATGGCAAACGCATTCAAACATGGCATCCAGGAAACAATTTCTCAGGGGATGACAACAAGAATAAAAAAAGCTGTCAAACTTTCATCCTTAAAAATCTATTAAAATATATAGCTAATTTATGTAAAATAAGTTATTAAATAGTCAAAACACTTTAAAATGTCAACATATTTATTTTGCTAAAGGAACAAATGAGCAATAAAGGATTCTAAATGGATAATAAAGGATAACTTTTTTAAAATTATGCATCGAAAAAAAGATTCACTCGATGAAATTCTAATCCCGGGATTTAATAAATAAGCAAATATTTTCATGCCGAGAAAGCTATTGGGTTCAACAATAGATATTCATGGAAAGTATAACAAATTCAGTAAAATAAAAATGATTGTTGTCGATAAACTATTATATACAAAAAAATATTATTCTTCACCTAAATAAATTATATAGAAATATTTTATCATTTTAAATAAAACATTAAATAAAAATTTTTTACCATTAAATAAAAACATAGAATGAAAAAATGAAACATTTATATGCTAAATATATTTTATTTCATTAATTAACATTTGTTAGCATACATCAAATTTGTACTTAAAAACTAAATACACCAAAGAAAAATAACAAATCTTTACTGCATAAATTTTGAATTAATCACAGGCCTCATTTTATATAAATAGTGCACTTATTGAATATAAATAAGCAAATGGGCTAAATAAAGAAATATAAAAATTTAAATTTAACAATAATTTGAATATGATATTAAAATAATTTTTTACATAAAAGATAATGCATAAAAAAATTCCTTCTTTTTTTCGCAGTAAAATGTATTAATATGATTTAAATATAACAATTAAAAATATAATCACTCTAAAATTAACACTACCTTTAATTAGCATCAATGAAAATAATTTAACCGTAAAAATATTTTTAATGTAAGTTGTTCAAAAGTTTGTAGATAACAAGACAAACTTTGCATAAAAATACCAATTTATTGAAAATTATAATTAAAAGCGCATAAATCGGGAGTAATTAAATTGAAATACCTACAATTTATTGAACATTAAGAAGCATTTTTAACAAACAAATTTTCAGTTATATCGAAATGGGAGCTCGCTTTGTTCGGTACTTTAAAATGAAACTAAAATTTAATAAACATATTAAATTTAATATAAAAATTAAAAAACATGCACTTCAATTTTTTTAAAATCTGAGACAAGACGAAATTGGAAACTCCCAGTAAAAAATAGTATATTAATCATAAATTAATTTTAAATTGATGAAAAGGGTAAAAAATTAATTTTTTTTTATAAATGAGTATAAAATAAATACATTAAAACTGATTAAATTCAAATATGTTTGTATAAAAAATGGCTTCTTTTCAAATATATGAGTCAAAAAAATGTTGGATTATGTGTTGCGTAGAGGAAACGATATTGGCTCGCATGTTCATAATTTCGAACACAAACCAAGATAATTTATTTAATATTTATATTTTTAAACACTAATTAGTGAAGAAATTATATTAAACTAAAAATTATAAAACTCGAAAAATATTTAAAAATAACCAATATCCTAATTAATATAAAACTTAAAAAAATATCCAACTGACTATTAAAAAAATAATGACAAAGAAAAAAAATTTAAAGTCCCTAGAGATTTTAATTACACTTTTTGTCTCAAATACTTTCAATATTAAAAAAATAAATAAGATAAAACAGTGCAGATAACTTATGAAGAAATAAAAATCTATAAAAAAAATTCAATATAATAATTTTCATTAAAACATGCTATAAAAGGAGTTTAACATACTGCTTCATTAACTGAATAATTAAATTTGTTGAGAAATAAAATGAACTGATTAAAAAGTATTTTTGAAAAAAAGGAAAGGTTATAATAAATAAAAATTCATATAAAGATTAAAATAAAATAATAAATTAATTTAAAAATTTATAAAAACATACAATGCAAGGGTCAAACTACTTAAAAATAAATAAAATATTAAGAAGGACTTTTATACTAAATAAAAATAAAAATAAGGTACATATTTAAGTTATTATATTTCCTAAAATTAAAGTCATAAGAAATATATATATTATATATATAAATCATATAAATTACAACAAAAAAGTGAAAAGAACCAAATAAGGATGTGAGCAAATGAAAAGAAATAATTTTAATAATAAATACCAGATTTAATCATTAAACATCACAAATTAATTATATAGAATAAACACAATTAAGAGACAGAAAACTAAAAAAAGAAAAGCACATTATAACAAACATATAAAAAAGTTTTGAAACCTATTTTGTTCCCATTTTTATAACCCTAAAAAGAAAACCTTAATTTATATGGGTTAATGGGTGCTAGGTCAATCCAAAAAAAAAAACAGTGTGGGCGTTAAAAAAACTCAGTGATTGATTGGTCATTTTCCGGAAGCCGATCGCACCATTTTCGGGGAACAAAAGTGCCTGATCCGGAACCCGGACTGGCCCGGTTAAGAACAATTTTTTGTTCAGTTTTTCAAGGGCTATCTTTCAGGCCGGGTCCGGTCCTTGATCCATTGACCTGGAGCCCGTCATGGGTCGGGCACATCTGCCGGAGGACCCTCAGCTTCGCCCCCGACGCTGTCGATGGCCAACCCAAGCTAAGCGTGCCGGTACGAGCAGCGTTTTTTTCAGTTTTTAGCTTGTAATATTAAAATCAGAATAAATTTTAACTGTCGAGAAATTTATTGTGGAAACGACAACCAACGCAAGAATAAACAAAATATTCGAAAAAGATAAAAAAAGAAAAAGCACATATACAAAATAATAAAAAATAGGTGTGAAACTATTACTCGTATTTTTTATAATTGAAAAAAAAGAAAACCTTAATAAACAATGCCAAATACATTCTTAACAAAAGCAAAGATTATAGTGCGCCTATTATTTAGAAATATTGTTATATACAGAAAGTTTGTTTAAAAAATATAAATTAAAAAGTAACAATATAAATTGGATAAAGAAATTTAGAAATAAAAAATTTAATTTGGTAGACAGTCCACAATTTGACAGTCTTATTTTGTAATATTAAAAACTGCGTAAAA
Source organism: Heterodera schachtii (assembly GCA_023374025.1). Classification (NCBI taxonomy): domain Eukaryota; kingdom Metazoa; phylum Nematoda; class Chromadorea; order Rhabditida; family Heteroderidae; genus Heterodera; species Heterodera schachtii. The sequence goes on from SIJG01000005.1 coordinate 766,455, forward strand.
TTTTAATGCTGAGAAAACTTACTATGGAAGCGTCAAACAATGCAAGAATAAACAAAATTACCAAAAATTTACTGTAATAAACCCCAATTTTTTAAGTTAAAATTTCCTACAATTAAAGGTGTAAAAACATAATATCAAATCAATGTATATAAATTTTAACAAAACGCTAAGGAATGGATACAACACACTTTGAATTCTTGTAGTGGGCGAGAAATTAAATTAAATTTTCGAATGAAATAAAATTATTAAATTCTATATTTGAAGCTTAAATAAAATTAAATATTAATCAAAAAATATAATATCAAAAATTCAATCCGTGGCACTTACAAGAAAATGAAAAATTGCATAATATTCAAACAGAGTCTAGTCAAAAACATTGCCTTATTCATACGACAAATGTTTAAACGTTTCACTGCTAATTTAACTGTTTTTCAGCAAGAAAATTTTTAAGCTAAAAATGGCTCTTACGGACGAACAAAAAATTTTCATTTTTAAATGTAAGCAGAAAAATGGACGGACGCCGAATTGCATAAGGAATCGAAGGAACGGCAAGTATAAATATAACAATGATATAAATTTAAACAGCTGAAGAGTACAAAGATGAAATCTAAAAAATGGATTCTGGGACATGAGTTGGATTAAAAAAAGGTTTATGAAAAAATTATTACAGCTTAAGCCCGGGGTTAAATTTCATTCCTTCTCTCTCATGGCCCTAATGAGAGCCGTTTGGGTTAGAGATGCCGCGCTATTGAGGCGTCTGGTTATCGAAAAAAATTTTTTTAAAGAAAGTCATTGAGAGACGAAAAAATGTGGCTAATAAAGGATACTTGAAATGGAGGTTTAAATAAAAACTAAATTAATAAACATTTTAAATTATAAAATAAATTAAACATAATAAAAAATATAAATTTGAGTATGCTACTAATCATGTGAAGGAGGAATACATTAAAGATGTATCATGTGCCATGAATAATTAATTTTCGGCAGTTTTTCTAATTTTTTTTTCTTTAGCTGCCTAAAAAATAATTAAATTAAACAAGCATTAAGATTTTCAAATCAATACAATAATTTATTAATTATTAACGCAAATAAAAGATATTATTATAAGTAAATAACATTTATCACCTATCTCTTGTTATAAATAAAATAATTTAAATAGAAATATAAACACTTTAAACGCATTAAATAATTCGTGCAAGCGATTTAAGTCACCGTAATATATACGCGAGATCTCAACAATTTGAAAAAAATGAAAAGCAATAATTGTTGCAAATTTTATTTTACAAAATAAATATAAGCTTATCTTCCTTTCTAACAGTAGAATAACATATTAAAAAAAATTAAAAACATAAATTAAAAAATTCCGATTATTGTTTTATATTAAATAATTATCATTCAAAAATTCGAGGTATCTCATGGATTAATTTTGGCGTTTTGGCACATAAAATTCACTAATTCGTTATTGTTTAAAAACAAATTAGCAAAAATGGAACATTTTACCCCCGAGTATCTTCAAATGTATTTGATTTGCTATTATACGGTCCAAAATTAAAAAGAATTAATTTTTCTTGGCATTTTATGCATAAAAACACCGAATAAAATTATTTTATACATAATTTACAAAAGGGATAAATAAAAATTATATCAAAAATAAATATTATAAGCAATAATAAAATAATTATTAAAAAAGAATAATATAACAAGGAAAACAAATACTACTGTTTAAATTGCGTGTATAAGTAAAATCTAGCGAATGTTAAAAAAATATTATAAAATACTACGAAAAATAATATCTGTTTTTTAATCCGGATCCAAAGGGGAATCAATGAACACGATTATATACATTTTATCAATAAATTACTAATATTTAAAATAAAATTTGACATTGCTAAAAATTATTTTACATTGCATTTTCAAATTCAAATCGCACCATCACTACTCATAAAGATTGTACATCTCTTCACCAAAATACATACATATATGTGCCTCGTAAAAATAACAAATTAAAAATTAGCCACTGCGATTCATTCGACAAATAAAAGATTATTTTTGCATTTCGTCAATGTATGTTTATTGAAATAAAGTAAATAA
>SIJG01000005.1:772408-786018 GCA_023374025.1 Heterodera schachtii
AAATAATTTTTTTTTGTTTGTTTTTTTTGCAAGAACTTTTTTAAAATTTATATTTGAGCAAATTTAAAAATTCTCGTTCCCGGCCAGGGCTCTGGTCAAAATTTGGACCGGGAACTTGGGCCACGGCTAAACAGAGATTTTGGTTTCACCATTACCGGGTTTATCGCCGGTCCCCGTTTCCGGGTTTTTCAAAATTCCGGGCCCTAGTTTCCAATAATCAAGAGGCAACATATTTTTTTAATATTTAAGTTTGAGCCCATTGTAATTGACCGTACTATGCGGCATGAGTACGAGAAAAACCTTTCCAACGCAACGATTGTCAGCGGGGAGCGCCAGACTGCTGGAATTGATACACCTGATCCTGAACCACTTTATACGATGCTTGAAAATATTATCCAAAGCGGTGGTGCAGGTGTTTTTATGTACATAACCGATTAAAAAAATTAGAAAAAGAAGAAAAGTTGGGTTTTAAAAGTCTGGAAACTGACACATCCACATGCATTTCCATGTCGAAAGGGATAAAATAAAGCTGCCATTTTTAGTAAAATTTGACTATATGCTTCGATGAGCACTTATGGCCGAATTTCCAGACTTCTTTAAGAAAATTGTGGACCATTCCGGATTTTTTTACTAGTACTACCCCAGAGGGAACTATAAGAGAAAATAATGATTTTTTTTTTAAATCCGTGATAAGCAATTTTGACTGAAAAGAAACTTTAACAATTGATAGATTTTGGAAAAAAAGGTAAAAAAAAACTCCCACGCTTTATCCTTATAAAATTAAAAAAATCCAAATTGAAATTGTATTAATTTTTCACTTTAGCCTCATTTAAGTTAAAATGGGTCAGCCCCATTACTATCTCTGTCAACTTATCCAATATTTATAGGAACGTCAAAATCGACCACCGATTGATTGGCTAATTCGTCAGCGGATGAAATTTTTTCGCTATTAATCATTGTTAATTCCGTGCATTTTAACCCGCGGGGGGAAGTTTGGGCATCGGAAAGTTTGGGCACCAAATTATGGATTTAAATATAAAAATGTATTGTCGAAAATTATAATCATCAAAATTTAAAAGCATAGTAAATTTAATCAAGTTAGGAATAGAAAGTTTTTAACGGATATCCGCTCAAAACGGGACCGAATTTTTTGGTATGTATTATTTGTATGATTACAAGCTGGGTCTGTTCAAGACAAGAATTAACTAAAATTTATTTTATTTTCACGAAAATAAAAAATTGAGCACAGGGGTGTTAAAATTTACAAAATTTTAACAAGCTTTATAACATTTTACAGGCTTATTTATTTTTGGAATTCCATCTTATGCCCAAACTTTCCAGTGCCCAAATTTCTGGTGCCCAACCTTCATGTCGACGTTATGAAAATTGTGAATTGATTCATCAATTTCATTTTTTACTGCTAATCACAAAAATGAGAAATAAAATAAAAATCCTATATAATAAAGATGAGTGTATGTGTGTATCCGCCATGGTTTGAATGGCGTGGCGTTTTGTTATTGTTTTGCGTAAAAAAATGATTTGAAAAATGGAAATGTTTGATTTTGTTTTTTATTATTTTTGCGTTAAAAAATGATTTGAAAAATGGAAATGTTTGATTTTGTTTTTTATTATTTTTGCGTTAAAAAATGATTTGAAAAACGAAATGTTTTGTTTTGCTTTTTTTTCATTTTTAGTTTTGTTTATGCTTCTGCAAAAAGAACTCAATGCTTTTGATTTGTATTTATTCTTTTATTATTTTGTTGTTTGTATAAGAATAAGTTTGTTTTTCATTTTTGTAAACGATCATGTAAAGAAAAAAGCATTTTGTTTTTGTATCTGTCTATTTTTAGATTTACTTTTTCATGTTTCTTATTTCTCAAATTTTGTTTGTTGTTTTGATTGGTATTATTTGCATGAAACAAAATATGTTTTTATTTATGCTTAATGTTTATTTATAAAGCTTTTCTTTTGGTTTAATTGTTATTTAGCCAAATTGTATTGATTTTAGACTTCAGGTTTATTGTATTAATTCTCTGCCGATTCGGCAAATTTTAAAACCCGTAAAACCCCGCACGGTCTGCCGGTCGGCCATTCAGCGTTTATTTGGACCTGTTCTGGAACTAATCTACCGGTCGGTCAGCTGTCGTCCATTCAGTTTGCTGAGAATGAGTTTGTGTTGTCAGGTTGTCGGGATTAGTTTGTTTGGGATTGATTTTGTTTTCTCATGCCTAATTATATATGAAAAACTTTAGAAATAAAACCCCGAATGAAGAAGGCAAATTGTTTTGTTGGACTGACTTTACACATGCTGTTGGATTGAAATTTGGTTATGGTTCTCAAATGCTGCTGTTATACAATTTAGCGCAGAAGATGGACTCATGTTTCTGGGAAACGTGTAAGTTATTCATCCTAAACTTTAATTTGAATGTTTTAATTTGACTGTTTGAAATATTTTGAATTGTTTTGAAGTTTGTGTGGTTTATGTCAGTCAACCACATTAGTGTGGTGTGTGATTTTAATTCGAAAATAGTGTGGTGTGTGTTTTTTGTTAACACAATAGTGTGGTGTGTGGCTTATGTCAGTCAACCACATTAGTGTGGTTTTTGTTAGACAATAGTGTGGTGTGTGGTTTATGTCAGTCAACCACATTAGTGTGGTGTGCGGTTTATGGCACATTAGTGTGGTGTTTGTTTGACAATAGTGTGGCTAATGTTAGTCAACCACTTTAGTGTTGTGTGTGGTTTTTTAAGACAATAGTGCGTTTTGTGTCAGTCAACCACTTTAGTGTGATGTGCGGTTTTTGTTAGACAATAGTGTGGTGTGTGATTTTAATTAGACAATAATGTGGTGTGGTTTTTTGTTAACACAATAGTGTGGTGTTTGGTTTATGACAGTCAACCACAGTAGTGTGCTGTGTGGTTTTTGGTTTGACAATTGTGTGGCTTATGTTAGTCAAACACATTAGTGTGTTGTGTGGTTTTTGTTAGACAATAGTGTGGTGTGTGGTTATGTCAGTCAACCACATTAGTGTGGTGTGTGATTTTAATTAGACAATAGTGTGGTGTGTGGTTTTTGTTAGACATTAGTGTGGTGTATGAGTTATGTCAGTCAACCACATTAGTGTGGTGTGTGCTTTGTGTTAGACAATAGTGTGTTGTGTGACTTTGTGTGACACATTAATGTGGCTCATGTCTTTGATAAAACATTAGTGTTTGTTTGGTGACTTTAGTCTGACACAATAATGTGGGTCATGTCTTTGATAAAACATTAGTGTTTGTTTTGTGACTTAAGTGTGACACATTAATGTGCGTCATGTTTTTGATAAAACATAAGTGTTTGTTCTGTGACTTTAGTCTGACACAATAATGTGGCTCATGTCTTTGATAAAACATAAGTGTTTGTTCTGTGACTTTAGTCTGACACAATAATGTGGCTCATGTCTTTGATAAAACATAAGTGTTTGTTCTGTGACTTTAGTCTGACACAATAATGTGGCTCATGTCTTTGATCAAACATTAGTATTTGTTCTGTGACTTTAGTGTGACACAATAATGTGCGTCATGTTTTTGATAAAACGTTAGTGTTTGTTCTGTGACTTCATTATGAAATTTTCTTTGTAATATGTTAAAAATTAGCCAAATATAATTATTAAGCAATGAAGTGCGTACTGGGCTGACCATTGGATCTCTTCAAAAGAATAATGGATTTTGTTATTGATTAGTGATCGTAAATTTTAAATAAATTAATAAATTTTATGTTATGAATTTTATTCATCTGATTTTCATTTCAATACCTTCATCTTTTTGTTTTATTTTAAATTAATTTTCAGGTATTTATTATTATGGCTTCAATAAATGATTTAGATTATGTTCGAGATTATGATTATGTTTATGATTTAGATTTTGATGAAGTTGAAGAAAATGTTGAGATCATAGACCAAGAAAATGAAAGAGATATTAGAAATTATGATGTACTTGAAGAGCATAACTATGCTAAGAGACCAAGACACTTAGATGATGGTCCCAGCCAGGGATTAGTGAATTTGGATGTTGAGGTTGCGGGGCCTTCCCGTATGAGTGATAGTCAATTTGAAGAAAGAAGACTTGAGAATTTGCGAAAGAAAAGAGAAAGAGATAGGGTAAGGTGGCAAAATAAGTCACAAGAGTCCAGAGATGTGCGTTTAGCACAGATGCAAAATAGAAATAGTAGTCAAAGATCACAAGAGAATGCATATGAACGCCGCTTGCGCTTAGATCAAAACAGAAATAGAATGAGTAGTCAGAGATCAGAAGAGAATGCATTTGCGAAGCAGTTGCGTTTAGAACAGAATAGAATAAGAAATCGAGTCTCTAGACAAGGGATTGTTAATGTTTATGCAGCAGGATCTTATGAGAATGCACATGAAAATAAACTTGGACCTATGAATCTTAGATGTGAGTTTTGTGATGCTTTGCATTTTATTGAAGAAAAAATAAATGGCCGAGGAAATTCATTCAAGGATTGCTGCCACTATGGTAAAGTTTTTGTCCCAGAAATTCCTGAACAGGATTTTCCTGAGGAATTAAGAGATTTATTTATGAAATTTGATGCAAGACATGGAAATTTTTTGAGAATATTCGACATTTGAATAGTAGTGTATCGTTTGCTTCTATGAACCCGTTGAGATATAGATATCCGAATAACCGAGGTCCGTATTGCTTTCGCATTTACGGTCAAGTTTATCATAAAATGAATTTGGCTTTGAATCCAGAAGATGGCGATGATCCTGCTTATGGGCAGATTTTCATCGTAGATACAGAGCAGGCAATGAGAGCAATGAGGTATGCCAATGCCGAAGTTGACCCACAACTGCTGAGAACTGCTTATGAAGTGATAAGGAATGTGAACCCATTTGCTGAAGCTTATGTAATGATGAAAGAGGAAGAAAATGATGAAGCTGAGAGAGCGAGAAATGAGAACAGAGAGCCAGCCGTGATCAAACTTTTGTTTGAGACCGGAAGGCAATTGAATAGACGTTTGGGGTACAATGTACCTCGAGCGAATGAAGTTGCTGCAGTTTATGTACCCGGGGCTGACGGTGAAGTACCCAATGCCAAGATTGTAGTGAGAGAACATGGAAAGGAATTGAAGATTTTGAATAGTACTGATTCAATGGTGACTCCAATGACTTACCCGCTATTTTATCCGCGTGGTACGCTTGGTTGGCACCCTGAAATGAAGCATAGAAATAGTAACAGAAGAGTTACGAGATTGCAGTATGTATGTTACACATTAGCAATTAGAGAAAGAGAGTTTAACCCGATTTTATACGGTGGAAAACTCTTTCAACAGTATTGTGTAGATGAGTATGTTAAGATAGAAGGAGATCGAATGAACTGGATAAAGAGTAATCAGAAAAAGATTTTGGCTGATGCATATAAGAACGTAGACAATATGTTAATGAGACGAGCACAAGAAAGAGGCTTGCCACTTGGAAGGAAGGTCATTCTTCCTCCAAGTGTGACAAACAGTCCAAGATATGTTGAGAAGCATTTCCAAGATGCAATGGCCGTTGTAAGGCGGTTTGGTAAACCAGATATGTTTTTGACCATGACATGCAACCCACAATGGGAAGAGATTTCTGAAAATTTGTTTCATGAACAGACATCAAGTGATAGACCAGATTTGGTTGTCAGAGTTTTTAATTTAAAAGTTAAAGCTATTATGAATGAGATAGCCAAAAAAAAGATTTTTGGTGAAGTAATTGCATGGATGTATCCGGTGGAGAACCAAGGACGGGGACTACCGCACATCCATTTGCTTTTGACATTGGTAGAGCAAGACAAATTGATAAATGGTGAAGATGTTGAGAAGAAAGGAATTAGTGCAAGAATACCAGACAAGGAATTAGTCCCTGATTTGTTTGCTTTGGTGAAAAGATTTATGATCCATGGCCCATGTGGTGATTTGAACCCAAATTGCCCATGCATGGAAGAGTTTGTTGACAAAAATGGAAAGAGAGGAAGGAAATGTTCTAAGGGTTACCCTAAAGCATTTCAAGAAGAGACAGTTGTTCTTGAAAATGGTTTGGCTTTGTACGCAAGACCAAATGATGGAAGAACTGTTGAAGTATTTGCAAATGGAAGAAGACATGGTTTAGACAACAGGTGGGTTGTCCCACACAATCTATACCTGTTGAAAATGTTCAAGTGCCACATTAACCTTGAAAAGGTTAATAGTGTTAGTTCAGTAAAGTATTTGCATAAGTATGTGCATAAGCCACCAGACAGAGCAAGATTGGAATTAGAAGAGAAAAATGACCATGATGAAGTTAAAGAGTTTATTGATGCGCGGTATGTTTGCCCGCAAGAAGCAGTGTGGAGAATATTTGAATTGCCTATGTATGACCGAAGTCATTGTATTATGTCTTTGACTGTACATTTGCAAGGAGAACACATTTGTTATTTTGATGAGAATATGGGTGAAGAAGAGATTCGTGAAAAAATAGCGAATGGGTCAGAGTTAATGACTTATTTTGAATTGAATAAGACAAATGCTTTGGCAAAGACTCTGTTGTATCATCAGATACCTGAGAAGTTTTGTTTTAAGAAAGGAAAATGGACCGAGAGAAAGCTACATTTTAACACTATTGGCCGAATGGTAAAGGTGTCACCGGCTGAGCCGGAACGATACCACCTGAGGCTGTTGTTGTTAAATGTGAAGGGAGCATGCTCCTATGACGATTTGAAAACAGTCATTGATGCGAATGGCAATGTAAAAGTTTGTGAGACTTTTTCATCTGCCTGTTTGGAAAGAGGTTTGATTAGAAATGATGAAGAGTGGAAAAGAGCCTTAGAAGAAGCTGAGAGTTTTGAGATGCCTTGGAAATTGAGAGAGTTTTTTGCATTGATTTTAGTCCATTGCAACCCTGCCAAACCGGAGGAGCTTTGGAATATGTTCAAAGACTCATTGTCTGAAGATTTTAGCAGGAATTTTAGAAGAGAAATAGCTAATGCTAAAGCGTATAGAGAAATTGCACTTAGCATTATGAAGGCTGGAAAAACGCTTGCCGATTTTCCATCCATGGAACAGATAAATGTAGATGATGATGTTGAACAAGTATTTGATCTAGCCGAAGAATTGGATTTGGGACAAAGAAATTATGCTTTGATGTATGATGAACAGAGGAAAGTTTGTGATGAAATCTTGCAAAGAGTATGGAATCCTGTAAATGAACCCGCGTTCTACTTTCTTAGTGGACCGGGTGGAACAGGAAAGACACATGTGAACAAGACAATTGTACATATGTTGAGAGGTCAGAAGAAAAAAGTTTGTACAATGGCTTTTACTGGCATTGCAGCAACTTTGCTGCCTGCCGGAAGGACCTTGCACAACAGATTTGGACTTGCTTTAGATATGAGTAATTCGAGTATTAGTCCAAGATCAAAGGCTTGGCAAGAATTGAAAGATACAGATTTGTTCATTTGTGATGAAGCGCCTATGATAAATAAGCGCGCAATGAGAACATTAGACGAGAAATTGAAGGAGATCATGAATAATGGAATTGCATTTGGTGGCAAAGTTATGCTTTGGACGGGAGACTTTCGTCAAACCCTCCCAATTCAGAAACATGCCACGAGAGCTGAGATGGTTAATTCAACCATAAAGAGAAGTGAGTATTGGAGATTAGCTAAAAGATACCGATTGACAAAGAATATGAGAGCTCTTGAAACAGAACAAGAATTTGCAAAAGATTTGTTAGAAATTGGAAGTGGAAAATGGAACAGTGAAAATGATGAGATAATTTTGCCTGAGGATTGCATTAGCAATGGTGATTTAGCAGATGAGATTTTTGGAAATTGTATTGCTTCTGAGAATTGGCACGAAATGGCTAAAAGTGCCATTTTAGCACCGAAGAATGTTGATGTTTGTGAAATGAATAATAGAGTCTTGGATATGTTGCCTGGAGAAGAAGTTGTGTACACCAGTATAGACTTAGCTCAAGATGAGAATAGACAAAGAGCAGATGACTATTTGGATGAGTATTTGAATGCTTTAAACCCTTCGGGGTTTCCACGGCATAAGTTGAGACTGAAGAAAAATGCTATTGTTTTGTTAATGCGGAATTTAAATATAGAAATGGGACTTTGTAATGGTTCGAGAATGAAGGTAGAAGAAATGCATCCGAATTTGATCATGTGTAAACTTTTGACTGGAGATAAGGCAGGTCAGACTGTGTACATCCCTCGGATCACGCTTTGCTGTTCTGAAGATTACCCTTTTGACTTGCATAGGCACCAATTCCCGTTGGTGTTAGCTTTTGCAATGACAATTAACAAGGCCCAAGGTCAAACCCTTGAGCAAGTTGGCATAGATTTGAGGAAAGATGTGTTTAGCCATGGTCAATTGTATGTGGCTCTTTCGAGAGCAAGAGCTTGGAATAAGTTGAGAATTAAATTAGATGATAGTAATTTAGAGAGAACGGTGAAGAATGTTGTGTACAAAGAGTTATTAGATAACAGTGATTAGATAATGTTTTGGATTTAGGTAGTATAGTATTAGAATTTTGATTCCACAAATCTGTTGTCTTTGGATTGTCAAGACAGTACGAAGCACTATTCAAAGTAAGTCTTTCCTTTTAACTTCATAATTCTTTATTCAAAAATTATTGTTTACAACACATTCGTAATTCCTAGCGGTTGCGATGCGCCGAAGGCGCATTCAACCGCTAGTAAAATAAAATAAAATATAGCCGAAGAGACAAATTGTCAAAATTAAAATTTCATAATAAACCCTGAAAATTAATGTCAAAAGGTCCCGAATAATAAGTGCAAATTTAATGTTATGAAATGGAGCGAATAAAGGTTCAAATAAAGAGTTAAACAGCAGAAAAATGGGCAGTTTAAATAAAATCATTTCTTTCTGGTGTTTCGTTTAAGGCAATTATTTTTTACAAATTTCTTTTTTTAATAGTGGTGCCTGACATAAATGGCATGCTGGTAGGCCGGTTTGGCTTCAGATGAGCGTAGGGCTACAATTCACAAAAAAAAAAGTTAAGCGAAGAGAACAATAAATTTTTTTCATTATTTATGTATATTTTGTCGATATTTTGGCATTATGCCCATATTTTATTTTCATATTTTGACATTTTTGAAAATTTGAAGAGAAAGATGTAATAAAAAACGAAAATCCACTAAGCATCAATTTTAAATTTTTTTCAAAAAAGTACATCATAAATAAGAAAATTTGATTCCTTTACCTTGGTATTATTATTTTTTCATTATCATTGGTTTTAATGACCTTTTGGCCAAATTAATTAAAAAAACAAAAAATTTGCGAAAATTTTGTTTTTCTTGAATTTCTGGTTAAGGGCTTTAATTTTTTGCAAAGGCCAATGACGCACTAAAGATATCTAAGGTCATAAATTTATTGTTTGAAACACCAAAATTTTAATCAATTTGAAAAAAAATAATAATTACTGTCTGAAATTGTTGAAGTTCCTGTTCTGTGTCCACAATTAGCACGATTTTTTAAAAACACGAGTATATGAAAAATTGGAGCCTAAAATGAAGTGATACAGTGGTGGAAAAAAAGTTTTGACACAAGAATCTTGAGTAAAGATGATTAAAAATTCGTAAAAATTTCAATTTTGACTGAAATTTTGCTGATTATTTGAAAAGTCTTGACTCAAACATAAAGAACCAACTTATAGATCATTTAAAAATCTGAGATTATTCACACTTGCTTATATTTTTATCCTGATCAAAAAATTCTTTTAAGATCAGATCACTCCTTCATGGTGATCGGGAGACATAATAACGTTGAAAATAGTGAATTCGGAAAAACCCTAGGAGGTTAGGAAATTCCCAAGGAAAATTTCGATAATCCCATTTTAAAGAGCATAATATTTACTACCGAATTTTCTTAAGTGGTAGGGCTACGACTTGACACAAAAAATTATACCTGGTTTAAATGCTAAAAATTATAAAGGAATGATGACAGGGAGAGCAAAATCACGAACCCACAAGCCCCGTCGAAGATTTTGAAAACCGTGATCCTTTGATTTATCTTTGAGCGTGCTCATATCACTTCATTTTTGGCTCCAATTTTTCATATACTCGTGTTTTTAAAAAATTATCGGTACTGTCGAAATCACAATTTTTCTAATACAGTCGAAATCACTTATTGTCGAATTCACTCGTTGTCGAAATCACCGCAGACAGTGAAAAAAAGCGAAATAGTTTATTGTCGAAATCACTACTGTCGAAACCAATCACTGTCGAAATCAATCACTGTCGAAAACACCTGGTACGGTTTTTTTTATTGTTTAAAGCCAGAAATCAAATCCGTTTAGCCATTTTTATCAACAATTACTCACAATGAATTAATTACATAAACATAAAATACAATGGAAATGGACGAATTTGCGGCGAAAAAACAAAGGTCAAATACATACAAACAAACAAAAACACGATACATATGAATGGCAAGTGCCAACATCATTTCGGTCACATAATCGCATCAATTAATTCATTTCTGCTGCTATTGTTGCTGACCACTTGACCCGGGAGAAGCGGCGTCGAGAAGACTGAAAAAATAAAGAATTTAAATTGCATTTAAAGCTCATTCAATTTTTATGGGCCCAATGGAATTAGATGACTTCATCCAATTAACAATACTTTTCTATTTTAGTAAAAAAAAATTTTTTTTCAAAAAATATACTTGATCTTGAAAAGGCTTTTTATTTTTTAATCTACCAATTAAATTTTCTTTTTTTTTAATTTTTTATTAGAAGTTATTTTTTTCCCTTTTTTCTTGTTATTTTTTCTTAATTTTTGATTTTAAAATTGTTTTGTTCACCCCTCGTCGAATCCGCCGTCTCTGATCCAAATGTTAATCCGTTTCGGTCGAGCAGCATATAATTCATTCCACACACTTTTCCACTTTCCCCAATCCCATCCAATTGGACAACGGAAAAGCTCAAAATCATCAAGGTCATATTGCTCCAGTGCCAATTGCTCCCCAGTCGCTTCGTTGATCAGAAAGAATGGCACAACGGAGCCAATTAAGCTGGAGGAAAGCGTCAAGTTAATGTGGAAAGTCACTGGGGAAGAAGCATTTGAAAATGCCTAAAAATGGGACAAAAATATACAACAAAAAAAAAACCAATGAAATAGGGCGGCAAAATCGCCGATATAAGAGGCCAGCTCAGTCTGGCCAACTCCGTCTCACAATCAGCAAAATTCAAAAAGCAATAACTTTTTTTCTTTGTTGGTTGACCAAACTTAACAAAAATTGAGTATCATTCTGAATGATATCAAGATTGTTGGATATCCGTTCAACAACTTAACAATTTATATTGACACTCTCAAAGTTGGCTCGGACTGAGTTGGCCCGTGCCGACAATCACCGTTCTGAGCAGTTCCATAGAAGCCGTCCATTGATCCACCGATAAATTCACAAGGCATTGGAGCCACTTGGGCACACCATCCGGAAGAGGCGTGAACAACCATTTGGCCACCGTTTCGCCATCCGTCGCATTGGCATTGTCATCGGGCAGAAGAAATTCGGCAAAAATGGCGTCATCCGAATCGACAAAACGAAGTGATGGACAATCGGTGAGCATTGATGGGGCCAATTGGCACATTCGACGAAAAGTGATGGCGTTCATAAAAATGGCACCAATTGAATCACGGAACATTGGCCAAATGTTGCGCAACACAAATTCCAAAATGTGAATGTCTTCAGTGATAATGTCAAACTCCACTGAATAAGTGGCGGCGAAAGAATGGTGAAAATGGCTGAGAAAAGTGAGCACATTTTGATCGATGTACCTGAAAAGTGCCATAAAATGTGTGATGATCATTGATCACAAATAAATTCCAATCTAAAAAAATAAAAAATTTTAAGAAAAAAAATGGGCAAATTTTGAAAAATGGACCCCAAAATGGGCAAGAAATATTCGTTTTTTGGCGAAAAATGGCTCCATTTTCCTGCAAAACACACCTCCTAATTCAGGATTTCGAAAAGTGAAAAATACACCACTAAACAGCGATTTTTTTTAATTCAGCCCCCCCCCCCCCCCGAGGCCAAGGGTTTGCCTAAGCGCTTGATCTAAAGAGTTTTACATGATCTGAATGTATCCGCAGAATCCGATCACTTTGTTTGGCAACGGTTCTTGCGGAATTGGCAAAGCTTTCCCATCGGATTTGACAATTTGCATTTTCTTCGTGCCATTTCTTTTAATGTGCCATTGAATAATCAAATCGTTGTTGGTCAATGCCCATTTGCGAGTCTTGAAATGTTCGTCCACATATAAGTCAAATCGACGGCTGATCAATGCAATTTCTAGGCCAAGTTGATAAGGCGAAAGAAAGTCGAACACCAAAAGCCAACAATCGGCAGAGATAAAGCTGAAAAAGTGAAGAATTTTATGAAATTTTTAAATTTTTAATTAATTTTTTACATTTTTTTGCGAGGGTGTCGAAGGCTTTTGACATGATCAAAAAGGGACCAAAGAATGCTGCCACAGCCGGCCAACAGAACAGTCACGGCATACATACTGAAAAATGAATTGGGCAAATGAATGAATGGTAAAGTGAAGAAATCCGAATGTGAAATTTAGTTATTTTTGAGGCCGATGAAGCCAAAACCTTCAACATTGGTTTTGGAATTGTTTAAAACCTTCATCAAGCAATTTTGGTCAAAAGTTGAGCAAAAGAAATGCGAAATGTGCGGAAAAAAAAATAAACGTACCGAAGTGCTGAAGAAGGCATTTTTGTAGCAACAAATGACCGGGGAAAATTTCGGTTAAAAATAATTGAATGGAAGGAATGAGAATGGGAAGAGAAAAAAAGGGAACTTTTATAGTAAAATTTGAGTACCGATAGTGAAAAAAGGGTATTAGCGTAGGTATATTTGAGTACCGATGAGGAAAACCCATATACCGTATTTGCTCTAATTAAGGCCCCGGGGGGATATTTTTCAACCTCTTCAGAAAAGGGGGGATAATTGGAGACAGGGCCTTTAATGGAGACGGGGCGATTATTTTTCGACAGATTTTAATGACTAGGGCCGCGACTTTTAGTGATGAAAAATCTCGAAATAGTTAATAAAATAGTGACATAACGCCAAAATTTTTTAATTATTTTGATGAGAGCGTCAAAGTCAGATTTTTAATGACGCATAGTGACTTCAGAATCGAAAATTTCAATGCATAAATGCTTTTTTGAGCTCCTTTCTTCAAAATAAAAGCAAAAAAAGTTATTTTTTATGAATTTTTAAATGTATGCATATTTTTAACCAAATTTTAATTTTTCAAATTTTATTATTTTAGAAATGTATTCAAAAATTTCGAATATTTTTAATTACTTGCAACTGTAATCAATGAATAAAATTGTTTGCCTTAATTTGAAATTATTTTCATATAAAAAACAGCAATTTAAAGAATTATACCCCTAAATTTAGAATTTTCATGCTTATTTTCGCACTTATTTCGCGATTTTTTCGCACTTATTTAAGGGCTTATTTTGGACTTTTTCGCGCTTAAAAATCCTCGCCCTAGAAATAACCCGAAACAATTTCAAAAAATTTTTATGGGGGTTTAAACTGTAATACAAGTCCTAAAAAAT
>SIJG01000005.1:787748-801590 GCA_023374025.1 Heterodera schachtii
TCAAATTTTTCTTAAATTTAACCAAAATCTATCTATGTAGAGAAAAAAATTTCCTCTAATTTGTAATGCTAACTTTTTGATGCTGAACAAAAAATCTTTTGATCAACATGATCAGATTAATTCCGTCCGCCGGTGCTGCCGACAGGCGCTGCCGGGAAAAAATTTTTCAATGTTAGGAATTTTTGTTAATTAAATTCAATTAAAATTATCAAAACAAAAATATAAAAATTGTTCTAGCCCATGGGGACTGAACCCAAGGGACAGCCAACGAAAGACAGAAGGCTTAACCACCAAACATATATATTGTAATAATACGAGAAAACAAGAAAATTCTAACATTTCAAGAAAGTTACAAAAATAATAAGTATTTACTTAATTAATTAAATCTTTTTTGGTAATTGCCTAAACGCTGCGATTTATATATTTTAGCTTCGTTAGACTTTGTACTTTCGAATGATACCAAAAAATAAAGGGTTTGTTCGAACATGAACAAAGTTATTGTATAAAAACCGAGTATTTTCAATTGATTGGGCTCATAAAGTGCACTAGAGCCGAAAATTTTATAAGTTTCTGTTTTCGTATTAACGATCGACATTTTCGCTGACTTTTTTTTCTCTCACTCTTTTTTCTTCTTCTCGCTCTTCCTTCCCCCCCCCCACCCTTACATCGACTAAGAGATTGTCATTAATTTTAAATATTAATAATTGCTTTATATTTTAAGCTGTTGCGGAACGACTCTCACAAATGCAAAATGATCAGAAGAAACTTTTGGAAAAAATCAATGTTTTGGAGAAACAGCAAAAAGAACAGACAAAAGGCGAGGAGAAATTAAAACGAAAATAAAATTTGTCTCTTTTAAATGTTTCCATTTTTAAATTTAAAAATTATTCCGATTTTTAAGCTGCTGCGATTCAATCGGATCAATTGTCAAAAATTATGGAAAAAATCACTGAAATGGAAAACCAGCAAAAACATCAGAACGAAAACACGACAAAAGGTGAGGGAATTTTAAGGGAAGAATAAATTATTAGCAATAAGTATTAAAAAGTTATTTTTGTAGAGGATATTATATGAATTAAGAATATTTTATTTAATTAAATCGTCCAATTTAAATTGTAAATTAATTTTAGCAACTTCTGATCAATTCTCAAAAATGCAAAATGATCAGAAGATTATTTTGGAAAAAATCAGTGAATTCGAGAAACGGACGCAGAGAAAGGTGAATTAATAATAAAATTTAAAATATTTTTATGAGGCACTTTTAAATTTCCGACAGAATTATTGGGATGCCAATTTTTGTCATGAGAATCTTGAAATCATTGGTGAAAAAAACTCATTGTTCATCATAAGGGAACTGTTAGATGTATTTTTTCATAATTTACTTTGTTATATATTTTCTCTTTAAAAGGTTCTTGTACCGTCTTCTCTAAACATCCGATTTTGCTGAACATTAATTCGTCCTTTTTACTGCGAAATTTCAGTCAAAAATAAAGGAAGGTAAGAGATTCTTTAATTTTTGAATATTATTTATCAGAATATTAAAAAATGATTTCTTGTTAATTGTTATTCTTTTATTATAAATTTTTCATTTTCAGCTGGATTGAAATTTTGATTAATGGAAAAAGAAACGGAGAAAATGCCCAATATTCCTACTGTATTGGTGATACCGTAGGAATTGGCGTCAATTCGGCCACTCGGCAGATCATTTTCACCAAAAATGGACTTCGTTTGGGTTGGCAAACAAAAAATAAAATAATTAAACAAATTTTAAATTATAATTTTTATTTAATTGTTTTTTATATAAATCCCTTAACTTTTTCACAGATTTCTCTGAATGTTTCGTTGCTCCATGTTTTGCTAATGATTCTTTTCATCCCTTCATTTTTTTGAGCGAATTTGTTAAAATTGAGGCGAATTTTGGGCCCAATTTTAAATTCGATTTGACAACTCTCTGATGAAGAAGAAATATTTACTTATGCTGATCACTTTGTTATTTTTTAAATCTTTTTTATTCCCTTTCTTCAATTGTTATTTGTTTTTTTTGAATTTTTGAAAATAAAGCAATTAAAATTGAAATATTGTTATTCATTCGTAAAAAAATTTCATTCTTTTTATTTTTACTAAGTTGGACAATTGCTAGAGCAGAATCAACTCCCTTAGTGAGTCTAAAATTTTGATCACCTTTGAGATAATGATCTGATTTCACAATGGTCAAATTGACTTTTTTAATCAGCCTGGAAAGTTGTATTAGCATGGATTTTTCAGATTTTCTGCTCAATAGACTACAGAATTCTAGCGGCTAAAAAAATCTCCGTTATCGGTTCGCCCACAAAAGTTCCGGCTAGAGGAAGCCTAAGCCTAAAAAAATTTTTCAAAATTTCTCAAAGGTTTGGAATTCAGGACGACATAAATTTATGGAATTTCAACAAAAGGGGGAGGTATAATTCCATTAATTTCGGCCCAATAAGCCTACAAAATTGTGGAGGCCAAAAAATCTCCGTTATCCGTTGACCCAAAAATGCCCCCAGATTCCGGAGGCCCGAAAAAATTCCCGTAATTTCTTTGTTCTGGAGGGCAAAAGAAATTCCAGAATTTCTGTTCATAAACTAATAAAATTAAATTATTTATCCTGACTTAAAATTTAGAAAAACTGAAAAGGGGTAAAATGAATGCCAAGCCCAACAAATAAGATTTTGTGCGCGAAAAATAAGAACCATTAAAAAAGGCCAAAAATTTTGAAAATTTAACTGAATTTGTTGACAAATTTTGTTCATTTGTTACTTTTGATACCGAAATTAAAAAAGAATAACTGAGTTCGGACGAAAGGCATTGCCGTAGAAAATTTGAAAAAAATTTTTGGATTTTGTAACAATTTCGACAAATAATAAACATAAATGTGAAGGCCCATTGTGCTTCCGTTCTGAAAAGTGACTTTTATCCCCTTTTGTAGCCATTTGTCCGAACGCTTCAATCGGAGTGACCGAACTCTCTTAATTCATAACTAGGCTGGGTTCCTTTTTTACCGTCAATGTACTGTATTGCAAAAAGATTTTAAAATGGAAATTGCTTCGGCGAGTTTCTTAAAACTCAATTAAACTAATTTCTCAATTGCTTTTTAATAGGATAATTTTTATGAAAATGATTATTGTTCACTGTTTAGAAAACAAATTTATAAAAATCTAGCTAATAAACAGGATTTAACAAAAAAACAACAACTAATTTTTAGTGATTGGATTTTTATTTTTTCAAATTGAATTCTTCATTGAATCGTCTTTCACCACCGAACACATCGGAAAATGTTTTTGATTTGCAATTTTCAGGCGAAAGAAATAAAGAAGAAGAATTAGATTTTTATTCACAAATACTCTTAATTTTTTTAATTTTGAGAATTTTTTTTTATTGAAATCGTACAATTTTGTAGATTTTTCGACCCTGGATTGGGGGGGGGGGGGAATAGTTTAGTTCCAATTGGGACCCACTCATCCCAACTTATGCCGCTCACATAGTCTTCGTTGTAGTTTTTTATCCCAATTATAAATATCCCAACTTTCTTGCCGTTTTCTGCTGTTTGTGCCCTTCTTTTTTGATCATCGTTTTCCCAACATTCAAAGGCAAATAAAATTGAATAAATAAACGATAAAAAACTCTGAATTATGAGAATAAATTCAAATTATCTTCCTTTATTTTTTTGCTTATCGCATTTTTTCTCCCATTTTTGAGTCATCGTTTTGCCGATAAATTATTTACTTTTTGGCGTATAAATATGTACGCAAATTCACTAATTGACCTTAAGGAAATGAGTGTTCTGATTGCCAGAATTGCTGGGTTGAATCGAGCTAACATAGTGGAACCATCAATTGCAAGCAGTTGTGATTTGTTGGGACAAGACGGAAACGGTAGGAAATTGGCGGATACTGTATTAAAAATGTACGGTCACAAATGGTAAAGGAAGGATCAGTTTGGTTTGCAAGTTGTCATGAATTGCTGTTTTCGAAGTGTTTTTTAATAATTACTTATCAGTGATCACGAATTGTAAATACATATTTTTTCCTGGCTTCTCCATGTTATAAATAATATGAAAAACACTTTCTTTTTTGTGTTAGCAAACAAAAGTTGGGGCTTTTATTTACATATTTTAGTACATATTTGGGGGGTTTTTGTACATATTTCATACTATTTCGGCATTTTTTATACATATTTTAAATTACCATTTCGCGATTTTTCTGACTTAAAAAAGGAAGCCCCATTTGATCACGAATATGCCACCCATCTCGACCAATTCAGCGAATAATTTAAAAAATTATTTTTCAACCTTTGTTTCGAATGCTGTTTAGGAAGTCAGAATTGGTAGAAATGTATGCTAAAGTCTCGATTAGCATTCCCGAAAATTACTGGGAATAAATTTACAAAGCAAAAAATATATGCTAACCCAAGGGACCCCTATGCTTTTTCAATGAGCAACTTTTTATGTGACGTCAAAACTTTGATTTTTAAATATTTCAGAATCGGATGATGATGAGTTTAGTAAAGAAGAAAAGGAAAAGCCAACAAACGAAGGTAACAAAAAAAACAATAAAAACTTTATATTTTTTTGACATTTGGAAAATATTTGGTTAAAGCAAGCAAAAATTAAAATCTGAAAAACAGACAATCATGGTCATATGTTTAACCACCAACACCAATAAATAAACAGGAAATTCGGTTATAAGATTGACAAAACAAATATTGAATTAACTTTTATGATCAAATCTTTGATCAAATAATTGTGATAATCCGTCGTAACATTCATTCATTCAGTCCATTGTTTTGATCGGTATTAAACATTCTTAAAAAGGATAAATATTTCGGACCGATTCTCAAAAATACAAAATGATCAAAAGATTATTATTGAAAAAATCAGTGAATTAGAGAAAAAACAGAAGCAAAGAAAGGTGAATAAATTGGCGCTACTTGCAAAGAGCCCTCTTTTGAAAATTTTTTCACTTTTTTTGGTCAAAATTTTTTTTTATTTTAAAAAGTCCTGAAACCAAGTATAAAATAAAAAAAAAATTAAAAAAAAATTAAAAAAAAAAAAAAAAAAAAAAAAAAAAAAAAAAAAATATTCAGTTTTTTACACCTTTTTAAAAAATGCTTTTAAGTATCCGGGGGTTTTAGAGGTCGCTGATCATGAATATGGATTGCGGATTACGGAAATTAGGGTTTTTGGAGTTATGGATTACGGGTTACGGATTTTTGGGATTTTTCCGTAATTTTTGATCCATAATTTGGATTTATTTTTTAAATTTGTTGTTTAGGCTACACTCCAATTTTGTGATTTCGCCTAGAAAATAGAGGCATCCCTTTTTGTCGCACTTATTTTAAAATTAAGTAATTTTATTGACTTAATATTGAATGCTTACTGTATAAGGAACAGTAGTGAAAATGGTTTAAATGAATGCTTAAATAGATAAGTAGTCTAATATTTAAAATAAAATCAAAATCTGATTTTTTCAATGATTTTTTGCCCAAATTGTTATTTGATTTTTTTAAATTTAATGGAATTTTGTGGTCCCCGCTGTTTCTATCGGTTCCACTTGGGAAATTTCTCCAAATTTTAAAGAAATTGGATAAGGATTCCGACATTTGGGGACACAACTTTTGGGGACCCGGCATTTGAAGGTTTCATGAAAAAATAAATAAATAATTATAATGATTAAGTATTCAGCCCCAAATTCGACAAAACTACGTCTGCTTTTGCCAGAGTTAATTCCATTTTTGTGAAAAAAAACAATATTTTTAAATAAATCAGTTTCCGGAAAACCTTGAAGAAATAGCAGACTTTTTTAAAATTTTGTACAGTACACCTTTTTGATTATTTAAAACGCCTTCCAAGAGTCTGTAATTTTCGCTTGAATAAATTAAAATTTGAATTTTTTATTTTTTTTTATTTTTAAAATTTCCCGGTTGGTCCCGGCTTCTCAGGTCCCGGCAAATCCCGTCCCGGTTTTGGCAAAAATTCCCGGTCCCGTGACACTCTAATACAAACAGTAAAATCCAGTGTATTTATGCATAAAAATTCCAGTAAATCTCATTCTTTATCATTTTCACCCGCACTTTGAAAATCAAATTAAAAATCGATAAAGAATTAAATAATAAATTTATTCTTCTCCTCATTTCTCTTCCCCTTATTTACCTCTTTCTCTCTCTCTCCCTTTTATCTTTATTTCTCTTCTCTCTCTCTCTCTTTATTTCGCTCTCTCTTCCTCTCTCTCTCTCTCTCTGTCATTTTTCCTTTCCTCCTCCTTCCTCTCTTTCTCTCTACTTCCTCTATTATTCCCTTTGTCTCTTGCTCACCAAAAAATGTCTAACCAATTCTATTTTGGTTTTGTTCTTCTCTTCCCTCCCACAAGAATTCTAAAAATAATTGTTCACAAATACATAAGTAGGATGTTTGATTTTTGCTCCTCCGCCTTTCTGGGTCATCATTTTGCCGAGAATTACATAAAAAAGGAAAAAAATATTGACGTAATGAGTAGGGCTTCATTTTTTAGGCATAAAAAATCGTAAAATAGGCATTAAATAGGCACAAAAACCCTAAAATAGGCACAAAAATAGGCAAAAAAGGTACTTTTCCGTTTTGGGGCCAAAGTTAGAATTTATTAAAAAAACCAATAGCGAGCTAATAGAATTGCAGATCCATTCGAAGAGATATTAACTCAAATTGTGGCATTTATGCCTCCGAAATAACTTTGGCGCGTAGCTTTAGCAATTCTACGCGTCCGCTGTTGATTTAAAAAAATATATACCTATATAATAATACATATATATATTTCAACTTTGGACCCAAAACGGAAAAGTACCGAAAAAAATGTTTTTTATTAACGTTTTTTTGGTATTAAAACAAGTAAAAACTTAAATATTTCAATTGTAAATGAAATTATTAAATAAGGCAAATTTTAAATCAAAAATTTTTATTAAGAAAAAAAAATTAAATTTTGGGTTCATTTTTTTTGAAAATTTTTTTTCAATTCTTAGGGGGTGTATTTTCTGAATTTTTTTTGGCTCATTTCTTAGGGATGTATTTTCCGTTTTTATTGCATTTTTCTTATGGACTTTTTCAAAAAGCCTAAAATAGGCACTTTAGGCACAAAAACCACGAAATAGGCAAAAATAGGCATTATAAAAGTCAACATAGACACCCCAAACAAGCGGAAAACGCGTTTTTCGTGCTTATCTTTGCGTATCAAGTGCGCAAAATTTTAGGCATTTGCCTAAAAATCGCATCCCTAGAGACTTTTTTTAAACTTTTTTTTGTACAGTACACCTTTTTGCTGATTTTATTTAAAACGCTCTTCCAAGAGTCTATAATTTTCACTTGAATAAATTAAAATTTGAATTTTTTTTTAATTTTTTGATTTTTTTTAATTTTTAAAATTTCCCGGTTGGTCCCGGCTTCTCAGGTCCCGGCAAGTCCCGGTTTTGGCAAAAACCGGTCCCGTGACAGTCTAATACAAACAGAAAAGACAAGTGTATTTAGACATAAAAATTCCAGCAAAGTCTCATTCTTTATCATTTTCACCCGCACTATTGCAATCAAATACATTTCTTAATTTCAGCTGGATTTTTTATTTTTCTTGAAATCCCCAAATGTCGGGCTCTATTTTATTTTCAAAGAATTTAAAAAAATCGATAAAGATAATAAATTTATTCTTCTCCTCATTTCTCTTCCCCTTAATACCCTTTTCTCTCTTTCTATCGCTCTCTCTCTCTCTTAATCTCTCTCTCTCTCTCTCTTTCTCTCTCTCCACTCTTACATAAGTAGGATGTTTGATTTTTGCCCCTCCCGCTTTTTGGGTCATCATTTTGCCGAAAGTTATGAATGGTCATTTATTTTTATTTATCTTTATATTCCTCTTTTTAGGAGATATCATTAAACTCAAAATGTCAATTTCGACCAATTCAATAAATTGTGGAGATGATTTCACACCAGCAGAAAATGGGGGTAAATG
Source organism: Heterodera schachtii (assembly GCA_023374025.1). Taxonomy (NCBI): domain Eukaryota; kingdom Metazoa; phylum Nematoda; class Chromadorea; order Rhabditida; family Heteroderidae; genus Heterodera; species Heterodera schachtii. Next base: position 795,737 of record SIJG01000005.1, read on the forward strand.
GAGAGAAATTGAAAAATTGTAATTTTGGAATAAGAAATTATAAAAATATTTAAATCAAAATTTAATTTATATTTTTTGAAGTGAATGACGATGCAATTAGTTTGGATAATGATGGACAATTTGATGGAAAAAACAGTGAACAATCGATCACTGATCAGCAACAGCTTAAGGTGGGCGAAAAAAAGGGTTCGTGGAAAATGCGTCAGTGAAAATTTTATGCCATAAAAAACAATACGGAAAAATGATGAAAAGGGCCCTCCTAACATTTTAAAAAGATTTTAAAACATGGAACAAATTTGGCATCATTCAAAATTTTTCAACGAATTTTCAAAAATACAACCCTTTATTTCAAAAAATGCACCCCCCTTAAAAAGTTTTCGCTCATCCGCCAAATCAGTTGGCCCAGACGGAGTTCACCCCTACCGCGGGACAATGAGTCCCAGTGAAAATGGGTATTTCAGTACCAAATAATGGAAGAAAAAATTTTAATTACGCAATATACAAAAGAGATTTTGCTAATGTAAATTCAGGAATTTCATGAAAAGTTTGCCAAAATGGAAATGGAATTGAAAATGGCCAAATTGGAACTCGAAAATGTGAAGAAAGTGGCCAAATTGGAACTCGAAAATGTGAGTTTTGCTATAAAAATTTGAGTAAAAAATGGCAAAAATTTAAAAATTTAGAAGGAACAAAAGTTAAAGCTGCAGGAAATGATGGTCGAACAGAAGGCATTGAAGGAAAAAGTGACCAAAATTGAACAGGAAAAGGAGAAAAACGGTAAAATAAATAAAAATTATTTTATGGAATTATGATTTTGAATAATTAAGTAAAATTAATGAATTTGAATATTTATTATTAAAACTTTGAAACTACTCAACAAGGCCAAGACCTTAAAAATAAATAAATTACTCTATTTTTAAAGTTTTACATTTAAATTTAAAAATAATTAAATTTTTTAGCCAATGCTGCGGATCAATTATCAAAAATTCAAAATGATCAGAAGATTTTTTTGGTAAAAATCACTGAATTGGAAAAGCAGCAAAAAGAACAGTCAAAAGGCGAGGAGAAATTAAAACAAAAATAAATTTATATTTATTATATATGAATTAAGAATTTTTAATTAATTAAATTGCCCAATTTAAATTTAAAAAAATTAATTGCAGCAAATTCGGACCAATTGTCAAAAATGCAAAATGATCAGAAGATTATTTTGGAAAAAATCAGTGAATTCGAGAAACGGAAACAGAGAAAGGTGAATTAATTTGTAAGGGGTAAAAACAAAAACATTTTTAATATTTTAATTGATTTTGTATTTAATCAATTTTATTTTATATAATTTTAATATTTTATTTTTAGGCACTTTTAAATTTCCGACAAAATTATTGGGATGCCAATGTTTGTCATGAGAATCTCCAAATCATTGGCCACAAAAATCTCATCGTCCATTATAAGGGAAATATTAATGGTATTTTCAAACAATTTATATATCTTTTTATTCATTAAAGGTTGGTGTTCCGTCTTCGCTAAACATCCGATTTTGCTGAATAATAATCCGTCAGATATTTTTTACTACGAAATTTCAGTCAAAAATTTGAAACTGTAAGAGATTTTTATTATTTGAAAATTAGATTTATTATAAATATTAAAATACAATTATTGTTAATTGTTATTCCTTTATTATTAATTTTGCAGTTGGATGAGCTTCGGATTTGCAGTCAAACAGCAGAACAAATTGGATGGAACAATTCGGAGCCGAAAGGGCATTTATGTATTTAATAGTTATGGCGAGATTTTGATTAACGGAAAAGGAAAGGGATCAAATACTCAATATTCCTACGGTGTTTGTGATACCGTAGGAATTGGCTTCAATTTCGCCACTCGACAGCTCATTTTCACAAAGAATGGACTTCGTTTGGGTTGGCAAATAAATAATTAAATAATTTTTAAATTATAATTTTTATTAATTAATTTTATATAAAACCCTTAACTTTTTCACAGATTCCGCTGATTTTCTCATTGTTTCATCTTTTGCTGATGTTTCTTTTTATCCCTTCGTTTCTTTGCATGAAACTGGTGACAAAATTGAGGCGGATTTTGGGCCCAATTTTAAATTCAATTTGGCAACTCTCTGAGGAAGAAGAAATATTACCTTATGCTGATCATTGTTCTTTTTAAATCTTTTTTATGCTTTTCTTCTTCATTTGATAATTGTTTTTTGAATTTTTGAAAATAAAGCAATTTAAATCGAAACATTGATATTCATTCATAATAAGTTTTCATTCTGCAGTTTTTACGTATGTTAAACGATTGTTAGAGCATATTCAACTCACTTGGGGGGGGGGGGTCTACAATTTTGATCACTCCTGATCACCCTGGAGGAGTGATCTGATCACAGATGTGGCCGGGGGGAGGGGGTCCAACTGTGGCAACATACGCAGCCGGGGAAAATAAAATTGTCAATAATGAGCTTCGGATTCGCAGTCAAACAGCAGACAAAATTGGAAGAGATTCGAAATAAAAAGGGCACTTATGCATATGAAAGTGATGGCGATATTCGGGTTAACGGAAAAGGAATAAATGCCAAATATTCATACGGTGTTGGCGATACCGTAGGAATTGGCGTCAATTCATCCAATCGGCAGATCATTTTCACAAAGAATGGACTTCGTTTGGGTTGGCAAATAAATAATTAAATAATTTTTAAATTATAATTTTTATTAATTGATTTTTATATAAAATCCCTTAACTTTTTCACAGATTCCGCTGATTTTTTCGTTGTTTCATCTTTTGCTGATGTTTCGTTACATCCATTCGTTTCTTTTCTGAGTGCTGGTGACAAAATTGAGGCGAATTTTGGGCCCAATTTTAAATTCGATTTGGCGACTCTCTGAGGAAGAAGAAATATTCACCATTTGTTGATCAATTTGTTCGTTTTTAAATCTTTTTTATGCTTTTCTTCTTCATTTGATAATTTTGTTTTCATCCTGCAGTTTTTTTACTATGTTGAGCAATTGTTAAGCATACTCAAAACTCACTTAGGGGTCTAAAATTTTGATCACTCCCGATCACACTGGAGGAGTGATCTGATCACAGATGTGGCCGGGGGGAGGGGGGTCCAACTGTGGCAACAGGCGCAGCCGGGGAAAATATTATTTAATTAAATTGTCAATAAGTTATAAAAAGTTCAAAAATTCTCTTTTTTGAAAAATTTTCCCGGCGGGGAGCAGGGGTGGGTGAAGCTCGGCTTAGTACTCGAAGCCAAAGCTTGAATCGAAGCCCAACTTTTTTCGAAGTTCGAAACCCAAAAAACGCGAAGTTTTCGAACCTCTAAGCACGAAGTTTTTGAAAAAAATGATTTTACCCTAACAAAACTTTATTCGTATTCACTAAAAATTAATTAAATTATAATTTTAAAAAATTAAAAATTATGCTTTTCCTAATAAATTTTTATTTTTTGATTTTGATTATGGCTACCAACTGAAAATTTTCAAAATCAGCATTTGGCCGGTAAAAAATCAACATTTTGGTAAATTTTATTCCATGTTTAAAAACTCAATAAAACGTTTTTTGCGGCGCGCTTTTTCCAAAAAAAAAATTTTGTGAACGGTGTGCCGACGACGCCGGTAGGCGCCGTCGGGAAAAACTTTGAAATTTGAGCGTATCTTGTTAACAAATTTAAGCAAAAAATGTAAAATTTGCGATTTTGAGCCTATTTTAAATAAAAATTGGGGGCGGGGTAGGCGTCGCCTGGCGGGTGAAAAGAAGCGAATTTTCAACATATTAAAATTCTACACTTACATCATATTTTTAAAATGTTTATTTTAGAAAAATTAAAACAAAAACAAATACTTGGAGGGGAACTGATCTAACCAAAAATCAGGAATGGCTCCAAGAGGATAACCCACTGGAACACCAATGCAATGAGGATTTCAAGGCAAAAAGTTATAATGAGATTTAAATTTAAATTTACCATAAGCCAATCAATCATTAAGGTGTATTTTTCACTTTGAAAACTCAATCTTTAGGGGTGTATTTTTCTAAAAGTTTCGAGCATTTTCACGAAGCTCGAAGTTTTGCCCACCCCTGGCGGGGAGAGGGGATAATTATTAAAGCCTCGGAATTTCAAATTGCCGATCCCGGTGCAGGATTGGAACTCAAATTTTTAGTGGGACAGGATCCCGCTGGATTAATCCCGCATGGGATCCCGATCAAATTCCGATAATGACCATCTGGCTAAAGCCTGATGGAAAGGATTTCCGAGTTTCGACATTTTTTGGGCCTACCGAATTCCAAAAATATTGGCAATACGAAAGTCTTCCCTGGCTCGGATGACTCGTTCTCTGAGTTATTTATAACAATTAAGAAATTTTCTGCTAAAAACAATAACGAAGCCCAAGTTTTTTCGAAGCACAAAAAACGCGAAGTTTCGAAGTTTTTCAAATTTTTTAAACCCAAAAAATATTTTCACAATAAAATTCCATTAAATATCAAATTTAAATCATAACAGAGAAATGAACCAATTGAATTAAAAATAGCTTAAGAATAGATTTGTATAAATCTTAGAAGAAAAAAATAAAGTAGCTGTTAGTTTTTTTATTTAATTCGTTTTAATTTTTTTTTTAATTTTATACCTTGGTTTGGGCGCCGGAATAGTTCCAATTGTGACCCCACTCAGGTACTTATCCCTTTTGCCACCCCCCCCCCCTAAAAAAATTTCTTTTAATTTTTTTTAGGGTAATTTTATGCGCTGAGCACGAAAAAAATTTTTTTTAAGCCATCACCCATTGTACGTGAGTTATGTGAAAATTTACGTGAAAAATTTAAAATAGACAAAAATTTGAAATTACAAAAAATCACCTTATTCAAATGCTCGTTAATCTGGGTATGGTATTCACTTTGAATAAATATTATTTTTAATCTGGGACTGTAAATACGACACTAAATGAAAGGTGCTGATCAATTCGAAGAGATTTTTGACCTACGACCTTCGATTTGACTTCCCTCCTCCTGGGTTTCTTAAATCCTCGTCTTTCGGTTTCGTTACAGTAAGCCTGGTTTTGTGGAAATCGTATTGCTTCTCTTTAATCGGGTTAAGCAAAGCCACTTTATTGGTGTCGCGAAATAATTTGTTTTAAATAAAATTGCTATTGCTATAATCGTCGTCCAAAAGTTTCGGACTTAAAGCGATGTTTTGATCATTTTATTTTTTATGCTGCTAATTTTCGTTTGTTCATCATATCATAAGCAAATGCTTTTTGGATAAGTAAGCGAAAATGCATTAAGTCATTATTCTCTAATTGAAGCAGCAAAATTTGGTGGCGCTGAAAAGGGAAAACATAAAAGTGACAAAAACCAAAAAAAGGGAAATAAAGGGAGAAATAGCGTATATTTAGTATTATTTTTAGGAATTTTATATCTTTGCCATTTTTCTGCCATTTGTGCCAATCTTTTTGGGTCACCGTTTTCCCAACCTCAAAGGCAAATAATAAATGATAAATGAAAGATAAAAACTGAAATCGCTTTTATTTACTTACTGGCGTATAAATAAATATGAACGCGAATTCAGCAATTGACCTTCTTAACCTTAAATTCTTTTTTTTAAAAGATTAGTTAATTTGGCTCAATTGCTTTTTATAGATTTAAAACATAAATGTTTATAATTATAAATGCTTGACCATTGCAAAAAACATAGAATGTTCAATAGTTTATAACTTTTTTTATACATAAGATAAAAATTTTGTAAAATTATATTGAGAAAGAGAACACCCAGAGCTATTAAAAAATACCATGAAATATTAATTTGGTTGAACTTTTGCCAAGTTATGAATTTATCGTGTCCCGACATTTGCGGCCC
>SIJG01000005.1:808015-845910 GCA_023374025.1 Heterodera schachtii
GGCACTTTTGCGTTTGGGGAGAGTGATTTTCCAAAAAAAACCAATAGCTTGGCTTTTGAAATTTTAGCAATTGTTTTTTTTTATCAATACAGGTCTCGGTTTTTGAGTCTCGGACTCCCGGTGTTTGAGTATCGGAAAATTTTAAGCCCAACAGCAAAAATGCCAAATAGAAAAAATAATGGCCCTAGCGAATAAAAAGCAACAAAAAAGCGGGGACAACAAACAGCCAGCTATGGCCATAACTACCAGACGCACCTTCGATTGCGCCGGGCGACATTGGATTTGTGGGCCGGAAATGTTGGTGGTGGAAGAGGAGGCAGAAGCGGAAGCACGGTTTTGTTGTGCCCGTTGGTGATCGAAGTGCGGCGGTGGAAGAGCGGGATGCGGATGGGCGGGAAGGGGCGGCGATTGGTGGCGCCGGAGAGTGCCACCACCTCCATCAGCAGCACCGGCATTGGTCCCAGCAGCATGGAAAGTTGATGATGATGGAGAATGGGTGGTGCCGATGACCGCGGAAGAGCACGAGGAGGGCATCATGGCGGGAGAAGCGACAGCCACAGCACAGGCAGTAGCGGATGAGGAGGACGCAAATGGGTGGTCGAACTCGAAATTCGGACCAAAATTGGCCTCAATTTTGTCATCAAAGTTGCGCAAAGAAACGAATGGGTAAAATGAATCATCAGCAAAAGATTGAGCAATGAAAAAATCGGAGAAATCTGTGGAAAAGTTAAGGGATTTTAAAGACAATTCAAACAAAGAAATTTATTAACACAAAAATAAGAAATTAAATAAATTGTAATTAAAAAATTAAATATTTATTTGCCAACCCAAACGGGTTCCATTTTTGGTGAAAATGATCTGCCGAGTGGCCGAATTGACGCCAATTCCTACGATATCCTTGTCGGCATATTTGGCAGTTGATGCCGTTTGTTCTCCGTTAATAAAAATAATGCCATAATTGTCATATGCATAAGTGCCCTTTTGATATCCATCCAATTGTGTCTGCTGATTGACGGCGAATCCGAATAACATAATACTGGAAATTTATTATTAATAATAATAATAAAAATAATTAAATTTTTATATTCCTAATAAATTTATTCAAAAAATTAAAAATCTCTTACTTTTTCTTATGTCCGATTGAAATTTCGTAGTAAAAAGTGTCGGACGAATTATTGAACAGCAAAATTGGATGTTTAGCGAAGACAGTACACATACGATCTTTTAAGGAGAAATATATATATAACTAAGTAAATTATGAAAAAATACCAGAATTATTTCCATTATGATGGACAGTCAGACTTTTGTGGCCAATGATTTCGAGATTCCCATAACAAGCATTGGCATCCCAATAATTTTGACAGAAATTTATAAGTGCCTAAAAATTAAAAAAATATATTAATTTTCATCTTTCTCATAAAATTAAGAAAAGAGTTAATATAATGACCATAAATTTAAAAATGGTTAAAAAAAATTGTCATTTTTTTGGAATTTATAAAAATTTAAGTTTTAAAAAATCAGGGGGTAGGACTAAACATATAAAGACCAGAAAAATCTCGGTCAGGTTTTCGGGATTTGTGGGATAGTCACATAATCAGATTTGCGTCCGAGAAATATCTGTCTCAAAATTCACTCGAATGACAGATTTAACTGCTCACCGCTGTACCCCCAAATCCTTTACTTTTTGCCGTGCCGCAGTGGACGACTGCTGCTGCTGTTGTGCCTCCACTTGTCGATGTTTGGGTGCCGAACGGAGTTGGTCCGATGGGTGGTCATAGCTATCAGCAGTGCCGGAAGTGCTTGGCTGTTGCTGTGTTTTGCTCTCAAAAATTATGCTTTATAATGAGTTTTGAAACTTTTGATCAGATTATATATACTTTGCTTTTCATTTGAATTCATTGGCATTTTGTTTTTTACGCAATTTTTTTTTTGGCATTTTTTTTTCGTTTTTTACCGTCCATGTATTATTTGTTCATTTCTTTAAAAAACCTTGTTGAAAAGCCATAAAATCGAATTCAAAATATTATCCCTTGTCAATTCATGAAAATAAAGAATCACCTTCTCCTTGTGAGTGCGACTTTTCATGTGGCGCTCCCAATTGACTCGTTGATTGGATGCATAGTGACATGTTTTACACTTTAAAAAATCAATTGTTATATTTGAACGCAAAACCTTTATTAGCTACATTTACCTTAAATTCTTTGAGAGAAGTGTGTGTGAGGAAATGGCGTTCAAAATTCCACAATTTTGGAAATTTCTGCGGGCATTTAGGACAACAATGGGGCTGAAAAACAATGAAAATTTTCTCGCGACCGAAATCTTATTGCGATTTATTAATTGATTTTGTCCAATAAACAACCATTTTTGCAATTTTTTGAGCGTATTTTATTCAAAGAAAAATTAGGATTTTTACGCGCCGCCGGGGAAATTTTTTTTGAAATTTTAAATGAATTTTGCTAAGGGGTTTAGCTCAAATTTTAAAATTTTTTCTCTTTCCCGCTTCGCTTCGACCCCCCCCCCCCCCACGACGAACGAATGGGAAAAATATATTTTTGGTAAATTTTTGGAAGAAAATTGTTTTGCTGGTTTCTCTCACCAGTTTTGGAAATTTGCGTCTTCGCCCGTCCGGCCGTCTGTTCTCCTTCTCGTCCTCCTCCTCGTCCACTTCGATGTTCGCGCTGCGATCTGAGCTTGCGACGGTATGGATGCTGACCATCAGTTGTTGTTGTTGTTGGATTTGTCTTTGACACATAGCCCAAACAGCCTGAAAATTGCTCTACAAATAAATTTTATGGGGGCATTTTATTTTTGGTTGACCGAAATTGAGGAGTAAAAATGAAAAAATGGGCTGACGGCAGGGACGGTCCCAGAATTTCGGCTTGGGCGAGGGGCGGACGGCAAAAATGGGCGCCGCCAATCCCCCTTTTCCCTCCCTACCAGGAAAGGGATTTCGAGACCCCAAAATTTTTGGAAATCGGAATTCCGAAGCCAAATTCTTTAATTTTTTTTTCTAGGGTAAAAAATGCACTCTGATAAAGAACCCGAGAAAACTGCGCAGCTTTTTACGATAGAAAGTGAATTTGTAAGAAAACTCCCTCCCGCCGAACTTCGGCATTCCTTCACCTTCAACGACGGCGACAGTGTCGTCGGGGCTTGGCTCCGATGGCGAACGAAACATTTGAAATATGCAAAACAAAGCAAAAAAAATAAATGAAAATGCGCTAAATTATGTAAAACAGTAAAAATTCATTTTTTTAAAAATAAAATTGGATGCATAAGCAAAACCAAACAAAAAAGAGAAAGAATTCAATGCATTTTAAATAATAAAATAGGAGTAACATTTTACCAAATATCAAATGAATAATTCAGAATAAACTTTGGTTTATTAACGGATCAAAGAACCCACAAAAATATCCAGCAAAGGTGCTTCCGATCAAAACATAATAATTAGGTGATCATCGCTTCTGCTCCTCTTCCTCCTCCGTTTCAAATTCGATCATCACTTGCTCAATGCCAATGCACGCGCGGCGCCTGCTGCGTCCGTTGTTTAAACTACGCAGAAATTTGACCACTCGCCGTCCGAACAACTGCGCATCGTCCTCCTCCACCGTCGACGTTGATGATGATCAACCGGCGAGTCCAAAATCCGAAGCGGACGGCTAAAAACAAATAGATTTATATAAAAATTTGGGAAAACGCTATCGTATGAAAATTTTCGAAAAAACATCAATTTAGAATAAATTCGGAACAGGAAAACCGCTTTCAATTAATAAACCGAAAAGAAACCAAAATAGTTAGAGCCATTAAGTTTAAAAAGGAGAATTAATGCTAATGAAATGCAACGGCAATTGCCACCTTTGCTGTGTTGTTTCGGCAAGTGCGGTCCACCATCATTTCGTTTATTTGTCGTCACGGGAGGCAACGGAACATTGCGAAGCACCGGTGGCGGTTGTGGCGGAGGAGCGGCGAATCGAATGTTTGAAACTTCGAAAACAAAAATTCAAATAAAAAATGGTACAACCGCATCCGAATGTAACGCATTTGCCTTGTGATCCGTTGATTTGCTGTTGATAGTCCGACAGTTCGCCAATCGGTTTGAATTTCGGCGGCGAGACTCCCTGAAAACGTTTGAAAAAATTAGAATACAAATTTTTTTTAAATGGTCGGACTAATGGAATCAGAATAATGAAACGGAATAGGATTTTAAACCAAACGAAACATGTGCAAAGGGTACAGCAGGGGCTGAACATAACTGTGGTTTCGTAATTTGTGTAACCATAACCCGCGAATGCATCTAGCCCCAGTTGACCACATGCCTTGCTGTTGTTGACGGGCGACGATGACTCCATTTTGCGCATTTTGCGTCCTCCGCCGTTGGACAGTCCGTCCTCCTCCTCCCCGCCCATTTCCATGTCCGAGCCCGAGTGGGGATGGCGGTGGTCGGCCAACGAAGGCGGCGGCTGTTGTTGACGGGCGACGATGACTCCATTTTGAGCATTTTGCGTCCTCCGCCGTTGGACAGTCCGTCCTCCTCCTCCCCGCCCATTTCCATGTCCGAGCCCGAGTGAGGCTGGCGGTGGTCGGCCAACGAAGGCGGCGCTTGCTGCGGCGCTGCCGCTTCTCCTTCTTTCGCTTCTCTTTCTTCGACTTTTTTAGGGGCGGCGGAGAGGGCGACAGAACGCGTGGCGGCGAAAGACGAACTTTCTTCTACAAAAATTAGGGAAATGAATGTAAAAAACAGAAATTCAAAATATGCCTCTTCAATGTCGCTGTAGTCCAAAGATTTCTCACGCTCCGAATGCGACGCATTTCCGTCGCGGGCCGCGCGCACTTCGCCGCCCGACGAGAGGGAACGACTGTGCGAGTGCGAGCGGGCGGAGTGTGAACGGCTCTGCGAACGACGGCGGTTGGCGTTTGAATGGCGCGAAGCGGCCGACGCGGAGCGACTGCGCGCGCCCTCTTCACGCTCGGGGGACCGAGTGGGTGACCTGAACGAGCGCAATAGAGTCAAAATTGAGTTAATTGCCAGCTAATTTTGGTCTGGAAATGTGACGAACCCGCGGGTTTGACAATGAGTATTTTGGGACTTGGAGGGGCCTCCGCTTGAAAAAATTTTCAGCAGCCAAATTCGGTTTTTAAATTTTTTGGATGATGCAGCACGTCCCCGTTTGTGCCTCTAACTTGCCTTGAACGCCCGCGCCCTTTGTACTGCTCGTCATCCCGGCGATAGTCGGAACGGCCACGAAAACGGCTTGGACGACTCCCTCAAACGGAACGCGTTTAATGTGAGAAAGCAAAACAAAGATAACAAACAATGTAACCTTGTTTAGCACAATGGGCCAAATAGCGGCGAATGTCACGGAACCATGTCATCTCAACCTTGAAGCCAAGTAATTCTCCGTCAGTGGAAAAGCTGAAATTGTGTAGAAATTGAGATGCTAATCAGTAAAAAAATGTGCCGACTTTTCCATGACTTTACGTGCCGCCGCTTTGCTGTCAACTCGGACGGCAATGTACATGATGGGTGCCACACACTTCCGGAAAACCGAGGAACGGAAAACGAGGAATTTTTTTAATCCCAGCCCTCTTCTGTGTCAAGACAAACCATCCCAATTATTTGTCAAAAAACAATGCTAAAAACCTGACTCTCCGGAACATCCCTTTCGTTGATTCTTCCACCACCACTACGATACATCTGAATGAGAACAGTTTATCGCTTTTGAATCCTTTCGATTTGTCACAAAAAGTTTACCGTTTTAAGAATGAAGAGTTGTGTTGGTTTGACGTTTCACAATAAAAGCAATTTGGTTTAAGAAAAAGTATTTGAGAGCGATTATTTTGGTATGTATGTAAAAATGACCTAAAAAGAAAAAGCATTTTGCAAATTTATTAATTTGCCTATTTTCCTGGTTTGTGTAATTAAAATGCACATGAAAATCTCTTCTTTCAACGCTTTGCAAAAAATATATGGACTAAAAAACCCGAATTATGGACATAAAATATTGACTAAAAAAGCACGAAATATGGACTAAAAAGCTCAAAAATGGCCAAATATGGACTAAAAACTGCTAAATTATGTGTTTTAAACCCTCAAAAATTTCAAAAAAGGTGTATATATTCAATATTTGCTTAAATAAACTTAAAAAAAACAATAAACAACCAAAAAATGGATTCAAAACATAAAAATGCAAAATTTATTTATTGTCGTCCATCGTATAAAAAAAATAACTAAGTTTGCCAAAATTTCAAAAAAATTCTTATTTGAAAAAAGAAAATAAAAATACCAAAATGACGACGAAAACTCAAAATTTTCGGGTTTTTTGGGCTGTAATTTTTAAAAATTTCCAAAAAGTCCATCTTTAGGGGTGTATTTTTCGCTTTTCTTGCATTTTTCTTGTGAAAATTTGCCAAAAATGGCCGAAATATGGACTAAAAAGACAAAAATGGCGAAATATGGATCATAGCATATGAGCAGAAAAAATATGTAATCCATATAATTTACAACCCTACCGATCAGCATGAAGGGTGGGGGGGGGGGAATCAATGCGTCATCAAATGAAAAAAGTGTGATTTGTAATTTATAAGGATGGGGATCTGCTGTACAAACAGGGCTGGAGCGCGACCGCGATTCGCGGCGTTTTTTTTTTCTTGAGTGATCCGAGGTTGCGACAATTTGAATGCGCGAATTTGGAACTCCGCGGCAATTTTGAACCAATTAAAAAAAAAATGATTTTTGCTTTTTTTTATGTTTAATATCATTTAAAATAAGGGGTGAACTGTAGTGAACGCCCCATGAAAAAAAAGGTCAAATGATATACCAATCGATTCGTCTCAAGGAGCTAAGCATGAAAAAATATGTCTCAAGTTGCGGAAATGCCAAAAAACCGGTTTTTAAACCGGTTCAAAACTCGAAAAATTGAAAGATTTCGCACTCTTAACTTTTTTTAAAACGATCGAATCCCGACAAATTTGGTACCATTTGAAAGCTCTTGACCATTTCAGTGGGACTCAGTTGCCCAAGTGCTCAGATGGCGTCGGTTCGAATATACCTTATTTTTTAAACTTAGCTCATCAGGGCTTTCGAATGATATTAAATTTGTCCGAATCTCTTGCTTTTTCATAAATAAAAACTTATTATGGATAAACTGCAGTGAACGCCCCGTGAAAAAATGGGTCAAATGATCGGGCCAGGCCGTTTTCGTACGGGCCGTTTTCGTACGAGCACAAGTTTTTGGCTATAACTTTTTTCTTTGCCAACCAAATCCAACATTTTTAGTATCGTTCGATAGCCCTAATTGTCCTCTATTAGCTATAGTCAAAAAACATGTGCTCGTACGAAAACGGCCCGTACGAAAACGGCCTGGCCCGATCATTTGACCCATTTTTTCACGGGGCGTTCACTGCAGTTTATCCATAATAAGTTTTTATTTATGAAAAAGCAAGAGATTTATGGAAAATTAGATTCTTTTTCAGAAAAATCCTTCAAAATTAATAGTTAAAAAATACTAATTCATAATTTTGAAATGTTAGGTCATAATTAGGTTATAAATTAATGGATTTACATATTTTTTGTGCGCATATGCTATGAAGAAAGGGGCTCAAAAATAGCATTTGCCATTTTTGCGTTTTTATAGTATATTTCGGTCATTTTTGGCAAGTTTTGATAAGAAAAATACAATAAAAATGTGTGTGTGTTTTGGCCCCGGTCCCGTCCTACCCTAAAATATACCCTTGAAAATAGAAAATTTTGAAAAAAATGTTATTTTGTTTATGTAGCATGTGATAAAATTTTAATAATTCGAAATTGCATATATAAATTTAGAAAAAATTTTTGCAATGTCTAAAAATCTCCTTAGCCATTGTTTTGTTGTTTTTTAAACTCAATTCTGTATTTTTTACACCAAATTTGACATTTTTTAAGACATATTTTAGTGCATAACAAATCGCATTTCAGTCCATTTTGCTGACATTAAAACATTTTTTAGTCGTCCATTTTAAGTAATAATTGGCTTTATTTTCAGCTACTGCTGAAGAACGATTCTCACAATTACAAAATGATCAGACAAAGAAACTTTTTGATAAACTCAATGAAATGGAAAAACAGCAAAAAGAACAGTCAAAAGGCGAGGACAAATAAAAATGAAAATCAAAATTAATTATTTTAAGTTTTATTTAAATTTAAAAATTTGACTTTTAAAATAGTACAGATCAATTTTCAAAAATTTTGGAAAAAATCAGTGAATTGGAGAAAGAACAAAAGCAGAGAAAGGTGAATTAAGGGCAAAATTTGTATTTAATCAATTTATTTTAAAATAATTTTATGAATTGTTTTAAGGCAATTTTAAATTTCCAACAAAATTATTGGGATGCCAATGCTTCTAATGAGAATCTCGAAATCATTGGCGAAAAAAATTTGACTGTCTATTACATTGAAAATGATGATGGTATTTCCGAAAAATTTATATAATTTTTTTTTTCCTCAAAAGTTTGGTGTTCCGTCTTTGCTAAACATCCGATTTTGCTTAAAAATAATTCGTCCGACATTTTTTACTTCGAAATTTCGGTCAAAAATATTAAAAGGTAAGTGTTTTTTTAGATTTTATATACAAAATTTAACAGAGAAACATTAAAAGCGAATGATTATTAATAAAATTATTATATTTATTTATTAATTTTTCAGTTTAATGATCTTTGGATTCACCGTCAAACAGAAGACAAAATTTGAATGGATATTTCAAAATGGCACTTTTGCATATGACATTTATGGCGATATTTGGATTAACGGAGGAAGAAAGGGAAGAAATGCCAAATATTCATACGGTGCTGGCGATACCGTAGGAATTGGCGTCAATTCGTCCAATTGGCAGATCATTTTCACAAAGAATGGACTTCGTTTGGGTGGGCAAACAAAAATAATATATAATTAATTATTAAACAAAGCTTAAATTATAATTTTTTATTTATTTGATTTATATAAATCCCTTTCTTAACTTTTTCACAGATTCCGCTGATTTTTTCGTTGATCCATCTTTCGCTGATGATTCCTTTCATCCATTCGTTACTTTATTCAATTTTGAAGATAAAATTGAGGCCAATTTTGGGCCCAATTTCAAATTTGATTTGGCGACTCTCTGAAGAAGAAGAAATATTCAATAAAACTGATCTAATTTATTTATCATTTTGATGCTTTTATTCTTTTATTGAAATTTGATTTTAATGAACAAATGCAAATTTAAATTGAAATTGAAATTTCTTCCGTGAAAAATTCTTCCGCCTGCAGTTTTACTTTACTATATTAGAAAATTGCTAGAGCAGATCCAACTCTCCTGACAAAGGAGAGTTTTCAGGAGATATTGGGATTTCCAAATGAAACTTTAGACAACCCCTGAGTTGTATTACAAAAAAAAATTTGAGTATTCATCATTCTATAAGAACAATTGCACAAATATGCAACCTTACAGCATATGCATACATAATGATTATAATTTATTGCAATATTATTCCATATAAATTATACTACTTTATACCATGCATATGTTAATGATGAATATTTTATTAAAAATTATGCAAAAAATAAATACTATTTGTAATTTATTTCAGAAGTGCAAAATGATCAAAGTACATTCCGCCCCCCTCCCCCTCCCCCGCGCGTGACCGGAAAATGCGTCATCAGTGGAAAAAGCGTCAGTGATACAAATACCTTCACTAAGAGATCATTTATGCCGTTTTGAACCAAAAATGCTAAATTCGAGAATTTGGACTGTCGACTTTTTGTTCGAATTCGTGTCCGGGATTCGGAGTAAATCGAAATGGATACCGGATTCGTGGTCAGTGACCTCGAAAACACAAGGAACTTGGTTTTTTATGATAATAAAATTTTCACTGACGCATTTTCCGCCCCCCCCCCCCCGCGTGCTTTTTGTTTTTTTTCTACTTGTCCAGCCTCTAATTCTTTTAATCGTGGTTGCTCATAAGTATCAGACAATTTGGTCTCAGTCATTCTTATCATAATGTGTCACAAAATATTTTTGTAGATAACTTTAATTTTTTCCAATAAATTTAAATTTATTAACAATGGCTTACTGTATAAAAAAGTATGAAAAATTTTGACTCAACAATTTTAACCCTAACTTTCTTGAAATTCAATAAAATTTTTCGAAATTTAACTGAATAATAGAGAAATCTTTGGGCTATACATATAATTTTATAAACAAAATTTAATTTGTTTTTTGAAAAAAAAGTTATGAAGGAATTAATAGTCTTATATTTTTATGATCTTCCAAAAAATGTAAGGTCGTTTAAATGTATGAAAATTGTTCAAAGATCAATTAATTCACTCCTCTATTTTGGTTGACCTGCGCTTTAATTCAACATGTGGGATGGCACTGCTTAATCATTGACAAAATCGGATATTGAAGATCGAACCTTTGGCATTTTTGCGGAATTTTCCCTAACACAACAAAAAATACGACAAAGGTCGTTGTATTAACGAATCTGACTATGAAACGGAAAACATTATGTGTATATGACTAGAAATCTGAGAAAATATTCAAAATTTTCGGGAATTTTAAAAGAAATAAATCTTTGTGGTATATTGTCAAAGTCATACAGTTCGAAGTAAAAATTAGACTGGATTTATGCCAGGGATGGCACGGAATTCCGATTTCCGAAATTTTTGATAAAAAGTCGGAAATTATTGAAAATTTTTTTGGTTTATTTTTTCAAAAAGTAGTAATTTTGTACATTTCTGTTAATAACTTAAATTTTCAAAAAATTTCTTAACAAATCGATGTAAAAATTGCAAATTTTTCCCGGCGGCGCCTATTGGCACCGCCGGACGCAAAACAATGTAAAATGACATGAAAAGATTTTGATGAAAATCATAGAATACTTTTTTCAAGCAAATATACTAAAAACATTTGTGAAATCATCTTTTACATGTTTAAGAATTAAAAAAATAGGCCTATTAAAATATTTAGAAAAATTTTATTATATTTTATATTTTTTGAAAATTTTCCGATTTCCGACGTTTTTGGGTCGGAATTCCGATTTCCGACTTCCGAAAAATTTTCAGGCATCGGAACTCCGAGTTTCGAAATTTTTTGACCCTGGAATTCAGATTTCCGAAAATTTTTGGGCCTCAGAATGTCATCCCTGATGCATACCTAAACTGTACTTGAGCCGTCATTTCTCTTCCCCTTATTATCCTTTACTCTCTCCTCTCTTCCGCCCCCGCCCTCCCTCTCTCTCCCCATCTCTCTCGCCCTCTCTCTCTCTCTCTCTCTCTCCTATTTATTTCTCTCTTTGTTATTTGAGTTTTCTTCTGTCCTCCTTCTCTTCTCTTTCTCTCTATTTCCTTCTTTTATTCCTTTTGTCTTACTCACCAAAAAAAGTCTGACCAATTGATTCAGTTTCGCTTTTTTCTTCTCTTCCCTCCCTCCCTACCATACATATTTATTTCAACATAAGAAATCAAAAAATAATGTGTTCATAAATGAGGGTGTTAAAACTTTTGGTAATTGTACCAATTGTTCCCCCCCCCCCTTTTTTCGAAAAAATTTAATTTTTTTCTCAATATACTTATTTTAATGGATTTCAAGGTCGGAGAATTCAACTCTGATATCACTTTCGACCCAATTCGAACCCCGGAACGAATTCGAAAAAAAGTTGAAACTTCAAATTTTTCTAGTTTCGAATTTTTGGTTTAAGATCGATTTAAATGTAAGGAAACAAACTAAGAGTCATCAATGCTTCAATAAAAAAACCTGTAAAAATTTTTAGACCAAAAATGCTAAATGCGAAAAATTAGAATTTTCGACTTTTTGTTTTAAATCGGTGTCCGGGGTCCGTAATTGGATCTAAATGAATATCGGAATCGGATTCTCCAACCCTGAAAGCCATTAAATATTTTGTATATTACAGAAAGGTGCAAAAGTATTGGAACAAATATTTTTTTATTTGAAAAACCCTGTTTTTCTCACTAATGAATTGTTTCATTTTTGAAATGTCCAATGTTTCACTAACTGTTGCTCTCTCTGTGAGTCATAGTCATAAACCAACCATCAAAAATTTTCGGCAGAGAATTTTGTGCTCTTTCTGATAGGCCTAGTCAAATTTCCAGAAAATTTTTTTTAACCCTAGGAACAAAACACCTTTTTAATCTGCACCAAAAGTTATATAAGCTGGATTTTTTCAGAATTTTCTCTAAACATAAAAATTGAGTTTTTGTCGATTAAACATGGGAAAACCGAAAATTTTGTTCCAATACTTTTACATTTGACTGTAAAATGTAAAAAATAAAGAATGAATTGTCATTTATTTTTATTTATTTTTTGTTATTTGTTCAACAGAAATATATTTTTTATGTAAAGAAATTTCAAATCTTAGTTTATTTTAGAGATTTATCAAACTCAAAAATGTCAATTTCGATCAATTCAATAAATTATGGAGATGATTTCACACCAGCAGCAGCAAATGGGGGTAAAAAAAGATGAGAAAAGGGGAGGAAAATGGGAAAAATATAAAACCCAAATTTTTAGAAGTGAATGGCGATGCAATTAGTTTGGATAATTATGGACAATTTGATGGAAAAAACAGTGAATCGATCACTAATGATCAACAGCTTAAGGTGGGCAAAAGACAGAAACAATTGGGAGAAATATTTTAATTATACAAAAGTGATTTAATTTGTTAATTTAAATTTAGGAATTGCGTCAAAAGTTTGCCAAAATGGAAATGGAATTGAAAATAGCCAAATTGGAAATCGAAAATGTAAGTTTTGATATAAAAATTATAGTAAAAAATTAAAATTTAAAAATTTAGAAGGAACAAAAATTAAAGTACCAGGAACTGATGGGAGAACAGAAGGCATTGAAGGAAAAAGTGGCCAAAATTGAACAGAAAAACGGTAAAATAATAATTAAAGGAATTAATAAAAATTATTTTATGGAATTATTTATTGGAATTCGATAAATTAATGAATTTAAATTTACAGATGCCAAATGTTTGACTGCTCATCATTGTGGAAATGGGAGAGGTAAAAAGTTACAAATTAGTTTTTTTATTTTATTAATTCACATTTTTTTCTTCATAAATTGGTGTAAAATTATTTTTATTTTCAGCAGTTATTCCAAGTCTCTGCACATCGGAGGAAATGAGTGTTCTGATTGCAAAAATTGCTGAGCTGAATCGAGCTAACACCGTGGAACCATCAATCGCAAGCAGTTGTGACGGAAATGGTAGGAAATTGGGGATACAGTATCAAACTTATACGGTACTAAGGGGCAGGGGCGTATCTAGAAACATTTTTCGGGGGGGACCCGACCTGAAACCTCTTTTTTTTTTGCTATTTAACCCTCCACTTTTTCACTAAAATGATCCGTTTTACGGCAAAAAACTTGTAAAATTAGTGGAAGATGTAATGTTCGGCGGTGCCAATAGGCGCCGCCGGGAAAAATTTTGAGTATTTTAAAGCAATTTTGTTACAAAAATTGCCTATATTTTTGGAAAAAACGCCACAAAATGGTGTTAAAGTGTTTTTTGCATCATTACTGATCAATGATTACGAAATGCCCATCCATTTCGAACAATTCCGAATTTCTAACCCAAATTCAAACAAAAAACACCAATAAGTAAATTAATTAAACAGGAAATTCGGTTGCAAAGATTGATAAAACAAATATTAATTACTTTTTATTAGAGTGCGCCGGGACCGGGACCTGGACACGGACAACTGAGTACAACTGAGTACCAAGGTCCCGGTTTTGACCGGGACCGGGACTAGTCCCGGTTTTTTCCCGGTTTTCCCAGCCAAAAATTCCCGGGTTTTCAACCCAAAAAGGTCCCGGTCCCGGTTAAGCCCAAAATTCCCGGTCCCGGCGCACTCTACTTTTTATGCTTGAATCTTTGATCAAATAATTATGTTAATCCGTCGTAACATTCATTCATTCATTCAGTCCATTGTTTTGGTCGGCATTAAAATTCTTAAAAAGGATTAAATATTAATTGTCATCATTTTTAAAGGTGCTAGGTCGTTCCACAAAAAAGCTCAGTGTGGGCGTTCCACAAAAAGCTCAATGATTGATAAATTAATTAAATAAATTTAATAATTCAATTCACCAAATCACGGTGCCGTCAGGTTAACCCTAATGTACGGTGGGACTGAAGTCATTTTCAATTTTTTTTTTCATTTTTCAATTTTTCGCATAACTTCTCGCCAATTTTCTCCATTTGTATTAGACACAGACGGACGCCATTGATACCATTTTGTAGAGCTCATCGAGCTGTACAAAAAAGCCGCTGGTACCGGCACGCTTAGTTTGGGTTGGACATCGACAGGGTCAGGGGCGAGGCTGAGGGTCATCCGGCAGATGTGCCCGACCCATACGGGCTCCAAGTGAATGGACCATGAACCGGACCCGGCCTGGGAGATAGCCCTTTAAAAACCGAACAAAAAATGGTTCTTAACCGGGCTGGTCCGGGTTCCGGATCAGGCACTTTTGGTGCCCCGAAAAGAGTGCAATAGGCTTCCGGAAAATGGCCAATAATCACTGAGCTTTTTTGTGGAACGACTCACCACGATTTTTAAATATTAATAATTGCTTTTTATTTTAAGATGCTGCTGAGGAACGATTCTCACAATTGCAAAACGATCAGAAGGAAATTTTTGAAAAAATCAATGAATTGGAAAAGTTTCAAAAAGAACAGTCAAAAGGCAGATGATTTAAAATAAAATAAAATTTGACAATTTTAAATATTTTTAAGCTAATGCGGATCAATTGTCAAAAATTTTGGAAAAAATCAGTGAAATGGAAAAGCAGCATAAACAGCAGCACGAAGAAATCACGACCAAAGGTGAATGAATTTTAAGCGAAGAATAAAATATTAAACTATCAAAAAGTTATTTTGTAGAATAATTATTATAAGAGTTAATTTTATTTAAATTAAATTTTCCAAAATTTAAATTTAAAAAATTAATTTTAGCAATTTTGGACCAATTCTCAAAAATGCAAAATGATCAAAAGATTCTTATGGAAAAAGTCAGTGAATTGGAGAAAGAACAAAAGCAGAAGCAAAGAAAGGTGAATTAATTTAATTTGTAAAAAAATATTTATTTAACAATTTGAATTATTTTAGGCATTTTTGAATTTCCGACAGAATTATTGGGATGCCAATTTTTGTCATGAGAAACTTGAAATCATTGGCAAGAAAAATTTGACTGTCCATCATAAGGGAAATACTTCTGGTATTTTACCATAATTTACTTTGTATAATTTCTTTTCTCAAAGGTTGTGGTTACGTCTTTGCTAAACATCCGATTTTGCTGAATAATAATTCGTCCGACAATTTTTACTACGAAATTTCAGTCAAAAATAAGAAAAGGTAAGCGATTTTTGTTTTAGAATGTCAAATTTAAAAAATTGAATTATTATTGTTAATTACTATTAATTTTTCATTTGCAGTTGGTTCATTAGCTTTGGATTCGCCGTCAAACAGCAGAAAAAATTGGAGGGAACAATTCATAGCCAAAAGGGCACTTATGCTTATGAATGTAATGGCGAGATTTACATAAATGGAGAAAGTAAAGGAAAAAATGGCAAATATTCATACGGTAGTGGGGATACCGTAGGAATTGGCTTCATTTCGTCCAATCGGCAGATAATTTTCACCAAAAATGGACTTCGTTTGGGTGGGGAAATAAAAATATAATTAAACAAAATCTTAAATTATAATTTTTATTTATATTAATTGATTTTTATGTTTTGTCGAAAATCCCTTAACTTTTTCACAGATTTCTTTGATTTTCTCGTTGATCCATCTTTTGCTGATGATTCTTTTCATCCCTTCGTTTTTTTGTTGCTTTCTGATGACAAAATTGAGGCGAACTTTGGGCCCATTTTCAAATTCGATTTGACAACTCTCTGAGGAAGAAATAATTCAATTCTTTTTTACATATTTTTATCTTTTTCTTCAATTGTTCATTTGGTTTTTTGAATTTTTGAAAATAAAGCAATTAAAATTGAAATATTGTTATTCATTCGTAAAAAAATTTCATTCTTTTTATTTTTACTAAGTTGGACAATTGCTAGAGCAGAATCAACTCCCTTGGTACATCTTTTTATAATTTGAAGCACAATTTCGATCAGCATAAAAGCTTTGCATGATTTTTTTAAGGCGAAAATCCTATTACCCTTTTAGAAGCATTGGCGGTGAGGTGAGCCAGTTACGGATCAAAATTACGGGATAATCCCAAAAATCCGTAACCCGTAACCATAACTCCAAAAAGGCAGTCATTTCCGTAATCCGTAATTACGTCCATCCCTGATCAGAATTGACAACGTGGGTCCTTGGAATTTAAGGGATTCCCGACCAAATGCTCAAATTGCGCAATTGATTTTAAATATTATCACCAGGGCTGCAAAAAATATGCACAAAAAGTGGCCAATATATACGCATAAATATGCAAATAAAGTCGTGAAATATGCACTAAATATGCACAAAAATCGCAAAATATGCACTAAATATGCATAAAAAACTTGAAAATTAGGGGTGCAAATTAACTTTAAAAATTTTTTTTTCATTAGTACGCTTGACAATGAGCTACAGTTCTTTTATAAAATTCTCTTAGCAAATATTGACATTTTTAAATCAAAAATTTTGACATGAAAAAAAAAAATTTGGGGGAAGAAGTTTTGAGAAAATTTTCCCATTCTTAGTGGTGTGTTTTTTAAAAATTTTCGGTTGATTCTTAGGGGTGTATTTTTCTGAATTTTTAGGGCCGATTCTTAGGGGTGTATTTTCCGTTTTTATTGCATTTTTGTTAACAAATTTTCCAGAAAATGGCAAAATATGCATAAAAATGCAGAAAAACCAAAATATGCAAAATATGCATTAAGGCCCAAAATATGCAAAAATATGCAAATAAAAGTCCCGATTTTTATAAGCAAACACAAAAAAGAAAGTGTTTTTCCTACTATTTAGAGCATGGAGAAGCCAGGAAAAAAATATGCTTTTGCATATTTTTTGCAGCCCTGATTATCACACCTTGGTTCCCAATCAGGGACGGGCGAAACTTCGGCTTCGAAAACTTCGGGTTTTTTGACCTTCGAACTTCGCGCTTCGGGTAATTTACCCGAAATTTCAGGAATAATACACCACTAAATATCGAGTTTCCAATGTAAAAAAGACATCCCTAATGACTGGCTTTTAAAATTAATATTTATTTATTAATTTTTTTCTTCTAATTTTTTTAAATTAAAATATTGTCAATTTGAATAAATGTTAAAAAATCGCACGGAAATCTTCAAAATTTTTTACTTGTAATTAGTTTAATGTATTTAAATTTTTGACCCAAAAAGACACAAAATTGGTAGTTTTTTGCAGGCCAAATTGCAAAAAAAAATTCCCGGCGACGCCTACCGGCACCCAGAAATTCCATTTCATTTTTAAATTGAGTAAAAAACCGTGAATTCTCAAAGAATTTATAAAATTTTAAATTTCTAAATACATTTTGACCAAAAAAGTTAAATATGTCGACATTTAAATGAAATTTTTAATTTCAAGAGCTGAATAAAATTTTTAAAAATTTTTATTGCTTTTTAAATATGCGAAAAAGTTTAGGCTTAACGTTTTAGTGAAAAAAATTGAGTAGTAGGCTTAAGTTTTGAGTATAGCTCTGCGCATTCTGACTCCAATCCAGAACCGATGACACCACTAGAAAGAGCTCCTTTTCTAGGTTTTAATAGACTAAGCTAGCTATTTTAGCCCACCCTTAGCGATTTTTGCCCAACCGATTTCGAAACTGCTTAGTTGGCTTAGGCAAAATTGAGTAGTAGGCTTAAGTTTTTTTCAGAAAGTGCTCTGAAACGCACCAAATTTTATTTACATGTTAAATAAGGCTCTCTGATGCTTTTTCTTTCAAAAAGAGAGCTGAATAAAATTTTTAAAAATTTATTGCTTTTTAAATATGCGAAAAAGTTTAGTCTTAACGTTTTAGTAAAAAATTGAGTAGTAGGCTTAAGTTTTTTCAGAAAGTGCTCTGAAACGCACCAAATTTTATTTACATGTTAAATAAGGCTCTCTGATGCTTTTTCTTTCAAAAAGAGAGCTGAATAAAATTTTTAAAAATTTTTATTGCTTTTTAAATATGCGAAAAAGTTTAGGCTTAACGTTTTAGTGAAAAAAATTGAGTAGTAGGCTTAAGTTTTTGAGTATAGCTCTGCGCATTCTGACTCCAATCCAGAACCGATGACACCACTAGAAAGAGCTCCTTTTCTAGGTTTTAATAGACTAAGCTAGCTATTTTAGCCCACCCTTAGCGATTTTTGCCCAACCGATTTCGAAACTGCTTAGTTGGCTTAGGCAAAATTGAGTAGTAGGCTTAATTTTTTTTTCAGAAAGTGCTCTGAAACGCACCAAATTTTATTTACATGTTAAATAAGGCTCTCTGATGCTTTTTCTTTCAAAAAGTGAGCTGAATAAAATTTTTAAAAATTTTTATTGCTTTTTAAATATGCGAAAAAGTTTAGGCTTAACGTTTTAGTGAAAAAAATTGAGTAGTAGGCTTAAGTTTTTTTCAGAAAGTGCTCTGAAACGCACCAAATTTTATTTACATGTTAAATAAGGCTCTCTGATGCTTTTTCTTTCAAAAAGAGAGCTGAATAAAATTTTTAAAAATTTATTGCTTTTTAAATATGCAAAAAGTTTAGGCTTAACGTTTTAGTAAAAAATTGAGTAGTAGGCTTAAGTTTTTGAGTATAGCTCTGCGCATTCTGACTCAAATCCAGAACTGATGACACCATTAGAAAGAGCTCCTTTTATAGGTTTTAATAGACTAAGCTAGCTATTTTTGCCCACCCTTAGCGATTTTTGCCCAACCGATTTCTAGCTACCCATTTGTCAGTAGCTCCTGGTTTTTCAATAGACAATTCTAGATAGAGATAGATTCGTGACAAATCAGTCCACAAATTATCACTGTATAGCCTAAAGAGATATGGTGATTCCTGAGTGATTGTCGCCAAGGGAAGAACTTGACGAAAGAATGAACGAACGACCGACACATTTGTTGGAGGTATTGAAAAAAGTTTAAACCATTGTTTATTGCCAAAGGACTGTTTTCACTAATCTTTTGAGGGCAAGTCATTTTTAGTAAGTTCCCAATGAGTCAACACGTAAACGTTTGTTTTTGGTCTTAACAAGCATAGGTGGCCCAATTGAAGATTGGAGCTTATTTATTTTTCCAAACCGTGGTATGGTTTCTTTCTTGTATTTTTTAAAATCAAATCTTCGTCCTTTTTGGTTTTCAATGTTGTTTGCTGCCGTTTCCAAAAGGTTTTTAAGTCCTGTTTTACCCTCGCTGACGAGAGACTCCTTCAAATCTTTACCTTCCAATACATTTGTCAACACTCGATTCCCGCTTTCAAGCCCCTGACGTGCAATTGAGATCCAATTTGTTTCCCTATTGGTAAAAGAAATCTCATTAAGCTTCTAAATACTGAGCCGATACCAGCACCGCGCTGATATGGTACTTCACGAAAAATATTGTAACCTCTATACTGAATAAATTCGTGCGAGAATGTAGACCAATCCACTTGGTGGGGATAAAATCGACATGCATTTTTTGTTGTTTAAAGAACATAGTTTGTCATCTATTTATATTATATTCTTGTAACAAACGAACTGACAAGTGTGTCAGGTGTTGTTTTTCCAAAATGCAAAAACTTTACAATTTTTTCAAAGGGAGTTCCTAGACATCTATTAAACAAAAAGAATAGCACATGACGACCTAAACTTGAAAAGATGATACGCCTATCTGGCATAAATTTTGCTTCATTTTCCGATGTCGTAAAATCTGTACTGTCAAAGCCTAAGATATACCCATTCGTTGAATCAAGAATTGTACGGTCCTCCTCTACCATATTTTTAATTTCTTCGTTCAATTTTACTCTGATCATTTCTTCGAGTATGTCCAAACCGGGACCACTTAAATTTGAAAAATATTCATCCAATTATGTTGGTATGATTCATTGTCATCAGCTGACATTCTCAACGGAATTTTGCTCGTCTCCGCGCGCTTCTCACGCGCTAAAAGACCTTGAGTCACACCAAAAAGGTCAACCATTGTTTCAATGTCCGTCAATAAGGCTTCTAGAAGTTTTTCTTCACTTCGAATACTTCGTTTTTCGTTTTAGGTATTTTTCTCTAGCCCCACGACGAGCAGAGTTTGTAGCATGTGCAAAAGATTTCTGTGCGGTTCGTACCTTTTTTGCTAACGGTTCACTTCCTTCGCCCAAGAGCCTATACAGATTTTACCAAAAGTCAATTGGATTTGTGACATTCGATGGTGGTACTTCAATACGCACCGTATTTCAACAATTAAAAGTAACCGTTGGAAACACTGAAGTATACGATAGCGGAACTTTATATCCATTCAAAGCCTATATCACAAATGAGTTGAGCTTTCCTGTAAATGCAAAAAAGAACTTTCTCGGCTCAACGGGATATTATCACACAGAACGTCACAATGATGAAACGGACGATGGATTTAAAGAACGTTGTAAAATTTTTAAAGGTGGTAATAGTGCACAGTTTCTCTCTCGCCTTGACTTTGATTTGGGAAACCAAGAACTTTACTTGTTAAATAATTTGGATTTGTTGTCACAATTTACAAAGCGAAAGATCCATTGCTTTTGCAAACACTAAAAGCTAATGACGACACAAAGTACCGCTTGACCGTGCACGATGTTAAAATTTACGCTAAAATGATTGAAGTTCAGCCCTCACTGAACATGAATCCTTACAAAACACTAGAAAAGCAGCCCGGCTACTTATGCTGTTCGTAAAACCGAAATCAAATCTTCATACATTAGCAATGGGCGCTACGAATTTGAATACAATGTGTTCAGCTCAACAATAACTCGCCGTGTAACAATAGCGTTGGTCAGTAACTCGGCTTTCAATGGTGAAATTGACGCCCTTCAAGTTCGATCCATTTGATTTGCGAGAAATTCCAGTACATGCTGGGGGCATGGTCTATCCTGTTGTACCACATAAATTGAATTTTTCAAAGAATTATTATGTAAGAGCATTCGTGGAGATGTATGAAGCGTTGGGCATGGCTAATTCAGAACGTTCATTTGACGTTTCAATGGATCAATTCAAAAATGGATGGGCCTTTTTTGTCATCCCTTTGAATTCAACCTTAGACGATAGCTGTGGATTTGAGCTGTTGAGAAGCGGTACAACAAGTATTAGGGCCACATTTGATTCGCCAATTCCAAAGGGGGGAGTGAATGATTGTTCTCGGAGAATTTGACCAAATGATTATGATTGATTATAATCGACACATTGTCTCCGACTCAAAGCTTGGGTAAATTATAAATAAATAAAAAATATTATACGTAATGTTAAAATGAATAACACCAACACAACGAAACCCGCCATACAAATTTTGAATTCCCCAAAAGAGCCTAATAAAACACTTTTGCATATACTACTTTTTTCGTATTATCTTCTTGCATTTCCTGTGTTTTTACTTATTTGGTTCGTTTTAATAGGTGGCTTAAAAGTCACGGTCACCTCTCGCCTAGCGAAGCCGAGACGGTAATGGAAGAAATGAAAAATTCCACCGGCAACCACCAATATTTTTTGCAGCAAAATGATGTAATGTTAGAGAAAACAGACAATGAACTCTCTCTTGAATATGACAATATCAATAATGACTCATGCTGGCGGAGCATTCTCAAAGCGACTCATTCTTATTCGTCATTCATTTTTATTAAGCAATAAAGAAAAATGTCACCAAGTGAAAACTCTGACCGTCCCTTCCAACCACCCGGCAATGTTCAGCTTGTTCAACAGCCGCATCAACAACCGGATGAGACGCCGAGTTGCAAGCTCAAATTGAAGATGCAGAGGAGGATTTACTCTTGAACTGGTGGCGTGAAGACCCGACAATTGTATTGTTTTTTTAATTTAGCATATTAATTTTATCACACATTCAGATTCGTTTTCTTTTTGGAAACAGACGAGCCCCTGCCATAGAAGCCGCGCTTCTTCAACGCGCCAAACATGAGGCCGAGATTTTTCGTCAATACGCCTAGAATCAACAATAATGAGAAGAGACCAATAAGTTATCATTGTCGTATGTTATTTTTCTTTTTAATTTTGATATTTTCTTATGAGGATAAAATTACAATTTCAAAGGCAAGCACCAATATTTTTTCAATCAAAGTAGTGATTAAGCTCTTTTTTTGTTTTACAATTCATTATTTTTTCCTTATAATAATTTAGTAAATATTAATTGTTATTTGTTCTTGTTATCGGTATTATTTTTTGAAAAGATAAAAGTTTTAATTATTTAATTGTATAAAATATTTTTTTAAATAAGAAAATTTTTCACCATTTAGTTAACAATTATCCAGTTCCTTTCAGCTCACCCTGTGGCCAAGTGGTTAAGCTCCTCGCTTCTACTCTCAGAGGTTCGAGTCCGCTACCTTTTTTTGATTTTTCAAAATTTTCGGAATTTTCATCATTTAGTCAACAATTATCCTGTACCTTTCAACTGCCCTTGTGGCCAAGTGGTTAAGCTCCTTGCTTCCACTCTCAGAGGTTCGATCCCGCTACCATGTTTTTGATTTTCCATAATTTATCGGACAAAATCTCGCGCACCAAAATATTTAAATAATTAATTTAAATTTAAATAAATTAAATTTAAATTAATTAATTAAAGGCTCGCGCACCATCCCATAGGTATCAAAGATCATCCAATAGGTATGGGGTGGGGGGGGGGGGGTCCGAAAATAAGGATTGAAAAAAAATCGATAATCAAAGTACTCGTATAGTTACGCCCCTAAAAATCATCTTTCTTGCCATTTTTAGAGTATTTTCAAAATTTTCTTTATTTTTCGGCTTTTCCGATTGGCACAAATTAAATGACCGATTTTGGCGTGGGGCCGCTAATTTCCGATTTGCAACAGGTCAAAAATGTAGAGCAGTAAAAGTCGGATCGAAAACGTCGGTTTTTGGATGGGACCGCATTTGTCGATTTGAGGGTTCAGTGCATTTTTAGTGCATATATTAATAATAATATCGTTAAAAATCTATTGGACATTTGAGTCCCGTTGTGATTTAGACAGTTCAAGTCCCGGGTCTGTAACGAGAGAGGGGTGACAGAAGGAAAGGGAAGAAGATAGATGGGAAAGAGCTAAAGAAAAAAAGCAGAGTAGATGAGAATAAAGATGAGAGTAAGAGGTGAGATAGAAGTAGAGAGAAAACGGGGGAGTGAGAGGGAAAAAGGGAGAGT
Organism: Heterodera schachtii; assembly: GCA_023374025.1. NCBI lineage: Eukaryota > Metazoa > Nematoda > Chromadorea > Rhabditida > Heteroderidae > Heterodera > Heterodera schachtii. Next base: position 831,318 of record SIJG01000005.1, read on the forward strand.
AAGAGAAGAAAAGCGGAGGGGGAAAATGAGAAAAAACAAGGAGCAGCGGGAGAGAAAAGAGGGAGTAAGAGATGGGAAGGAGAGAGGGAGAGAGAAAAAGGAGAGAAGAAAGGAAGGATACAAAACTGAATTTATTCAAATAATTAATAGACTTATCAAATTTTAAAAAATTTTTCAATTTTAACTCACTATTTATCACAAATTCTTCGGCCCAGTGCTTGCAGTTGTAGGAAAAAAGGTTGTAGTGTCCCGTCCCGCACATCAGCATGTATTCACAGTGAACGCCGGCTTCATCGATGTTGTTGACCGAGACATTTTTTGCAAAATAATTTTAATTTCGTTCATCAAATTTAACTGTCCGCCATCTGCGCCCGTCCCTTTTTAGAGGCAAAGAAATTCTCAAATTTCCCATCCTTCATCACATTTTTTTTGTTTTCATTCATCTGTAATATTTTGGTTCATAATTTGTCATGCAATTATATTGTCCCCACATCTTTCATTCACAATGGGAAAAATTTACCCTCGATAATGAAAACGGTAATTGCTTGTAGCAATTATAGACAGGCGAAAAAATGAAAACGCAAACGATGTGAACTACCTAATTAGAAAAGTGTTCAAAAGAAGAATCACACAAAACAATTTTTTTATGAATTTTCCCAAAAATTGTCATACTATAACAGAATTATTGATCCAAACGAAAAACCTCCCGAAAGAGCTCCCGCACCCAATCGCCCTGTCGGCCGTTCCCGCCCACCACCACCGCCAGCACCGGAGCGACGATACTTGGAGAACACTCGGGCCTTTCCTGCTCTCGCCCAACCCGTCCCTGCCAATGGCATCCGTTGCTCATTTTGTGAGCAGGAGGGACACCGTCCGAGCGCAGGCCAGCGATACACCACCGTCATTCAACGCCGGCGACGACTCGAGGAACAGGGGCGCTGCCTGCGTTGCCTCCGTCAAGACCACGTCACTCGCGACTGCTCTCGTCAAGACCGATGTTCAAAATGCCAGGCCAACGACCATCACTTCCTTCTTTGCCCGTCAATCGACCCTCCGGGGCGGACCAACCATCGACAAGAGAATCGAGAGCGGAATGGAAATGCGTCGCACAACGTCAATCGTGCCACGGGGGCCAAAGCCGAACCGGTCCGACCAAGAGCGCCTCCCACCACAACCGCACTGCTCATGTGTGACGAGGGCGAAAATATTCCTGAGGCCTTATGTGCCGCTGCCTTTGACCCCCTCCCCATCGACAGCGGCAATTTCCCGGTCACCAACACGACGAGAGTTGCCCATTTGATGACCCAGACCCTCAAACATTTGTGCAACAATTAAAAGTAACCGTTGGAAACACTGAAGTATACGATAGCGGAAATTTATATCCATTCAAAGCCTATATCACAAATGAGCTGAGCTTTCCTGTAAATGCAAAAAAGAACTTTCTCGGCTCAACGGGATATTATCACACAGAACGTCACAATGATGAAACGGACGATGGATTTAAAGAACGTTGTAAAATTTTTAAAGGTGGTAATAGTGCACAGTTTCTCTCTCGCCTTGACTTTGATTTGGGAAACCAAGAACTTTACTTGTTAAATAATTTGGATTTGTTGTCACAATTTACAAAGCGAAAGATGCATTGCTTTTGCAAACACTAAAAGCTAATGACGACACAAAGTACCGCTTGACCGTGCACGATGTTAAAATTTACGCTAAAATGATTGAAGTTCAGCCCTCACTGAACATGAATCCTTACAAAACACTAGAAAAGCAGCCCGGCTACTTATGCTGTTCGTAAAACCGAAATCAAATCTTCATACATTAGCAATGGGCGCTACGAATTTGAATACAATGTGTTCAGCTCAACAATAACTCGCCGTGTAACAATAGCGTTGGTCAGTAACTCGGCTTTCAATGGTGAAATTGACGCCCTTCAAGTTCGATCCATTTGATTTGCGAGAAATTCCAGTACATGCTGGGGGCATGGTCTATCCTGTTGTACCACATAAATTGAATTTTTCAAAGAATTATTATGTAAGAGCATTCGTGGAGATGTATGAAGCGTTGGGCATGGCTAATTCAGAACGTTCATTTGACGTTTCAATGGATCAATTCAAAAATGGATGGGCCTTTTTTGTCATCCCTTTGAATTCAACCTTAGACGATAGCTGTGGATTTGAGCTGTTGAGAAGCGGTACAACAAGTATTAGGGCCACATTTGATTCGCCAATTCCAAAGGGGGGAGTGAATGATTGTTCTCGGAGAATTTGACCAAATGATTATGATTGATTATAATCGACACATTGTCTCCGACTCAAAGCTTGGGTAAATTATAAATAAATAAAAAATATTATACGTAATGTTAAAATGAATAACACCAACACAACGAAACCCGCCATACAAATTTTGAATTCCCCAAAAGAGCCTAATAAAACACCGTCCCTTCCAACCACCCGGCAATGTTCAGCTTGTTCAACAGCCGCATCAACAACCGGATGCAGACGCCGAGTTGCAAGCTCAAATTGAAGATGCAGAGGAGGATTTACTCTTGAACTGGTGGCGTGAAGACCCGACAATTGTATTGTTTTTTTAATTTAGCATATTAATTTTATCACACATTCAGATTCGTTTTCCTTTTGGAAACAGACGAGCCCCTGCCATAGAAGCCGCGCTTCTTCAACGCGCCAAACATGAGGCCGAGATTTTTCGTCAATACGCCTAGAATCAACAATAATGAGAAGAGACCAATAAGTTATCATTGTCGTATGTTATTTTTTTTTTTTTAATTTTGATATTTTCTTATGAGGATAAAATTACAATTTCAAAGGCAAGCACCAATATTTTTTCAATCAAAGTAGTGATTAAGCTCTTTTTTTGTTTTACAATTCATTATTTTTTCCTTATAATAATTTAGTAAATATTAATTGTTATTTGTTCTTGTTATCGGTATTATTTTTTGAAAAGATAAAAGTTTTAATTATTTAATTGTATAAAATATTTTTTTAAATAAGAAAATTTTTCACCATTTAGTTAACAATTATCCAGTTCCTTTCAGCTCAGCCTGTGGCCAAGTGGTTAAGCTCCTCGCTTCTACTCTCAGAGGTTCGAGTCCGCTACCTTTTTTGATTTTTCACAATTTTTCGGAATTTTCATCATTTAGTCAACAATTATCCTGTACCTTTCAACTGCCCTTGTGGCCAAGTGGTTAAGCTCCTCGCTTCTACTCTCAGAGGTTCGAGTCCGCTACCTTTTTTTGATTTTTCACAATTTTTCGGAATTTTCATCATTTAGTCAACAATTATCCTGTACCTTTCAACTGCCCTTGTGGCCAAGTGGTTAAGCTCCTTGCTTCCACTCTCAGAGGTTCGATCCCGCTACCATGTTTTTGATTTTCCATAATTTATCGGACAAAATCTCGCGCACCAAAATATTTAAATAATTAATTTAAATTTAAATAAATTAAATTTAAATTAATTAATTAAAGGCTCGCGCACCATCCCATAGGTATCAAAGATCATCCAATAGGTATGGGGTGGGGGGGGGGGGTCCGAAAATAAGGATTGAAAAAAAATCGATAATCAAAGTACTCGTATAGTTACGCCCCTAAAAATCATCTTTCTTGCCATTTTTAGAGTATTTTCAAAATTTTCTTTATTTTTCGGCTTTTCCGATTGGCACAAATTAAATGACCGATTTTGGCGTGGGGCCGCTAATTTCCGATTTGCAACAGGTCAAAAATGTAGAGCAGTAAAAGTCGGATCGAAAACGTCGGTTTTTGGGTGGAACCGCATTTGTTGATTTGAGGGTTCAGTGCATTTTTAGTGCATATATTAATAATAATATCGTTAAAAATCTATTGGACATTTGAGTCCCGTTGTGATTTAGACAGTTCAAGTCCCGGGTCTGTAACGAGAGAGGGGTGACAGAAGGAAAGGGAAGAAGATAGATGGGAAAGAGCTAAAGAAAAAAAGCAGAGTAGATGAGAATAAAGATGAGAGTAAGAGGTGAGATAGAAGTAGAGAGAAAACGGGGGAGTGAGAGGGAAAAAGGGAGAGTAAGAGAAGAAAAGCGGAGGGGGAAAATGAGAAAAAACAAGGAGCAGCGGGAGAGAAAAGAGGGAGTAAGAGATGGGAAGGAGAGAGGGAGAGAGAAAAAGGAGAGAAGAAAGGAAGGATACAAAACTGAATTTATTCAAATAATTAATAGACTTATCAAATTTTAAAAAATTTTTCAATTTTAACTCACTATTTATCACAAATTCTTCGGCCCAGTGCTTGCAGTTGTAGGAAAAAAGGTTGTAGTGTCCCGTCCCGCACATCAGCATGTATTCACAGTGAACGCCGGCTTCATCGATGTTGTTGACCGAGACATTTTTTGCAAAATAATTTTAATTTCGTTCATCAAATTTAACTGTCCGCCATCTGCGCCCGTCCCTTTTTAGAGGCAAAGAAATTCTCAAATTTCCCATCCTTCATCACATTTTTTTTGTTTTCATTCATCTGTAATATTTTGGTTCATAATTTGTCATGCAATTATATTGTCCCCACATCTTTCATTCACAATGGGAAAAATTTACCCTCGATAATGAAAACGGTAATTGCTTGTAGCAATTATAGACAGGCGAAAAAATGAAAACGCAAACGATGTGAACTACCTAATTAGAAAAATGTTCAAAAGAAGAATCACACAAAACAATTTTTTTATGAATTTTCCCAAAAATTGTCATACTATAACAGAATTATTGATCCAAACTTCAAAAAATCATTTTTCGTGTCATAGATAAAAATTTGAAAAAATTCATAAATGAAAACATTGATGCTGATCAAATAACTCAATTGCGCCATTTTAATCAGATCACTCCTCCAGGGTGATTGTGAGTGAAAATTGACCCCCCCCCCCCAGGGTAGTTTGGTTGTTCTACACGTTTCCAAAAATTCGATCGTAGAAGAGATGTAAATTTGCTAAAATGGCAAAACATCCCATGTCTTACGATTTCTCAGAAAAGTTCAAAGTTCGAATATGACCTAAAAATGTTTAAATCCTGAATTCCATTCTTGATTCATTATAATAAAATATAAAAGAGTTTAGGATTAGTGTGAGCATTTGCTCTATTTACGTAAATGATTTTACGTCAAAAGTAAAGTCGTGGCAAAACGATGACCCAAAATAGGAGTAAATGGATGGACAAAAAATATAATAGGTATTTGAATTTATTCATAACAGCGTTTTTATTTATATGCCTTTGAGTGTGGGCAAACGATGACGCAAAAAGATGGGCACAAAAGTTGAAAACGGCAAGAAAATTGGATACAAAATTTTATTTAAAAATAAAAAAGGAATATGTACTAATTAAATAATTTATCCCTTTATTTCAACTTTTTTATTTTTTGTCACTTTTAATGTTTTATATTTATATGAAATTTTAATGTTGTATAGTTGTGCAGTTGTTCTTATAGAATGCTGAATACTCAAATTGAAATTCAGCCCACTTTCGGGACGGATCAGCGAATTAAAATATAACCACGTTGAAATTAAATTTATTTATCATTATTATATTCAAAAAATTAAATAGATTAATTGTATGAACAATTGAATGTTATGAAAAAAATTACTGAAAAATTAAAAAATTTTAATAAGCAAACTTTGAAATTATAATTTTTTAAAAAGAAAACAAAGTAAAAGGCTCGAGACTACGAGTATGAGACAAAGAGCACTACCACTGCACCACTGAACAACACAAAAGAAATAAAATGTTTATTCTTTTTATATGACCTAAAAAAGTTTGGTACGCCATATCTCGGCACAGATGCTTATTCTGCAGCTAGAAAATTTTTGTAATACAACTAAGGGGTTGTCTACTCAGCTACGAAGTTTCATTCGGAAATCCCACCATCACTTGAAAACTGTACTTTGTCAGGGGAGTTGGGTCTGCTCTAGCAATTTTCTAATATAATAAAAGTAAAATTGCAGGCGGAAGAATTTTTCGCAGAACAAATATTTCAATTTAAATGCTTTCATTTAAATCAAATTTAAATTAAAGAAATAAAAGCATCAAAATGATTAAAAAGAATAAATTGATCAGTTTTATTGAATATTTCTTCTTCTTCAGAGAGTTGTCAGATTGAACTTGAAATTGGGCCCAAAATTCGCCTCAATTTTGTCAATAGGCCAGCACAAAGAAACGAATGGATGCAAAGAATCACTAGCAAAAGATGGAGCAACGAAAAAACCAGAGGAATCTGTGAAAAAAGTTAAATGCTTTTGATAATTCAAACTAAAATTCAATTGCCATAAAAATATCAATTAAATAGATTATTTTAATTTATATAGATATTTGCCAACCCAATCCTTTTCCATTTTTGGTGAAAAAGATCTGTCGAGTGGCCGAATTGACGCCAATTCCTACGGTATCACCATTACAATAGGAATATTCAGGATTTGTTCCCTTTCTTTCTCCGTTAATCCAAATATCGCAAAATTGTCATATGCATAAGTGCCATTTCGAAATATCCATTCATATTTTGACTTCTGTTTGACGGTGAATCCGAAGATCCTAAAACTGAAAATTAATAAAGGATATAACAATTTTATTAATTATCATTCACTTTTAATATTGGTCTGTTAAATTTGTTATATAAATTTTTAAAAATTTCTTACTTTTTCATTTTTTCGATTGAAATTTCGTAGTAAAAAATGTCGGACAAATTGTTATTATTTAGTAAAATCGGATGTTTAGCGAAGACAGAAGACCAACCTTTAAGGAATAAAAAGGTAGATAAATTGTTTGAAAATATTCAAAAGCATGTCCATTATAATGGACAATGAGATTTTTGTGGCCAATGATTTCGAGATTCTCATTAGAAGCATTGGCATCTCAATAATTTTGTTGGAAATTTAGATGCCTTAAATATTCATAAAATTATTTTAAAATAAAATGATTAAAAACATATTTTATCCTTAATTCACCTTTCTCTGCTGTTGTTCATTCTCTAATTCACTGACTTTTTCCAAAAGAATCTTTTGATCATTTTGCATTTCTGAGAATTGGTCCAAAGTTGCTAAAATTAATTTTAAAATTTAAAAAATCGAAAATTTTATTCAATAAAATATTTTAATTCATATTTAAATTCCTTTTACAAAAGAACTTGCTAAAATTCACTCACCTTTTGTCGTGTTTTCGTTCTGCTGATTTTTTTGCTGCTTCTCCAATTCACTGATTTTTTCCAAAAGAATTCTCTGAACATTTTGCATTTTTGTGAATTGTTCCTCAACAGCTTAAAATAAATTATTTATTTCAAATGGACTAAAAATTAATATTTTAACTTTTATAAAAATGTTTTAATGCCGTCAAAAATGGTTGAAGTATCAATCATATTAATCAAATAACTCAATTTTGATACTCTATCAGTCAAACATGGTCATTTATTAATTTTTATCAACTTATTCCAAATAAATAATTCCATAAAATAATATTACGAATTCCTTTATTTATTTATTTTTACCGATTTTCTTCTTTTCCTGTTCAATTTTGGCCCATTTTTCCTTCAATTTCATCTGTTCGACCATAAATTCCTGGTGCTTTAACTTTTGTTCCTTCTAAATAGAAAAAAATGTTGGACCCTCATTTTCTGCTGGTGTGAAATCATCTCCACAATTTATTGAATTGGTCGAAATTGACATTTTTGAGTTTGATAAATCTCTAAAATAAGCTAAGATTTTAAATTTTCTTTACAAAAACTTATTTTTCCATTGGAAAAATTACAAAATATTTTCACCAATGATTTCAAGATTCTCATCACAATCATTGGCCTCCCAATAATTTTGGCGGAAATTTAAAATTGCCTAAAAAATTCATTAAAATAATTTTAAAATAAAAATTGCTTAAATAAATATATTTTTTACCCTTACAAATTAATTCACCTTTCTCTTCTTCTGTTTCTGTTTTTTCTCCAATTCACTGATTTTTTTCAAAAGAATCTTCTAGAGTAGCACGGGACCGGGATTTTTGACAAAAACCGGGACCGGGATTTGCCGGGACCAGAAAAGTCGGGACCGGGACCAAGTTTTTCGACCGGGACCGGGACCGGGACCGCGAAAAAACCCGGGACCGGGACCAACCGGGACTTTTCCCAAGAGAAAATTTTTTTTGAAAAATTTTATAATTTTTTGATGAATTTTGTTACAAAAATTTCCTAATTCAAAAAGGTACCCATAAAATTTTTTAATTTCGAAGAATTTTTCCATTATTCATTGGAAAATTTTTAAATTTTTTATTTCAGGGGGGGTGGGAATTTTTGGAATTTTCTGAGTCCCAAAATTCTGGATTTTCTAACAAATTAACAATCACTTAAAATTTTTAAGTCGCTGTTTTTGTGGCAATGTTTTTTCGAAAAACTTTTGTAACATTGGGAGGGGGCGGGGTCCGTCGGTGCCGATAGGCGCCGCCGGAAAATTTTGAGTGAGATTTGATAACAGAATTTGCCAAAAAAAAAGACCAAATATTAGGTTAATTTGTGGTTTTAGGCTGTTTAAAAAAGATAAAAAAATAATTTTAATATAAAAATATTTTTTATTAATTAAATTTCAATTGATATTGGTAAAGAAAAAAGAAAATTATCTGTTCCATCGTGGAATTGATCCCAAGGGACAAATAATGAAAGTCAAAAGGTTTAACCACTTATCCAGTTATGCATATAAAAATATGCCTTAAAAGAAAATAAATAATTTATTTTTTTTTTCAAAAATTTTTTCTTCTCCACCAATTTCTTCTCTTTTCTCACCCAGACCCCATTCTTACCAGTGCTTATTTAGTCCCGCCGGGACCGGGACTGGCAAAACCGGGACCGGGATTTCTGTTTTTCCAAAAACCGGGACCGGGACCTGAAAAAACCGGGATTTCCCGCCCCGGTCCCGGTCCCGGTCCCGTGCTACTCTAGAATCTTCTGATCATTTTGCATTTTTGACAATTGGTCCGAATTTGCTAAAATAAATTTTAAAAAGGCAATTTAATTAAAATAAAAATTATTTTTATTTTATTTTCAATTTCTCTCCATTTACCTCCATTTTCTGCTGGTGTAAAATCATCTCCACAATTTATTGAATTGGTCGAAATTGAAATTTTTGAGTTGGATCTCTGAAAATAAGCATAAATTTTAAATTTTCTTTACAAAAACATATTTTTCCATTGGAAAAATTACAAAAAATAGGTAAAAAGATGTAAAAATAAATGACCATTCATTCCTTCGTTTTGTTTAAATTTTTAATTTTCGGCAAAATGATGACACAAAAAGCGGGAGGAGCAAAAAATCAAACATTCTTCTTATTTGTGAACACTTATTGACATTTAAATATTTTTTGAGTTCTTATGTTTATGTATGGGAGAGAGAAAAGAAAAAAGTGAAATAAATGTAAAAATCGATGTCAAATCGGTACATGGACGCTAAAAAAGGAAAAAAAGCAGCAAAAAATATTTTTATTGTTAACAAAAATTTTTGCATACCGATAGAGAAAAAATGTTGCATATTGTAATTGGCGTTTTGTTTTACGCCAATGATTTTTTGCCGCTTGCCGCTTTTTTTTTTTGGTGCTATTAGTTTTCGACAGTGGTGATCTTGAGAGTGATTGATTTCGACAGTAAAGCTTATTTTTTAAATTTATTTTATAGGGCATAGGTCTCGTTGAATTTTGACAATTAAAATGATAAAAACATGACTCTTATACTTTGTAGAGGGGTTCGAGATTTTCGAATTCTTGCTTTAGAGCCTTCAGATTTGAAGCACTCAAACCCGGCATTAGTTAGCAGCGTGACCGGAAAATCCGTCAGTGGAAAATGCGTCAGTAGAAAATGCGTCAGTGATACAAATATTCAATATTAAGTTCTGTATTATTGTTATTGTAATATAAAAGTATAATTCTATAAAAATATCCTTCTGAATTTCGAACCCGAATCCGAACAAAAAGTCGAATGTCAAAATTTTCGAAATTTGGGTTTTTTTCCAAATCGGTTTGAATATACGTAAATAAACTGAAATCCATCAATCCTTCACTAAGAGAGCATATATACCGTTTTTGAACCAAAAATACTAAATTCAAAAATTTGGACATTCAAAATTTTCTTCGAACTCTGTTCGGGATTCGGAATTTGACCGAAATGGATACCGGATTCGTGATCAGTGATTCCTAAAACCTAAGGAACTTGGTTTTTTATAACAATAAAATGTTCACTGAAGCATTTTCTACTGACTCTTTTTCCACTGACGCATTTTCCGGGCGCCGTTAGCAGATTTTTCCACATGATTCGAGAATCTTATCTAAGAAATTTATTGTATTTTTGACTGCATTCCAGCAGGAGATATTTGAAAGCATGAATTTTTTGCAAAAATCTCATACAAGTCTTATTTTTTTATTACTTACTTCAATTATAAATTTTGTATATGCAAATTGTATATTAATAGTAATTCATGTGTACGGTAAATCATGTAGAACATTATTTAAAAAGTACTGTCGAAATCAATCACTGTCGAAAACATCTGGTACGCTTTTTCCCCCTTTTTAGCGTCCATAGGTAAAACTTAATTATTATTTTTTTTGGTTTTTATTTCTACACACATACATTAGAGACCGGACGGGATCGGGATCCCGCGGGATTAAATTCGGGATCCCGACTTCGGGATTCGTCCAGAACGATTTTTGTTCGGGATTGATCGGGACCTGGATTCAGTCGGGATCCCGACTCGGGATCCCTCCGACCCCAGTCGTCCGGTCTCTAACATACATACAGTCATGGTGTGACGGAGCAACTTTCGCCTGACAAATGAGTGTACCACACCCTATTTTTGGGTAGTCATAAGTTTATGGTTGAAATGTTTATTCGATTTAAAATCAATATTTTGTGGGCTAAAAACTCTGAAAAAATTTTTGCTAAGCTAACCTTTGATGCTGATCAAAAAAGTCTTTTACAGCAACTTGATCAGATCACTCCTTCATAATGACCGGCACATCACAAAATACAATAAAAATCGGGGAATTCCTAGGGGGTTGGAAAATTTTTTTTGAACTTTTGAGTAGGCCCATTGGAAAGAGCACTGGGCCTTTTGAATGGTCGTTCTACGGGCACTTCAATTTAGGGTTGACCATTTCTACTGTAAAATCCATGATTTCCTTAAGAAATACAGTACTTTTTGTAGACACCGAAATTGAAGTGCCCATACCTCATCGGGTGTAAGTCGTAGAGACTTGTGGTCTTTTGTATATTTTAGAAAATTTTGTGCTCTTTCAGATGGGTATAAGGATTTTTAACAAAAAAAATTTCCCAACCCCCTAGGAATTTTTTTCGAAAATTTTCCCGATTTATAGCCATTCCCATTTTAAATTGTAGGAAACGCCATTGTACGAACTGCTATCGACCCATGAAGGAGTAATCTGATAGTTGCTACAAAAGACTTTTTTGATCTGCACCAAAAATTAGCTTAGTAGGAATTTTTTCAGAATTTTTGGCCACAAAACATTGTTTAAGGAAAATAAAATTTTTTGGTTATAAACATGACCACCCGAAAATGGGGTGTGACACACAAAATCAAATGTAATTCAGACATTAACCGATTTTCGCTTAATGGTTGATATCATTGGAAAGCCCATTAAAAACTAGGGATGTGCGAGAGTCTCGGTTCTCGGTTCCCGACTCGGGAAATTCTCGGGTTTTTCGCTTCCCGGTCTCGGGTTTTTAGTCTCGGAAACCGAGAAATTTTTACACTGTTAAGGATGACCCTTTAGGGGAGTGAGTCACCGGTTAAGGGAGAAAAGAGGAAAAGTTACTGAAATTTTTAATAAATTTTCTTAACAAAACTCTTTAAAATGCCAAAAAAAAATTTCCTAAGATTTAAAAAATTTAATTTAAAATTGCCCATTTTTCAGTTAAATCAGAAGAAAAATACTCAAAAATTCCATTTTTTTTTTCTAACGCGGCGCCTATCGCGGTAGGGAAAGAATTCATATAGCCAATTCCCTCTCAGCAAGTTCAAAAATCTATCTTTTTCTTTGTTGATAAAACCAGCAAAAAATATCATTCAACTTATTTTTTCTATAAAAATGCCATTTTTGTTTAAAATCTGTTACATATGATATCGCACAAAAAATCTAATTTTTTACCGCTGGTGCATGTAGGCGCCCCCGGTGAATTTTCTTAAAAACTTGCTTAAAAATAAAAATTTGGTCATTTTTAGACAAAATCTGTTAACAAATCACACTCAAATTACCAAAAAAATTTCCCGGTGGCGCCTACGGCACCGCCGGATCGTTCCGCAAAAGGTTTAAGGAAAAAACGCACCGCAAAAAGTGTTTTTGAAAAGCAAAAAATTCGTCAAATTCGGAGTTGAAAGACTTTCGCAAAATTTGCCGCTGATTCCCCCCCCCCCCCCCGAAACACAAAAAAGTAAAAAATTTTTTTAAATGTTTTTGAAATTTTAAGCAATTTTAAAACAAATGACATTAAATCCTCAAAATTTTCCTCGGCCACGCCTAATAGCACCATCGGATCCCCATTTTATCATATTTTGAAAAATGGAGATACCAAAATGGCAAAAAATGATAATTTTTTTGGCGAAAAACGGCTAAAAAATCGTTTCTCGGGGTCATTTCCCGGTCTCAGTCTCGGTTCTCGGTAAAAATCACTTCTCGCACATCTCTATTAAAAACATCAAAAAATTCCAAACAAATCAGAACTGCTTGCGATTGATGGTTCCACTGTGTTAGACCGATTCAGCTCAGCAATTCTTGCAATTAAAACACTCATTTCCTCCGATGTGATTAGATTAATATGTGTAAAAAATGGAAAAATCAAGGATATTTATTATGCATGAAATCAAATTAATTTGAATAACCCTTAGAAATCCAATGACGAATTAATAAAACTTTAAAAATCCAATCAATAAAAATTAATTTTTTTGTTGTTGTTGCTGTTTAATGCCTGTTTATTTATCTAGATTTTTAGACGTATCTTTTCTAAACATGTAAAAATAATAAATGACATTGAAAAAGATTAAATAAAGAATCTACAAGTTTCATATTTTGAATATAGTTGACATTTTTGTTTGTTATAGCTATGGGGGACCGGTAAATTGGACACCGGAAAATTGGAAACCAAGCGGAAAATTGGTCATCGTCGGAATTTTGGACACCAAAGGAAAATTGGACACCAAATTCCTCTTTTAAAATATAAATCCAAGAATTTAAACATTCAACATGCACAATGATTGATTAAATGTGGCAAAAAAGTGTACGAAATTAGGCGATGATTGTTCGATGTGCCAAAAAATGCGCAAAAATAGGAACCCCATCAAAATGAAAACTTTTTTCGTTATGAAGGTATGATGGCTTTGTGCTGCTGATGCTACAATAATAATAACATTATTTATTTCAATTAAAATTTTTGTTTTATTTATTTTTAACTTATTTATTTTTTATCCAATAGTGTCCAATTTTCCGGTGTCTAATTTTCCATTGGTGTCCAATATTCTAGTGTCCAATTTTCCGGTGTCTAATTTTCCATTGGTGTCCAATATTCTAGTGTCCAATTTACCGGAAGTCATAGCTACGATATATGGTAAAAGTAAAACAAAATGAGAAAAACGCTATTATTGTGACAACAGAAAATATAAACATTAACGAACGATAAAAAATATTCTTTATTTGCTTATTAGATATAGTAATATTTGAATATTGAAAAATTGCTAAATTTTTTAATTTTTATCTCATGTGTGGTTTTAAAAATAATTGGCAGCGTGGTGACGGATTTAAGAAAGCGTTAACAACAGCAAAATACATTTCTCCAGTCATTGGCCGAAGTTGAAATTAAAAATTTCATTTAAATGTCGACATATTTAACTTTTTTGGTCAAAATGTATTTAGAAATTTAAAATTTTATAAATTCTTTGAGAATTCACGGTTTTTTACTCAATTTAAAAATGAAATGGAATTTCTGGGTGCCGGTAGGCGTCGCCGGGAATTTTTTTTTGCAATTTGGCCTGCAAAAAACTACCAATTTTGTGTCTTTTTGGGTCAAAAATTTAAATACATTAAACTAATTACAAGTAAAAAATTTTGAAGATTTCCGTGCGATTTTTTAACATTTATTCAAATTGACAATATTTTAATTTAAAAAAATTAGAAGAAAAAAATTAATAAATAAATATTAATTTTAAAAGCCAGTCATTAGGGATGTCTTTTTTACATTGGAAACTCGATATTTAGTGGTGTATTATTCCTGAAATTTCGGGTAAATTACCCGAAGCGCGAAGTTCGAAGGTCAAAAAACCCGAAGTTTTCGAAGCCGAAGTTTCGCCCGTCCCTGATTGGGAACCAAGGTGTGATAATCAGGGCTGCAAAAAATATGCAAAAGCATATTTTTTTCCTGGCTTCTCCATGCTCTAAATAGTAGGAAAAACACTTTCTTTTTTGTGTTTGCTTATAAAAATCGGGACTTTTATTTGCATATTTTTGCATATTTTGGGCCTTAATGCAAGTAGTAATGGGTTACAGGGGCAGGGGTCCAGGGCCTTACCGCCAGAGCTTTTCCTTAATCCAATTAACTCTAATT